>CM062814.1:770663520-771263520 GCA_031772625.1 Pinus tabuliformis | reverse complement strand
TTAAACAATCAAACGAAACTTTTCAAACTTGAATGATGGAGATCAAAGCAATAAGAGGACTACAAATGAAATGCAAGGAGTAAATTCACCAACAACTTGACTCACTGAGTTCACAATCAGTTGAATGGATGACAACCTATATGTCCTAGAGCCACTAACCATCCAAAGACTCAAGAAATCAAGCAAAAGAAGGCAAACCAACAAGCACATAAACCAAGCCAAATCAAGCTTTCCAGTCAGGGAGAAATAGTCTAAAACAAGCTAAGAGGTAGAAATTAGGAGAGAAAGACACACTGGTTGAGATTTGGGGTAAACCCTAATCTCCACCTATAGGCATCGACGCGACTGCCTAACTGACAACAAGCACCAGAAGGGGGTCGACGTGACTGTTTTTGAGAAACTCGATCCGATCAACGCGACTGTTTTAGAAAAAACCACGTTGGCCGAGGATTCAAAGGAAAAAACAAAAATTTCCTGAGGTAAAAAACAGACTTGCTACTGTAAATTTCATACTCAGAGTAGTAAGCCGGGCAAAGTAGAGAACACTAGAGGGATATAGTGATACTAAAAAAGTTCACACAAAACCATGAAATTACAATAAATCAAACAGAAGGATTGGCTCCCCAGTATGGTCACTAATTTGTGATGCAGGTAAATTCTAAGTGCAGACACAAACAATTCCTCTAGCCCGAGAGAGTAGGTCTAGTCACAAAAAAACAATCTATGGAAGATCTCCTTAAGCTAGAACCAATTAAGAGGCCCTACCTCTTAGAATGCTATTCGGCTTGGTGATGATCTTGCTTCCTCGCTCCAGCTATCTTTCGTTTCCTTCCCTCAAACACCTGAAACATGCAAACAACAACAAACAACAAACATAACAACGTACAATATTGTATACAGCCTACTTAATAGGTCAAGGAACATTAAGCCACGAAGATGTAAAATGACACTTCATGTAGGAAATCAATCGATAGTTGCATCTATATAAATCAAAAAGAGATTACAACCGCTGCCTTGACGTTGATCGTCTCCTTCGACGTATCCAAGTTCCCATACTTCTACTAGCACTTCATGGACAACCCCAACAATAGAGGTTTTAAGGCCTCTTTCCCTCTAGTCTCAAATCACACAAAAGCACACCATTCTCCCTCAAACATGAAAACTTCAAAATATAGATGTCTTGCTGATTACTCTAACTCCAAACTAAAAACTAGATTTTGCTTGGGAAAAAGAGAGGTTTATATAGCTTGTATGCATGGGAGATGGTTCCTCTATTCATGGGATAAGGCCTTATCTCTTGAGTTTGTTCCATCCTAATAGGGGAAAGGAGCCCAAACTGACCTCCTCGGCTCCATCCGGTCTAACCATTTACCAGACTTCCGTTATGAAGCTTCTAAAGCTGGAAGCTCCGGCTCCATATTTAAAAAACTTTCCAAAAGAGGATCGACGTGACTGAGAAAGGGCTTAGTCAATCCGATCGATGCTAGTGACAGTTTTAATCCCTGCATATCGGTGCGAGGAAGACTCGGGTCATTAGCGTTGGTCTTGTAAACTGGGGTAAACAAAAGATTTTTGGGAAATTATGCAAAACGGAATTGTTCTGCACATGAAGAGGGACATAATGGGAGTTTATTCATGAGAGGAAAGCATGTGGGGTTCACTATAGAGGTCCTCCAGGATCATGGATGGGGAGTACAGGGACAGTGACAAAATGTTGTGTAACAAGTCATTGCAAGCAAATGGAAACCTCAAAGAAATTAACTTTGACACCCTTGTGAATAAATTTGCCGAGAGAGAGAAATATTTTGGGAAGAAGACATCTCCTAAGTGTTCTAAAGAGGTTGTGTGTCTTGCACATAGAGAGAAGAATATTGCTCAAGATTCTTCCAGAGGAAGAGGTGGTAGAAGAGTAAGAGGAAGAAGAAATTTCAGAGGCAGGGGGTAGACACTCTTAAGGAGAAAAATCTGATTTGCATTGCATACATTGCAATAGAGATGGATCACATGATGCATCCACATGCAAGTTGCCTTGGGATAGAATTGAGTAGGAAAGAAATCAACCCAAAGGTAAAACTAACGACAAAGAGAAAGGTAAATCACCCAAATCCACTCACTATGTTGTGGCACATTGTAATATTGGAGTAAATGAAGGCTTGTTTAATGCTTCACTTTCTTCTTGGAAAAATGATAGGTTTCTTGATTCAGGAGCAACATGCCACATGAATTTTAGAAGATATTTTTTTGAAGAATTTACTGACAATGTTGATGGAGCAGTATACTTTGCAGACAAATCAAAACTCAAGCCATGAGGGCTTGGCACGATTAGGCTCAAATTGCCTGGTCTTCTAGACTTTCTTCTGCATCAGCCATGAGGGCTTGGCACAATTAGGCTCAAATTGCCTAGTCTTCTAGACTTTCTTCTGCATCATGTTTTATATCTCCCACAACTGAGGAGAAACTTGTTGTCCTTGGTCTACATCTTCGAGAAAGGGACTCCATTCATATGTTTGATGGCAAGGTTGAGGTGAGAAAAGCATCAGATCACTCACTTGTAATGATGGAGATAGAAGAAGAAAGACTTCTCAAGCTGCAAGGTACCTTTGCTCATGCACAAAATTTCTCATACAATTCTCATTATGATGAAGGTACATTTCCATCAAGTCTATTATGGCATGCTATGTTTGGACACTTGAACAATGACAACCTTCGCTTGTTGAAGAAAAATGGTGTTACTGGTTTGCCTACAATTCCTAGGAAACTTAGGAAATGTGATACTTGCATTATAGGAAAGCATAGCAAACAATATTTTCATGATTCACATTCCAGAGAACATAGAAAACTTGAACTCATTCATTCATATTTATGCGGTCCAATGCTTGTTCCTTCTGCAAATGGAAATAAATATATGATGACATTTACTAATGACTACACCAGAATGTGTTGGGTTTATTTATTGAAGAACAAATCTAATGCTTTTCAAACATTTAAGAACTTTCATACATTGATTTAAAATGATGCACAATCTCATATTGGCTCTATTCGCACTGATAATGGAAAAGAATACACTTCAAATGAATTTGAAAACTATCTTCGCCAACATGGGATCAAACATCAAACAACTGTTCTGTATAATCCCCAACAGAACAGAGTAGCTGAAAGAATGAATAGGACAATCTTAAATATGGTATGTTCCATGATGTTTTTCAAGAATGTAAAATTGATGTTTTGGACTGATGCAGTTCTATGTGTTGTATATGTAAAGAATATATGTCCATCTAATGCTATTAGAAACAAAAATCCTTATGAAATGTGGTATGGACACACTCCTTTGGTAAAACATCTCAGGGTCTTTAGTTCCACCTGCGCTGCCTTGATAGCAAAAGTACATAGAAATAAACTTGGTGTGCAAGAAGTCGCAAGTGTATCTTCTCGGGGTATTCAAATACCTCCAAAGCATACCATCTCTATGATGAAGTTAATAATTTTTTTTTGTATCTAGAGATGTAATATTTCTTGAACGTTCCAATGCTGACAATGTTGTTGAGTGGCAACTTGATCGCTTGGATAGATTAATAAATGCAAAATCATTTCAAGAATTGATAATCAGATTCCACATCTTGAAGGGGGGATTCTTATACTGGATCAACTCGTGGAATCTTCTTCTGAAGCACTCTCTCCCGCACATGAAACTCCAACCATTGATGATAATTTGAGTGATGTGATTGACAGAATTGGGAGACTCAATCTTGATTCAATCCCAAATCAATCAACCGAGTAGCCTGGACCATCTTAGAAAGGTCCCCCAAAGTGGCTGACAAAGACACCTGAAAGTGTTCATCCTGATGAGGTTGGAAAGACAGGAACAATAAATTCAAATAGGAAAAATGAAGGCGATGTAGATGATTCTGATTCACTTGTTGATATGGATGTTTCTTATGATTATGAACTGAATTTGTATACAGATTTTGAACCAACTTCCTTCAAAGAAGCCAATTCTCATGATGAGTGGAAAGAAGCGATGCAAAAGGAGTATGATGCCTTGATAAAGAATGACACTTGGAAGCTAGTTGATCCTCCATTGGGAACCAAACCAATTGGCTGCAAGTGGGTCTACAAGAACAAGTATAAAGCTGATGGCTCACTTAACAAGCACAAAGCCAGGCTTGTGGCAAAAGGTTTTGCACATAAGGAAGGGATCAATTATGAGGAGACTTTTTCCCCCATAGAAAAATGGGATACCATCTGGACACTCTTTGCCATAGCAGCTCATAATGGTTGGATTCCCTGCTCTTGTGGAAAATCTTATTATGTCCAAACCCACCATAATCACCTCAACAAATATGTGATTATTGAACACTCTAACAACACTAAACATCATATTTGTCTTGATTACACCAAAGCCATGATGTATGCTCCTCATTATGACCCATATTGTTATAAAAAGAAAAATATCCTAACACCTTCAACAATGAATATATAAATTTATTCAAACTTCACAATATATTAGTCAATGTCTTCACCTTTAAATTAATAATTTATCAATTTATTATAACTTTTTATTTCATCTTTGGGTTTTTCTAGCTCCATTTATTTCCATCTTATTCTTATGTAATTATGCCATTACCTTCATTTTTGATAGTGTCTCTTTACTTCTCTTATTTCTATTATCACCCCCTTACCAAAATATCATTAATCATCCTTAATTTGATATTGTCTTTATCTATCTGTTACTTCTTACATAAGTGGCAGGTACTAAGTAGCAACTCTGTGTATTACACTTGTTTTATAAATATTTTACTTTAATTTAAATTTATAACATTTTTAAAATTAAATTTAATACTTACAATAAATATATAATATAGCAAAATTATTCACCACCAATTTACCATGGATATTATTAACTTGTAAATAGGATTTGTTTCATACGATGGGCAAATACCATGGTTTATCAATACCACTTGCCCAAAAGCCATAACTCATTTCAGAATCAAAATATTTTATAAATATTTCATTTTAATTTAATTTTATAACATTTTTAAAATTAAATGTAAAAACATAAAACTATGGAGGAGATGTTGTAGTGGTGTAAATATTTGTGTACAATTATATAATCTCTGATCCTTGTTAGATCCAAAGTTGTTAGATTGGGAGTTAAGATCGATCTAGGCTAGTAATCTATAATAGTCATAATATTTCTCTCATAAAAATACATAAAATATGGATAAAAACATTTAAATCTTTTTTATTATAAATTTTTGTGTAAATTCATATTCTTCAAAATTAATTGTTTATATGTATAGGTATGTATGTATAAATTGGATTATCATATGTCTTTCTAAGAAAGGGAAAAAAATGTGAATATGTAATATTTTAACCCATTGTTTGGACTATTTCCCTTAGATATAATTTTATATAAGAAATATAAAAAATAGATGAAAACATTTAAATTTTAAGAATTTTTGTAATAATAAATCTTTTACATATTTATATATTTCAAATAAAGAAAAGAACATTTTAGATGGAAGGCTTTTGTGAGACTGTAATTATGTTGAAGCATTTCTTACTCAGATAAGATATTTTGCTTATCAACTTTTCGATGGAGCAAGTGTGGCTCATTTTCAAGATAGAGATACAAAATTTGATCATGCTATAAGAGATAAATAGGCGAGAGATGCAGTGTCAAAAAGGAAAGTATATGTTATATTAGATGAACGTTAGGAGGTGAAATATGAAAATTAAGAATAAAAATGATTAAAATAATTAATGAAAAAATTTGAACAAAGAAAAATATTAAATGCTCAAAAATAATTATTAAATAAAATAAAATAAATTAGCGAGAAGTCAAATTTGATTAAATATTCTCTATTTAAAATTATATAATAAAATGTCCCTGGGGTCTTGGATAGATAGTGATCAGGTGCTTTGTTAAGGCAATCCTTGATGTGAAGTCACCGGTTCAATTCCCCACCACAATCGAGGTGATATATTGGACATGATGAAGATGTAGTCCCACCAAGCTTATATATATATATATATATATATATATATATATATATATATATATATATATATATATATATATATCATAAGAAAATAAATAAATAAAATTAAAGGCAAATATAAATATTTTTTTGTTTGTTAAGCTTGGTAGATCTTTTTTTTCATTATAATATATGCAACCAGGTTACAACCACTTAGCCTGGTTAGGTGATCTCAACCTACCCCTTGGAAAACTAGGTCTGTTGACCACCTAACTACATTATACGCTATCTAGTAGAAAAAAATAGTTAGTCTACCTATCCAAGTTATATATACTTGATTATCATGTCCACAACCATGAGCTGTGTTTCTATATATATAAATTACTGCAAACTAGAAAATAAATGCTATCCGCATATAAAATTAGGAAAAACAACTATGAATTCATCCTTCTAGTTCTCATGATCCGTCTAGGTACCCGGGGCTGGGTCTTTCGCAATAGATTCAGGCAGCTCGGTTGGAAAGAACATGCTTGAGAAGTTTTCCTCAATGCGGCCCATAAGACCATCTTGTTTCTATAGCTGAGCTTGGATCTTTTGAAAGTATTGCTTCTAGTTTGGAAAGTCCTTAACGACAATCATCTAGATTTGTTCCATCGCCTTGCCTACGAGGCATTTCAACAGCCAGTATAGGTGTAGAGTCTATTTATATTATGTTTCTCTACTGCGAGTGTGTCCCAGATCAGGAACTAAGACCTTCCACTCGTCCACGTCCACTACCCCCTTGTTATCAAATCTATTGATGTCCTCCTCCCACTTTGTGATGAGCCGTTGAATCTCCTCTCTGGTGCCACCCACATATGCAACCACCACTTCTTGGATCAATCTGTCCACTGGTTTCCTTCCATGACGTTTTCCAGCTTTGCTCAGCTCAGCCTCAGCCTCAGCCTCACTCTGCCTTGGTCTCTTGCCTCAACCCTTACCTTTCCCTACTCGAGCCATTGTTGTGTTGTCCCGTGTCCTTCGAGTCTGTTGTTAACAGTGGCCTGGAACTAGCTTCAACACTTTCTTCCTCCAAGGGGAGTTACCTGCTTCAGGAACAAGCAACCAAGAATTCCAAACCATTATTTTCATAATTTTCGACAACCATTGGTTCTATTCATCCATCATTTCTTCCCCCCATGCAGCTTGTTCAAATCCCCCAAGCACAAAAGACCCCCACCTAAGGCACCCCAGACACCCCTACATGCCCCCTGCCCTATGACACTATGCAATCAATCACCGAGGACATGTGGGGAAATATAGAGGATCATTACAAGTCAGTACTGACGCAGGTCCAGCAGGGCCTCAAAGAGTTATAGGTACAAGCAAGTGTGATTCAAGCAAGCGTGATTCAAGCAAGCGTGATTCAATTGAGCGAGAATCAAGTGAGCGTGGGAATGTCAACTGCGAAACCGACATTACCTTCAATGTTGGTGGTAACCACAAAGATCTGTGCAGTGCCCATTCCAGGAGGGTGTTACACAACAATTTTTCACTGTCCCTGTACTCCCTATTCCTTGATCCTGGAGAACCTCTATAGTGAACCCCACATTCTTTCCCTTCATGAAGAAACTTCCATTGTATTCTCTTCATGAGCAGAACAATTCCCTTTTGCGCCATTTCCCCAAAATCTTTTGTTTTTCCCAATTTACAAGACCGATGCTAATGGCCCTTGTCCCTAGCGCTAACCGGAGCAACTGAGCTTCGTTCTAGTTGTGCCGGTCCTCTTATGGAAAGTTTTTAAATAAAGAGCCAAAGCTTCCAGTTCTGGAAGCTTCATAACGGAAGTCTGGTAAATGGTTTGGACGGATGGGATCGAGGATGTCAGTTTGGGCTCCTTTCCCCTATAAGGATGGAACTACCTCAAGAGATAAGACCTTCTCCCATGAGAAGAGGATCCATCTCCCATCCATTCATGCTGTATAAACCTCCTTTTTTCCCAAGCAGAAGCTAGTGTTAGTGTTAATGTTGGTGTGCTAGTTCTTTAAGTTTGGAGTAAAAAACAAGCTATTCATAGTTGTAGCTCTCTATTTATGTGAGGGAGAAGTGTGAATTTGGTTTAGTGTGAAGCCTAAAGGGAAGAGCCTTAAAACTATCATTGTTGAGGCCATCATGGAATGCTAGCAAAAGTGTGTGGGAACCTGGTTTTGTCGGAGGAGAATGGCAACGTCAAGACAATGGTTGTAATCTCTTCTTGATTCAATATATATGAAACTATCGATTGATTTCCTACATGATGTGTCATCTTACATGTTCATGGCTTAATGTTTCTTGACTTTTTAAGTAGGTTGAATTACAATTTGTCTATTATCACGATTGTTGTTTGCTGTTGTTTACTTGTTTCAGGTGTTTGAAGAAGGAAACGAGAGATAGCTGGAGTAAGCAAGCAAGGAAATCATCAAACGGGATAAGCATACTAAGAGGTAGGCCCTCTTAATTGGTTTCAACCTAAGGAAATATTCCATAGAATGTATCGGTTGTGGCTAAACCCATTATCAAGCTAGAGGAATTGTTTGTGTCCACACTCATAATTTTACTTCACCACAGAGGGTTGTTGCGTTTTACTACCAAGGCGGATTAGGCATCAACATCATATGGGAGGAATTCAATGCTAAACTTAGCGGTGCGACCCATTCAAGCATTGCATGAAATCCACCAGGGACTGTCTGACAAATTGAAAATCCAGGAAGAGAAATTAACTAAGGAAGCTATCAGTGCTATCCAAGATAGGGACGCGGCAGGTGGAGGACATCATTACCCAGATTTTCATTGAGCTTCCAGAGCTCTTCATACAGACTGAAGCAACTTCCGAAGAGAAGCTCCACAAGCTAGTAGTCACGGTAAAGGAGTCAAAAGCGGAGGTTTAATGAGTAAAGTTTGAAATGCAGATGCAAGGCACAGAGCTACAGATGAAGCTACAACCAACAACACCTCTAGAAGTTCGAGAGCAGTGTGAGGCTGCTATTAAGGCAAACATGGATGTACTAGTAGTTGCAGTTAAGGACTACAACCATATTTTTTAGAATGTCATGGAGATATGGGCCTCGCTGCAGGGGGACCCACATGTATAGAATATTGAATATGACATACTGCAGTTCAATGAAATCAGGGCAACCATGTGGACCTTAGCACATATGTAACAATTCGCTAGACTCCAGGAATGGAATACTATTCAAACTCAGATAGATGAGCTGCAATGGAAATCATCAATCATTTCAGCGAGAATGTAACCTTGGGTCGATGAAGCTAGTCAACTCTCTCAGGTTGTAGAGAGTAAACTAAAAGGTATGCAACAGACGCAAAGGACCATTAGCATAGCAGTAGAGGGACCAACTACTGAGAAATTGGTCAAGGAGGTTCGGCAGGCCACCGCATAGTGAACAACAGAGCTTCAAGCATTGAAGACAGAGTTCAGTGGCCTTAAAGCATGCATCAAGGATGTACTAGCAAAGTGACTTGGGACAAGTCACGTCTTTGTGTTGGGGGTCTATTGGGATGGGGTCTCCCAAGTCTAAGTTTTGTCTAAATTTTGAATCAATTTGATGTAATATTGTAAACTCTCCACATTTTGAGGAGCGGAGCATGAATAGTGCAAAACATTAACAGTCAAAGGGGCTTTTAGGTAGGTCAAAGCCCTTTATTTCATAAAGGGATGGGCTATTTTGATTAAGTGATGAGCTCCACTCATGGTTCGTGAACCATGGTAATGTAATCTAAAAGCTATAAAAGGAAGTCATCTAGGAGTCATTAGGAAAGTTCATGAATGATATTTTCAGTCTATTTTGTTCGTAATTCTATATTCTAGCGAAGCGAAAGGCTCCTGTAGATGAGTGTGTGAAGACCTTGGAAAGTCCGCAGTTGAGTGCATGGGCCCCTGTAGCTGTGTGCGTAGGATCAGAATAAGTGTATTCATTGAATATCTGAAGTAATAAAGCCTATTTGAAGCAATTCTGTGTGTTCTCTGTCTATTTATATGTTTCTCTGTAATATTGTTTTAATTGCATTGCGAAGGTCCATATTTACTTTTGTATGATAACTTATGCATGTTAGAACAATTAGGTGAAGCTCATAGATCTATTTAAGTATAAATCACTTTAAGTCTGTGATTATAAAGATAAGGGTTCGTGAAGGTCAGATTGAGACCTAGATTAAATAAATGCCTTGTTGCTACATCACATAGCCTTCTGGATGTAGAAACATGGTTCTAGCGTCCCCCAATAGTGCCTCAAGTGAGACTGTGGTCTGCGCTAAGAGGACTGTTGCCGAAACAGATGATAATGTAGGGTTTTTTTGGTTAGTGTAGCTAACTCTGAACCTGGGTCCAAGCCCCCTTAAACCAACAAGCCTTGGTTGGAAAAATTCTTTAGAATCCCTTGGTGGGTTGAGTTACTAGTCATGGAAGCCCTGGTTGGAAAAATGCTCTAGAAGCTTGACAACAGTTGTGGGTTGAGTTACTAGTCCTAGAAACCCTAGTTGTTACAAATGCTCTGGAGCCCTAGACATCTTGGGTAGAGACCAATTTGGTGATGGTTATTGATGTCCGACTGTGAGGTGGAATCATTGGTTGAGGATTGAGGTGGTTTCGCCTCTGGAAGCCCTGTATGGTTTCAATTGATTTGTTTTATGAGATCCCACATTCATGCTTGGAATATGGCACAGGGGTGACTGGATAAAAGAAATATTTGGTTCAACCTAGTCTATGGTCGGGTGGCTCATGGAAGTCCCATACCTAGTCAGCTTATGCCATCATCAATAAGAGCTCTCTTTCCCCTTGGTATTTTATGGGTAAATATATTTGTTTATATGAGGCTTATATGTTAGGGTCCCACCCTAACCCCCTTATTTATGTAGTAGGATCGAGTCATAGTTATAGTTAAGTAACGAGTCAATAAAGCCCATATTAATAATTGTAAGTGGTTAACCCGCATTTAATGATGGGACCACAGTTAGTTGCAAATGGGCCATGGTATTAGATAGATGGTATTAATAAGAACCATGGTATTGCTCCATGGTATTGCATGTATGAGTCATATATAAAGGATAGAGACTCCCTACGAGGAGCATCGTGTCTTACTTTGTAATCGAGCTCTGCTCTATTGGAGGTTGCCCCCTCAAAGAGGCAAGTGAACATTGTTATTTGAATAATAAAATACCTGCTGTTATTTCTCACTGTTCTATGTTCCTGGTATATTTCTGTGCATATTTGGTATTCTTGTATCATCTTGCAGGTTAAGAGCATAACAAGTGGTATCAGAGTGCTTTCCAGGACTGGTGGGATCTCCATTTCTTAGCAATTTTTTTTTGGCTAGAGACGTGTTCCGGCATCTTTAAACCACGGGATCTGTCATTGAGCGCATAAACCTGCGGATTTGGGGAGGCATGCACGTAGGAAATACAAGAGGTGGTCACGCTTGTTGGACTCCCTTGTAACCCCTGTGGGTACCCCTTCGAGTAGTAACGCATTAGACAGAACCGCGCACAGACTGTCTTCCAAGTACCCTCTGGGTATATAGGAAGCCCCCTAGCTCCTTTGAAACCTCGCCATAGATAAACTGTCGGCCATCTTGCTGCTACAGTACACCGAGAGTAGCACTTGGAGAGATTACTCGCCCATACGTTAGGGTAGTCGGGTTGTACGGCTAAGGGTATGGTTGATCCTCCTTAGTTAGTGCCCTGAAACATTGGGCCGAGTACGACTGCCAGACCCTTATGTATATTGCGATCTGTAGCACCTGACACTCCTCGAGACCATAGTTCCCTTCTCTATCTCTGGATCACACATAATCTCTACCAGATCAGATCTCGCACGTGGGGGTTTTACAACAACAACAACAATCAGTCCCGCTGTTCAGATTTATCAGAAAGCCATTCAGATCTATTAGATCCATCAGATCCATCAGATCTGCCATCTAGATTTGAGTAGTTGTGTGGGTTCCTATACCTGGGTGTGATTTTCGCAGGGCTTTTGGCGACATTGACATTTCGGAGATTCGGCGACTGCAGTATTCCTAAGCAAGGAGTAAAACTCCGTTAGGAGTTTTCAAGGAAAAAAAAATGTCTGAGACCCCCCAGAGCACTTATTGGTGACTTAGCCCATAAGAATCAGGATGACGAGCTGAGCAAGAAGGTACCATTTCTCACTGCTCTATGTTCTTGGTATATTTCTGTGCATATTTTGTATTCTTGTATCGTCTTGCAGGTTAAGAGCATAACATTATATGGTTGTTATATCCTTGATATTTATGTTTGTTATATGATGGTTATGAATGAGTTTTATGACAGTGAAAATGAATGGCTCTCATCATGTTTTGGTTAATCGCTAAATGTACAATGAATATATGGCTTAATGGATGGTAATGCAGTTATTATGATGAGGCTTCAATGCTTCTTAGTGTTTCTCAGATAAGTATGAGACACCTATGCTTAGATTTGTTATTTAAACCTGTAGAATGCATATTTGTGACATGTTTAACGAAATGTCTGTCATGGCTAGTAGGGGTCCAGTCAAGTCCTTTCTTAAGTAATTGAATTTGTATCATTGTTACGATGTTATCTTTCATTTATGGAAGTTTCATGGAGTTATGGGCAGTGGCTTGAGCCCTAACCCTGAAAAAGTGGCACAAAATTTGAAGTCACATGTACAAAACTACTTGGAAACATTCCCTAGTCATATGCATGCCCATGTTGTGGGCGCGACTATAGGGTTCCAGTTACACTCATGACCATGTTATGGGAGCGATTGAGGGTTTAATGCAGTAAAAGTTCAGTTTGTCTCAGCGGCTAGTCACCTAGAAGGTTTGGATGGCTCTTGGGGGTTTTTCAATATGTCTGGAAGTTCTATGTAGTGTGTTTCACCAGTTCCACTTCCTTAACTGACATATGGGGAGTTTAATCATATCATAGTAATTCTTCATCACTTGTTTACCCCGGTTGGCTAGTTACTTGGGTAGATGTAGGAGGAGGGTGTTATGCTCTTAGTCTCACTAATTTTTAGCAATACACCCTATGTATTCACTCACCTTTACTTGTACACCATATCAATATGTATTTCAATTGTTTAAACATTTATTTATATATTATGGCATCCTTTACCATGGGTATTGGTCAATAGTATTGATCCATTGTATTGTGGATTGACTAGATCAGAAAATTCCTATTACTACTCATATTAAATTCACACTCTCAATAATCACCTACACTCTATGTCATCTTATCCACATATTACCAACAAAACACTCCTCTCACAGACAAATCTCCCAGTGCTACAACTATTTAACAAATCAATTCATATGTATAATGGTGACAAGCTTCCTTTATCATTACTTGTATGGGGAATTTCATTGATAGATCCCTTCTCTCTAACACTATAAAACTCACCCATTTCCATATTTTTCTTTATATATCCTAGTTTGGTGATGATTAGAGGGTTCTTACCCTCCAAAAGCTATCCCTTTACACCTCGGGATTGAGGGTTATGAATAAGTGCTCACATACTAGGAATGCAATATACCGAAGCTATAGTGAGGGGTGTAGTCCTAAGGTGCTAGAACTTGGCACCTCATAACCTAGCATTGTAACTAAGCTTTTACATACTGGGAATGCCACATATCAAAGGTTCATGCATGTTATTCATCCCAATACCATGTTTCTCTAGTACTTGTCAACTCTTGGAATTTTCAACTATTTCTATAACTAATGAAAACTTCCCCATCACACTGACCAAGACATTGCATACTGATTATATATACCATGTTGATCATCTAGGTACATTGATAAAGGGCCCATAAGGTCCAAGCCTCGAGTTTAGTGATTTTGTTCTATAACCATAATTTTCAATTTTTTGTCCAAAACTAAATACATAGGAAAACCTTTCCAAAAATGATCCTAGCACAAGTCCCATGACCTTTGGGCCCACAATGTCAAATCATTGTGGACCACCCATTGTCCACCACATGGTCCTGCTTCCATATCATTTTTCACATGTCACCCTCTAAGACTACCATGTGTCATTATCCATTATTGTCAGGTCATCAAATCTACAACCTATCATCCACAAAGTCCCACGTAATCTCTACCACATCTTACCATTGCCACATCTTACAAGATATCATCCTAACATTTTTTTTATAAACCACTTGGAGCCCAATTCTCTATTACGCTGGTACATGAACCACCATTACATGTCATCTTCCAAGGAACTTCTGGCTTCACCTACCATGTTTTCTATTGTGACCAATCAATTCCTTCCACATGTCTAAGTGCTAACATGTACTTGTCACATGTCACATGTTAATCTTCTAATATTCCATCCAAAGCAACAGGAAATGAGTTTCCTTGTGTCACATAGACTAACACTTGGTGCCACTTAGCATCACATATCATCCTTTCCTCCTGGATGATTCATATACCAGATACCAACGTAAATGTTTCATTAAGTGCACACCCTTACTTTAACCACTATGCATGTGTGAGTCTGATATAGATCTAGACCATTGGATCAAGGAATTCTTAGCCATTAGATCCATTGAGTGCATACTTACACTATAACCTCTACACATGTATAAGCCCAATACATATTTTAGTCATTTATATTCTCAAGATCAATCACCATGGAAACACCAAATCTCATTCTATTCCTATGGGGGTGTGCCATGAAAACATTGTTCTATGCCTTGTAGACATGCCATGAAAACACCAAACTGTGTTCTATGTGGGAATGTTGTGGAAGCACCAAATTTCGTTCCAAAAAATTTATCGTCCCTCTATTTCTCAAACTTTAGAACCTACCTTGAAATCAATGATAACATTGTAGATGACATCAATAACAAGATATGTGCAACAAATGTTTCTAGAATGCACCATTCATGAGGCTCATGAACACTGTTGATGCAGTATTCAAGCCAAATGACACTATTACAAACTCATAGTTCCGAAACCAAGTCCAAAGGGTTATTTTTTTGGGATGCCACCTTGCTTAACCCATAATCAGTGATATTCATATCACATACTGATATTTGAGAAAACTACTGCTCCTTTTATTTGATCAAAGAGATCATCTAATATGTGTATCATGTAACTATTCTTTACCATAGCTTGATTCAAGTCTCTGTAATCTACACATAATCTTATGGAACCATATTTCTTCTTGAAAAAATCACTGGTACACCCTAAGGTGAAATATTAGGTCTAATAAGTCATGAATCTAATATCTCATTTAAATGTATTTGCAACCTGTAAAGTTTTATAGCCTTCATCTCGTAGGGTTCCTTTGATATTGGTTTTGAGGTGGGTTTTTATTCAATTGTGAAATCAAACTCCCTTGAAGAAGTAACCCTAATAACTCTTTAGGAAAAAAAATCTTGAATTATGACAGGAATAGGTCCTCATCTAGGGAGGGTCCCGTCTTTTCATTTATGGCCTCAACCAAATTTAATTCACAGCACTACCTAAGGCAACATATTACCTTCATTATTTAAATGAATTGTAGGGGAAATTCCCTCTTAATACCATAAATATTAATTAATCTAACTTCATTATCTAAACACAAATTTATTTTTAAAATATTCCATTAAATCTCAATAATCTTCTAGCCAGTCCATTACAATGATAACATTGTACATTCCTTAGGTAGTGACACATGCATTCAACTTAGCTGTACACACTCTAAGGTTCACGAAACATTTGTCAACACTAGATCTGATATCAGGTGGATATTGGTGGCCACCTGCCAAGTCCACCTGGACCATTGTTTCTTTCAGCTTTTCAGTTTCCGTAATTGTAGCACATTTTACTATTTTTAGCAGTTTTTCGGGTACTAAACTTCCGGAGCCTTTTTGAGGCCCTAAACGACATTTTTTGGGAAAAATAAGAGCAACATGGGTTCATGGACTAATTATGCTCTTCCTAAAGTTGTAGTTCTCGGATAGATATTTCTAACGAGATATTGTGCATGTCAAATGGAGATCGTATGACAAAGTTATGACCCCGGGAAGTTGAGGTACCAATTTACCCAAATGGGGCCCACAATTTTGCATTTCATCTTCTAGGGTTAGGTTTTTGGATGTTTAGGGTTTTCCATTGTTTTTAAACAATAAATAGGCCTTCGAGCCTCATTGTAACACAATTTAGAGGCATGTAGCCACCACATCTCTTCTCATAGATAAGCTACCATCACCCTAGCTCGTTTATTTGCATTTCTGTTTGTAAGCATATTTCAGTATTTTACATTAATGAAATGAAGTATTATTTCTGTTGCATCTCTGTGTTTATGGTTATCTATGTAAATTTTTGTGTTCCTGTTTAAATCTAGATCAGTGGTATCAAAGCGGTTTGCCTCTTCTCTGTTTTTCTTTGCATGTCCCCAATGAGGTCAAGATGTAAGGAGTTAGGGCTTGAACTGGTTGAACCTTTGCAAGACCAGCCTCGCAAATCCTGACGGCCTCCCATGGAAGATGAAAAGAAAGATGAGGGGGCAGGAGATTCTATCAAAATCTTGCTCGAAGAAGCCCTCGAGCAACAAAGGAATGTGATGATGGACAACTTTACCCAGATCCTTCAACGGCTACTCGGGGGTGACACATCAGCTTCCAAAAACTACTGTGGAAACGCCACACCGTTTAAGGTACATGTTAATTTTGAAATCCCCATTTTCGAGGGTCAGATAGATACAAATGTCGTCAATAAATGGTTAAATATGCTAGAAGGTTATTTTTCTGTTCATGATTTTTCCAGTCGGGAAAAGATTATTTTCGCTCTTCTCAAAGTAGCCGCACATTTTAAGGACTGGTGGGAAACCTACTGCGAACAGAAGGATGAAAGTACAGGCTCACTATTTTCAGCCACACCCACTTGGAATTCATTCCGGGATGCCATCAAGGAGAAATGCTACCCTGTCAGAAGCTATGAGGATCAATACATAAAGTGGACCACGTTGCGGCAGGGAAGGGACCAAGACGTGCCAAAGTTTACCAATATTTTCCATACGCTTCACACAAAGTTGGGTCTCAAGGATTTGAAGTAGCATTTGATACTCAAATACCGTAGCTATCTTCTCAAGTACATCCAGGAAGAAATAGAATTCTTGAACATCTCCTTGCTCTACATGGCATACCGATATGCCATCAAGGTTGAGCAAAATCTTAAACAGAAGAAGCGAGACTTTGGATCTACGAATCCGAAGCAAGGGAAAGGTGCCCCTAAATCGCAAAATAAAGGATAAAGCCAAGGCAGGGCGGCCCAAGACAACCTGCCAAAGCTGCAAGCAAAGAACAGTGCCGCGAAGCCAAAAAAGGACACGGGAAAGTGGTGTGAGCTCCATAAGAGCTCCACTCACAACAAAAGTGAGTGTCGAGCCAAGCAGTCACTGGTGGTTGACCTAAAGGTTTTAGAATCAGATGCATGTTCTGACTTTGAGTCAGAACCTGACAAGGGGAATGAAAAAGGGAAGCAGATTATCGATGCGGAGCCCAACGACACCGTTGCCACTACGAAGATCCAGAAGGAGGAACCCAAAGATCTAGAGGAGGAGGAGCGTCTCTTCCACTCCCAGATGTGGGTAAAGGGCTCCTCGCAACAGTTCATTGCCGACAACGGGAGCAAAAAGAATCTCATTTCAGCAGAGGTCGTGAAGTGCTAGGCTTACCGACTATAGCACATCCACAACCGTCCACCATCAGGTGGCTTCACCAAGGATGGGATCTTCGCGTGAGCCAGTAGTGTCGCCTTCCATACAACATCAAGCCCTTCATGGATGAGGTATTGTGTGACATTGGTACCCTTGAAGTTTGTGATGTATTATTAGGACAACCATACTTGTGGAGGTGACATGATGTGTATGAATCAAGGCCCCGTGCTGTTATTGTTACTTTTGGAAATAAGTTGTACAGGATACTGGAGATAGCACTGCCTACCACCATCTCTTTGGTTACTACAAAACAATGCAGTAAGCTCATTTCCAAAACCAGGAAATTTGTTTTCCTGATGATACACCCTCAAGGAAAGAAGAAGACGGTGGCCACAACCTCCAGACAAGGCCCCTCCGCACAACAACTACAGATGGACAACGTCATGGAGGAGTACAAGGACATCTTCACCTCCCCCACAAGGGTTGCTCTGCACTGTCAAGTCAAGGACTCCATTGATCTAACCCCAGGTGCACTGCTGCCTAATGGACCAATCTATCGACGCTCCATTTTGGAGAACGATTAAATCCAGAGGTAGATTCAGGAGTTGTTGTAGAAAGGTCACATTCGTTTGAGTTCATCACCCTGTGGGAGCCTGATCATGCTGGTACAGAAGAAGCATAGGACTTGAAGACTCTGTATTGATTATCAGGTGCTGAATAAGATCATTGTCCATAATAGGTACCTGATCCCACAGATTGATGACCTCCTGGACCAACTTAAGGGGAAAAATATTTTAGCAAGATCGATTTGAATTCAAGATACCACTAGGTACCAATCAAACCCTCTGATGTGTGGAAGACTGCCTTCAAAGCCAAGGAGGGCCTTTTTGAATGGTTGGTTATGCCTTTCGGATTGACGAATGCTCTTGCAACCTTCATGAGGCTAATGGATGATATATTTATGCCATTCACCAACTCATTTGTAGTGGTATACTTGGATGACATCCTGATCTTCAGCCAGAGTTAGGAAGAGCACCTCCAACATATTCAACAGGTTCTCCAAACACTACGCAACACAAGTTATGTGCCAATTTGGAGAAATGCACTTTTGGCATGACCCAGGTTCAGTATCTGGGATACATTATTGATGAACAGGGGGTTCATGTGGATCCATCCAAGATCCAAGTCATTCGGGATTGGCCATCTCCAACCACTCTGACAAAGCTCCGCAGCTTTCTAGGTCTTGCCAACTTCTACCGCAGGTTCGTGTTGGGATTTTCTCATATCACTTGGCCCTTGAGTCAAGTCACCAAGGGAGGAGTGAAAGAAAAATTATTTTGGTCTGAATCTCAATAGAAGGCATTCATAGAGTTGAAAGATCACCTTTGCTCGGCACTAGTGCTCACATTACCAGACTTGCAACAACCATTTGAGGTCGAGACAGATGCCTCTGACTATGCTATTGGGGCAGTCCTTACTCAACACGGGCATCCAGTGGCATATCACAGTGAGACACTTTCAGACATAGTCTGGAAGTATCCCACTTATGACAAAGAGATGTATTCCATTGTGTAGGCCTGCTGACAATGGAAGCATTACATTTTGGGGAAGGAAACGGTCATCCACACAGACCACCGACCCCTGCAGTTCATACAGACCCAAGGATAATTGCAAAATGATCGCCATAACAAGTGGTCCACATACCTGCAACAGTTCCATTTGAATATCAAGTATAAGAAGGGCAACACCAATAATTTTGTAGATTGCCTCAGTAAACCACCGATCATGGCATTAACCACCATGCTCAACTCTTGTGGGCACGAGACTTCTAATTGGCCACTTCTCTACAAAAGCGACCCAGAATTTGGCCACACATACTAGACACTCTTGGAGGGTCAGCATGTTCCAAATTTTCACCTCTAGGATGCCCTGTTATGCCACCTGGGTCACCTTTGTGTTCCTTCAAGCGAGCGTGCCAAGATGATTTGGGAAGCACACTACAGTCGAGTTGCTGGGCATTTCGAGGTCGAGAAAATAGTGGCAGTACTGCAGAAGTATTTCTATTGGCTGAATCTTCGACAGGATGTCGAGAAGTACATCAGATCATGCATTGCCTGCGCCATTGCCAAACCGACCATCAAGAAGCAAGGCCTCTATACCCCGCTACCTACCCCTATTCGACCTTGGGAATCCATCTCCATGGATTACATGTCAGGCCTTCCTTCCACCAAGCATGGAAACGACTGTGTTTTTGTGGTCGTCGACAGGTTCTCGAAGATGGCCATTATCATAGATTGCAAGAAGAATATCACAGTAGAAGCCACTTCTAAACTCTTCTTTGAACGAGTGTGGGTACACTTTGGGATCCCACAGTCTATCATCTCAGATTGGGATAGCAGGTTCCTCAGTACATTTTGGTCTAGTCTCTAGTTGATGCTGGACACCAAAATCACTAGGTCCACAACCTTCCATCCTAAAACTGACGGCCAGATAGAGGTTTTCAATAGGATGATCGTACACATTCTGTGCATGTACAACTCAAAGCATCCATGCACATGGGATGAGAGCCTCCCCTATGTTCAACACAGCTACAACCGGGCTCTCCACAGCTCGAGTAGCCACAACCCTTTTCAGGTGGGCTTGGGATTCCAGCCACTATGTCCCATTGATGTGGCCATGCCAATTGCAGCTACTCATGTAGATTCGGCTCATGTACAGTCCAAAACAAATAAGACAAACAACTTCATTGAGCACATCCAACATATTCGCTAGCAGGTCCATGACATTATGGAGAAATCAAATGCCAATGCGACATGATCAACATCGGGTGCCACACAAGTTTTAGGTGGGCAACAAAGTCCAGTTGCATTTGCAAAGGAAATGCCTTACCGGAGCCTATCGGAAACTCAGACCACTCCGATATGGTCCTTACACCATTACCAAGGTTGTGGGAGACAATGCATTTGATCTCAGCATTCCCCCATTCCTTTGCGTGCACCCAGTTTTCAATGTGGACCGCCTTCACCATTACTAGACACATCTGACATTGCAGAACAACTCACACCCACAGAGTTAAATCCAGATTGCATGGAACAAGCTGCAATTGATCGGATCATGGACACATAGATCAAGCACACTCGCCAGTAGAATATCCAACTGTATCGAGTTGTCAAAGCAGGCCAACTCCTTCACTAGGGCAAGTGGCTCACAGGGACCAAGTTCAGCAGAAGTTTCCTCATCTCATGGAGGAACTCAACGCAATGGGGATATTGCTTCCTAAGGGGGGAGGAATGATCTAGGTGGATATTAGTGGCCACCTGCCAAGTCCACTTGGACCCCCACCATTGTTTCTTTCAGCTTTTCAGTTTCCGTAATTGTAGCACATTTTACTATTTTTAGCAAATTTTCAGGTCCTGAACTTCTGGAGCCGTTTTGAGGCCGTAAACGACATTTTTTGGGAAAACTGGGAGCAACATGTGTCCATGGACTAATGTTTCTCTTCCTAAATTTGTAGTTCTCGGATAGATCTTTCTAACGAGATATTGTGAGTGTCAAACAGAGATCGTATGCCAAAGTTACAACCCCGGGAAGTTGATGTACCAATTTACCCAAACAGAGTCCACAGTTTGGCGTTTCATCTTCTAGGGTTAGGTTTTTGGATGTTTATGGTTTTCCATTATTTCTCAACAATAAATAGGCCTTTGAGCCTCATTGTAACATAGTTCAGAGGCATGTAGCCACCACATCTCTTCTCAGAGATAAGCTACCATCGCCCTAGCTAGTTTATTTGTGTTTCTGTTTGTAAGCATATTTCAGTATTTTACATTACTGAAATGAATTATTATTTCCGCTGCATCTCTTTGTTTATCGTTATCTCTGTAAATTGTTGCATTCTTGTTTAAATCCGGATCAAGATCCTACCACTTGTTTTATACTAGAAGCCATCTCGACTTGTCGAAAATTCATCAACCTCATAGGTTTCCAACCCACACTTTTCCAATGTTAGGTCCCTATAATACTAGTGTATCCCCCTTATTTTTATTGTTAGTGTAGTCCTTGTTAGGAGGAAAAATCACTTCTTGCGAACAAGAAGTATCTCCCTATATTTCCAACAAAACCTAGTAACAAACATCAAAATAATTGCGACCTTCCTTAGCTTATAACTAAAACATGAAACATGTAGTATGAAAAGAATCACTTACCTATTTAGCTAAGTGTTTATTGAATTCCTTTCAGTGCTTTCCACAACCAACTTTTCTTCAATTCCTTAGAGTGTTTCCCACTGCTTTCTACAACTTCTCCATGATGCTCCACAAGAGATCTGCATAGACAAAAAAATTCAAAGGGATCAAAGCATCTCACATATAAAATCAAAGGTAAATGAAGTTCTTAACTTAACATACAACATAACGTTGAATTAATAATTAGTTATAAATCATGTGAGTGATCAAGGAATCTCACAAATAACATCAAAATAGACACAATTAGGAAAGAACAATTTCTTTGTATTGAATTCAAAACAAGCTTACAACCTGGTTGCCTTGCTGTCACAAGCCTCTTCTCATGGTCTCCAATCTTCTCCTTGTATGACAAGCCTTCTAGCCCAATTTCAGTAGCATAGGTTTACTTTCAGTGGCCCCCTCTAACCCTCCGGCCTATGTTTGATTTATAGGCCGAGAGGAGGAGGTTTGAGATCCTCTTCCTAACGGATGAGATCCTCAAAATGTGGGATTAGGGTTCCAAAAAAAGAGGGAATTAGCTTCATGAAGACAGGTATCAGGCTAGAGTAAGCATCATCTTGAAGCTTTTAGTTTGGAAAGATTCACCCAACAAAGCTTCTTGAATTTAAATTTTTATTTTTACTTCCGATGAGTCATGTGCGTAGTCCATAGTGTAAGATAGAGTGCACTTTTGTGCTGAATTTAAAGGTCAAGCCTGCGTATGCACATAAACTGGCTAGGAAATCGTGTAGGTACTCAAAATTAGATTTTTAGACCATGTAATCCGGAATTCTCATTCTCTTTGGGATTTTTTAGCTTATAGCCTTGTAGGGGAATGATTTGGAACACTTTCATGGATAGTGAAAGATCCATATTGATAGTCATTTTCCTAATGGTGACAAAATGACATGTAACATATTTCCCCCTAAAGTGAAAAGTCAGAAAATATGTTTGAGGACTGAAGCACTTTATCATCCCAAGATTCGAATTAGAGACCATAGTTGCAGATGTGAAACAATCAATCAAAGGTTACAATACACTATATAATCATCGCTGAGGTAGGCATTCCCATACTCATAGTACAAGTATCTCAAAGAATTAGGATGGAAATACATCTGAAGGTCCATGTCAACAGAAGATATAATATGGATGCAACCATTAATGGATCTATGTTTAAATCGTGAATATTTAATAATTACATGCACCCTAGATGGATGAAACTAGATCCAGGGTCTTGATCTCCATCTCTCGATCCATAGAACGAATCTAACCATGTGAGTGAATGTCTTGTAGTCGAACATGGTAGAAACCACTTGATTACAAGTCAATGATGTGAACTGTTAACAAGTTTGAGAGAAACCACCAATAACGACAATGGTTCCCAAGGTACTTCCAATACAATCTATGAGGTGTGAAAAGATGTCTTGAAGTCAAACACTCATAAAATCATTCGATCAAAGGTCAATGATGAGAACCTATTGTTGAAGGCGAGAAACCTACCATTAAGGTATGTAGGCTCCAAGGTACTGAAGAAGGTTTCTAGATCAACGTCCTAGAACATATCCGATGACCCGACATTTTGACTTGCCTACATTTGAATAAAAAATAATACCCAAAACCAACTAAAGGCTTTCAATGAGGTATGGTCAATTGAGAGACAAATGGATTTCCCAACCTGGACACAAAGGTGATGAAGTGTCATGTTCAAGAGCAACATACTTCCTTTCGTAATATAAAAACAAACGTTGTTTCCCATCTTTCCCCCACCATTACAAGAAAGTATCTCTTTATTTTTGTGAAAGCTTAAGGAGGATATCATATGCTTATCCTGTAAGCTCATGCTTCAGATGAGTCCTTCAGAGTATTTTTAATGAACCCTAGGAAGGAGTGGTTCAGTCTTGTCTTGATTAATGAGTCCTACATTATTTATGTTTAACGTGTCTAGCGAAGGGGTAACTCGATGTCATTTTCATATTTAAAGAGTCTAAAAAGACACGAAAAGAAAACTCATTCAGTTCTTTCAACGTAAAGTTTTAATGAGCCCAGAGAAAGTAAAGCTTGATGTTTTTTCAGTGTTAGTGAGTCAAGACAAAAACATAAGTAAACTCCAGAGTGTCCTATTTCATAAATTTAGTCTCTCAAGCCCGAAAAAGGGTAAAATAATGTAGGAGAGAACTCTATTATCCATGATTAGTCAACATATACCTTTTTCATAAATAGTCTAGTTCAGTCTATAAAAGGGTCAAACTTATATTGAATATACGAATGTTCATTTACTTTTATGAGTTCGAATAGTCAAATACTCAACGATCTTTTCATGTTTATGGAGTCTAAAAACAACTTAAAGATAACTCCAGTGTTTCACTTTTTCGTAAGTTTTAACGAGTCTGAAAAATTGATAAAAATGTACTCATTGCCAAAATGATTCATTTTCCTAATTAAACACGTGTTCTACACATTTAAACTCAAAATTCATCGTAACTGCTCAAAAATCATAGTAAAAACATTAGAATTTTGAATATTCAGAATCTAAAGGAAGAAAAATAATATTTTAATTGGTCTAAAATGCTTATTAAAATCCAAAAAGTAAAAATATTTTTACCATTTTTGTTTTTACCATTTGAGAGCCATTGAGAGTAAATTTTTATTAAAAACTTCAGAGATGGATTCTGACCAGACCGGTGGACAAAATCACGAGTCACTTTCTCCAGGTAAGATATCTTTCCATTATATTTGTTTTGATTTCTTTTATTTTACATTTCACCGTGAATTTAGCATGTTTAGGAGGGTTTCATGAATTTAAAATTCGCCATCGGTGTGCATAGTACTCCTCATCAGGTCTGCACACATCGACCCTTTTTATTACATTAAAAAACAGGATTTGCATTTCTTTTTTCACAAGAACCACACAAATTCGTTGTTTGTTAAAGAGGGTCGTGCACAACGCAGACGGTTTTGAAAAACTTGATAAAATAGCCAAATCTTTTGACAAATTTATCACATTGTTTTCTAATCATCCTCCATGGTTATTTTCAGGGTTTTGATTTGAAAAAATGGAATGGAGGGAGAGAGAACATGAATATCAAGATGCAACAACTCTAAATAACCCAAAAACATTGCAGGCCTTGAGGGATTGTGCTCTATACAATTTTTTCATGATCCCAAATTTGAAGGCTCGGCTATGGTGCCATTGTAGTCTCATTTTCTCTAGAGAGGATTCCTCTTATTTATCCACAGGTATCTATAAATGTAGGAGGACCTCGAGATCCTCATATGTTAAAGTGGGTTTCGTTGATTGCACGCCACGGAGGTGATGATGGCCCAACTGTGAGATACACTTCTAACTTTCTTGGGTGGTTGGAGTGAAAAATCATCATGATCGAGGAATTCCCGTATGTGGGCATGGATTACACTGGTGATCCAAATATCCCACTTCATGTAGGAATGTCGTGGGGTGACATAGGTAAAAATTTCACATTTTGGTTATTTTGGGTTTTTCAATTTTTTTTCGACATCCAAAACTAACTATATAAAATAATCATGCAGACATGGGCCCAACCAGACCAGCAAAATTACGTCGATTTGGTAGATGTGATGAGAAACCAACAACTCATGTGGTAGAGAACCCTGACACAGTAGAGGCTTTAACTGAGCTTGAGCACAACCTGGAGAGGTTGACTCTGGATATCCCAAATGTTGGGATCAATGATTTTTCTCTTCATTACCAGAGGCATACGGTGGGAGTTCCTGGTATGATCAATTTCTTGCTATGACGAGTAGCTCGCGCCATCGTCTATTACCATGATTACCATGCTTAGATGTTAGTCATAGGGCTAGGTTTTGTTTTTTGATATATTAACATGTTCAGATAATAAAGGCCACAGGGCCTCATATGTCTTGGCTGACATTTTGTAAAGCCACACGTTTTACAAACATTTTGAATAATGGAAACTACTACTATTACCTTAGTTTATCTTGTACAATATGTCGATGGATATTGTTTTTCTTTCTTACACATCTTGCAAATGTCAATTGAACACATCATTAGACAATGCATCAGATATTGTGTTTAAATGTATTGGAATGTGTTGATATTCAATGTAATCAAATTATTTCTCCAAGAGACGAACCTGCAAAAACATAGTTAACATTGTGGAACTTCTTACTGAATAGACACCATTTAAATGTAATACTATGAGTTGAGAATCTAACCTAATGATCAATCGCCGAATACCAAACTAAATGACGTTATATAATAGCTCAATAACCGCACTATATTCTGCGATATTGTTTGACCAAGCCATATTCCATGAATACTAACTAACTCATTTATGGGTGAATACATGTCTTATCCAGAGAACTTGAGGAGTAGCGATAGAGCCCCGAGATTTGATACGTAATATTGGTTCAGTTTTGATACTCCATATGGAATCTAGGTTTTTAGATTCGATACGTAATATTGGTTGGGTGCTACCACCCCACCATATCGTGAATGTGATGACGGAGCCCTCCCGCTTCTGAGCTAGTGGTTTTTTTAAGGTCTCGTCAATCGGCTCTCTTTGCTTCTCTTTTTCGCTCTTGCCACCATCGGAATAGTGAGTGGCTCCGCCCCTATGAAGAAGTAAGGGCCCTCCGGTCCTCTCCCGGTGGTCGAGCAACTAAAGTTCCTTGCTTTCCTAGCGTCAAGCAAGCCCCTACCGGTCCTTGCCCGGTGCGGGACAAGTAAGAAATTCCTTGCTTTCCTAACGTCAAGCAAGCCCCTACCGGTCCTTGCCCGGTGTGGGACAAGTAAGAAATTCCTTGCTTTCCTAACGTCAAGCAAGCCCCGATCCCAAGCTATGAAAGACAAATTCCAAATACTACGACTAGCACCATCGACAAAGCCAATGTAAGCTCGAGGGAGCAACAACATCTGTAAATCAAGCGTAACACAAGATAAGTAGAAGCAGTAGAACAAAATCATAAAAAGATGCAAAAAATTGTCATACACAAAACATGATACAACAATTTACAATGTACCCATGAAGAGGCACATGCTCCTCGAGCTTCATTTGATCTTCTTAAGTAAACGACAAGTTACCAAAAGGAAGATGAAATCAAGGTTCATTGATAAAATCAAATGAAAGACTCGATTTCGAGGGGGATTTGTTTCATTTTTTAATGAGATTGATACAAAACTATGCTCATAAATTTCATAGGTGGGTTTCTATTTTATGTGACCTTGAAACGAAAATAACTATGCTCAGACTTTGTTTCATTTTTTAGTGAGGTTCACATAGTAAAGAACTATCCTCACAGGAACTTGTTTCATTTTTTAATGAGGTTGACATAGTAAAAGAACCATCCTCAGAGGAACTTGTTTCATTTTTTAATGATGTTGACATAGTAAAAGAATCATCCTCATAGGAACTTGTTTCATTTTTTAACATGGTTGAAACAGTAAAAGAACCATCCTCACAAGAAATTGTTTCATTTTTTAACGAGGTTGACATAGTAAAATTACCATCATCACAAGAACTTGTTTCAATTTTTAATGAGGTTGAAATAGTAAAAGAACCATCCTCACAGGAACTTGTTTCATTTTTTAACAAGGTTGACACAGTAAAAGAACCAACCTCAGAGGAACTTGTTTCATTTTTTAACGAGGTTGACACAGTAAAAGAACCATCCTCACAGAAGCTTGTTTCATTTTTTAATGAGGTTGACATAGTAAAAGAACCATCCTCACAGAAACTTGTTTCATTTTTTAACGAGGTTGACACAGTAAAAGAACCATCCTCATAGGCACTTGTTTCATTTTTTAACAAGGTTGGCACAATAAAAGAACCATCCTCACAAGCACTTATTTCATTTTTTAATGATGTTGACACAGTAAAAGAACCATCCTCATAATATTCTTGATCATGGCTTCCATTTGGAAGAAACACATGTCAAGAGACATATCTTGATCATGGATTCAAAGACGTCTTCATCAGAAGGAAGAATAGTTATCTAGAAAGAGCACATGTGAAGAGAATCAAAATGGGTCAGAAAATCGATTTCAAATTCCTCCATAGGGTACACCATGTGAATTACCGTATTTAAGTCAAAATAAGTTGAGAAAATAGTGAGAGGATCACTTTCATTGGTAACTATAAACATGGGATAGGTTGCTACATAATTAACCCGTGGTGGGGTGGGTACCACTTCCATATAAGGAACATTCAGGGATGTTAGATGAATGGTAGTTGAATTAAGATCAACAAACGAAACTTGGTCAGTAGTCACGATGTTTTCATTATGAGGGAAGGAAATCACTCGAAAGAGTGTGGACACGACTGCTTTCATGTCATAAAAATAGTCTTGCCCAAGGAGAAAAATGAAATCCAAGGGACCTTGGAGTACCATAAGATCGATACAAGCATTTTTTTCTTCCATAGTAATAGGTAACTTAGGAAGGATCCCTAATGGCTCGCTAACGATTATGTTAAAAGCTAACATATTTTGTGTAACATGCACAAGATGAGGGGAACCCAAAGCTTTCCAATCGATTGAGGGTAAAATACTGAAGAAGAACCTTCGTCGACGTTTGTGCGATGCACATTCTTACCATACGCTTTCACAATGATTTGGAAAGGGTTGGAAGAAGGAAAATGAGGCCCTGCGAGTCTACTCCAATCAAAGGAAATAACCTCATTACCTAGAGGGGGTTCAATGGAAATAGGTGAAATGCACCCATGTGTAGAAGAATTGAAGTAACAAGAAGAACCTAAGCGGTGTGAATTTCATTCTATATAAAGAGAGTGGGATCAAATCGATATGGAATTGAGTTGACCATTCGATCAACCAAAGGTTTATCAACTCTAGCGATATTCATCTAACTCTCCAATGGAAGAGTGTGATTTTATATTCTTGGAATTAGATCAATCACTTTGTCAACTAACGATAGGTTGGGAGAAATTTTATGGTAACTAGTTGGAAGTTGTTGCTGTGAAATAGTAAGTTTTTCCAACAATTTTGAGGCTTCATCCATATGAGGGAAAATGTGACTATGATGAATCCATTTACATAACCTACAAGGAAACCTAACTTTACGCTTTTTTCGTGAAAGTTGACAATCACTGGTTGATGGATCAACAATAAGTTGATAATAATTTTTTGACTATACTTCCAAGACCTTAGGAATACTAGGACAATTGATAAGGAAGTGGTAACCCTTAAAAATATTGCAAGGGTATCTGGGCTTGCGATACATGTTTGAAGTTTCCTCAACATTACCAATACTTACAACCATGGTTGGTTGATTGACTTCTTTCTTACCTTGCTTCTTCTTCCTCTTCCCTTTCTTCTTCTTCTTAGTCACCTGGAAAGTAGCATCAAGGCTTTTACCAAGCGCAGAAGAAGAAAGAGAGGAGGACATGTTGGGTGAAGATGGTAAAGGGTGAACATGAGGTTGGTGATGTTGAGATGGTGAACTTAGTTGAGGTGAAGAACTTGGTTGAGGTGGAACAATTTGGGTATCTAGAATTAAAGAAGTTGAAAACAACCACACTGGTAACCTATCGCGGATTTGATAAGTGACAACGTAGCCATATAAGGAGGACTGACATTTGCAATGTTAGGAAAAGGACTAGGATTCCCATTAAAAGGGGTTTCTTTATTGGTAACTTTCAATATTGTTGCTATTATATTCAACTCAGATAAATTTTACCAATATTAACAATTCAAAATCACAATCCACGCCTAAAGTCTTGTAAAAAGTAAAAACAAGCAAAGAACATTTGCTAATAAATCTAAGGAATTAATCCATACAAACAACCTTTTCACAGCAAAATCACTAGTTGGTGATGAAATCCAACGTTGTTGAGATAAATGTGTAAAATGAATAAAGATAGAGCTGGTGGAATCAGTTACGCTGACAGCCTACTTAATGAACATATTCTGGTGCAAGTAACTTCACTTATGCCATCTCAAGTGAATAATACACTCCAAAAAGGTCCAAGTGAGTCTAGCCAATGTCTGTTCCAAGTACAACAAAGACTTACCCTCTGCCACCACCTTGGGTAATAGCCCTAAGATTTTGGTCTCTAAGGTTACCACTTAAGACAATTTAACCCTAGGGGACAACCATAGATCAGATGTACACGCAAGGGTAGAGTAACAAAGCTCAATCCCCTTGAAAGTTCCTCAACATGGTTAATCTGATGTTTACCTTCAAGTCACTCCCAAGCACCTTTCAACACCATTTGTAATACATTTAAATCACTCTACCGTACTAATGAAGTGGGGTTGATCACTCCACTAGGTCCAATATGATGTCGTGCTTAACTCCTTTGTTAGGGGAGCTTCCCAGAGCCAAATTGTAATAAATGGATTTACTCCCTATCGCAAGATTCTAGTGTTTGTTTGCATCTTTGGAAAGTTAACTCACTTCCCTATTCCAAAGCCCTACAACCTGATCTAATGTAGGTGGAAAGAGCCCTAAAATAATAAAAATTCTAATTTATTTTATTAGCGTTGTTTTTAAGCTGTTGTTTACTCAGTAGGTTGATGGATGTGAAACCGGTGGTGTTATAACCTGACTAAAAGTTAAATGCAACTAAGCATGATAATGTAATCTTTTGCCTTCAATGAATTCTAACTAAAGTAAGGAAATCAATTTCATTTACTTCTCAACAATACAAGAATCAGTGGATCATTTTCAAGCTACAAATCAGAGAGAATGCATAATACATGATTCTTGTCCCTTTTTTGAAAAATGCAACCTAATTTCCTCAAAATCTAAGTTATAAAAAGAAAATTTTTAATCTTAACAGCTTTTTGCAAACCCAAAAACAAACAATGAATTCTTCCTTCAACAAACACAAGCCATAATTTCAACTTCATGTAATGAATTACAAATCAATGTAATAAAAATATTATGTTGTCTTATAGAGAGAAATAATCAGTATTCACTTTGAAAACAACAAAAAACTCAAAATCACAAGTGTTGCCTTGAAAAACCCTAACTTTTTGCTAACACAAATGATTCTTTGCAATTATGAAAACAAAGTACTTAATCTGATCTTTTGACAGAAAAACAACAAACTCAAGCTATCTCAATAATAATCAATCCTTCTTTTAATTAATCAACAATTCACGAGATAAAACCTTGAGCCCTAATTTTCAAATATAAATAATTATTCAAGAAGGCAACTCAAAAAATCAAATCAAAATAGAGATGACATTTCTAGAATGTAAACAGGTCTAACTAAACACAACAATCAAAAGTTCATGGACTCAACAATTAGAAAACTTATTTTTTTAAAAATTTCTAGCATGCGCATAGGTAATCAGTGTGATTCAATGCGCATACGGAATGGTGCTAAGGACCAAGTGCACAAATGTGCACCCTGTTGGTAAAGATAAAATGTGCAGTCTGAGAAAATTTTAGAAAAAATAAAAATAGAACCAAAGAATTCACAAAATCCAAACTTTTAATATCTTGCATATGCTTAGATAATGCTATGAGAAAAGGTTCAAAATTCAAAACAAGGAGATTTTGAAGAACGAGACGTTCCCCAGTATGGACGCCAATTTGTTAGGTGGACAAATCTCTTCTCGTGGACAAGAAGATCTCCCTATATTTCCAACAAAACTTAACAAACATCAAAAGAATTGTTACCTTTCCTTAGCTTATAACTAAAACATGAAACATGTAGTATGCAAAGAATCACTTAACTATTTAGTGAAGTGCTTATTGAAGTCCTTTCAGTGCTTTCTTTAGCCAACTTTCCTACAATGCCTTAGAGGCTTTCCCAATGCTTTTGAAATCTTCTCCATGATGCTCCAAAAGAGATCTGCATAGACAAAAACATTCTAAGGGATCAAAGCATCTCGCATCTAAAATCAAAGGTAAATGAAGTTATTAACTTAACATACAACATATAGTTGAATCGGTAATCAATTACAAACCATGTGAATGATCAAGGAATATAAAAAATAACATCAAAATAGACGCAATTAGGAAATAAAAATTTCGTTGTATTGAATTCAAAGGAGAACAAGCTTACAACTTGGTTTCCTTGTTGTCACAAACCTCTTCTCATGGTCTCCGATATTCTCCTTGGATAACAAGCATTCTAGCCCAATTTCAACAACATAGGTTTACTTTTAGTGTTCCCCCTAACCCTCTAGCTTGCGTTTGATTTATAGGCCAATAGGAGGAGGTTTGAGATCATCTTCCTAAGGGATGAGATCCTCAAAAGGTGGGATTAAGGATCCACAAAGAGAGGGAATTAGATCCATGAAGAGAGGGATCAAGATTGATTAAGCATCAACTCGAAGGTTTTATTTGGGAAATATTCGTCCAACAAAGCTTTTGGAATTTACTTTTTTATTTTTACTGCCGTTGAGTCATGTGTGCAATCCACAGTGTAAGACAAAGCACACTTTTGCACGGAACTTAATGGTAAAGTCTGCGTATGCACATAAATTGGCTAGGGAATTTCTTAGTCACTTAGAAATAGGTTTTTAGACCATGTAATAAAAATTTCTCATTCTCTTTGGGATCGTTTAGCTTCTAGTATTCTAGGAGAATGGTTTGGAACACTTTGATGGATAGCGAAAGATCCAGATTGACCGTCATTTTCTTAATGGTGATAAAATGATGTGTAACAACCCCATATTTTTATTGTTGTGCCCATGTATCCCCCATGTTGTTATTGTTCTGCCCCATAGAATCCCACTATTTTTATTGTTGTGTCCTTACATTATTATTGTTATGTAGGCTCTAATTATATTGTGACCCCTTAAACTCCTATATATACCAAGTAGGTCTTATCATGTGTATAATCCAATAATTGTTCATTTATGTAATGTAAAGGATGTTTCCCCCTAGAAGAGGATAATTTTTAAGTCGTTGATCTACCTTTTCTTATATTTTCTGAGCTAGTTGCATAACATTTGGTATTAAAGCTTTGGATTTTAGGGTTTCACTAGTTCAAACAGGTTATCTTGGTATGTTCATATATGGTTTTTTATACAAAGCTTCAAAAGAAGAAATTTAGACCACGTGGAGCAGAAATCATGGTCAACATCTTGTAAAAATTTCATATCTTGGTTTGCTATATTTTCGGAGATATGATTTGAGGAAGTTAGGGTTTTTGCGGGCTCTAGAATTCAATCTGAAACATGTGACCTAGGTAAAATTCTCATAAATTTCTCTTCGAGCATCATATTTGAATATTGTAAAAAGTTACTGAAAGTGAAAAAACTCTATTTTAGCTTGCATCATTTTCATGGGAGAAGGTTGCAATAGTGACACGTGTCACTCCATACAAGTTCACTCTATTGAACTAGTCTATAATCAGGTCATCATGGGAGATTGGGCATAACCCTTTCTTAGAGAATCCAATCTCAGTTTGACTTGTGGGGTTGGAAAGAAGGCTTAGAGGGATAACACAAGGTGAAATTTTGGACCTTATAAATTTGAAACTGCGTAGATACAAAAGCTTCAATATCAAGCTCCTAAAAAGAAAGAAAAATGTGTGTAATTTTTTAAATTTTTACATAACTTTTGTTTGCAAAATTAGTTTGAAGTGATTCTAATGGAATATTGAAGCATAGATAGCAGTATTAGGTTCTAAAATTCCTCCTAAACAAAATAAATCATTAATAGTTAATCCCTCAAAAATCTCTACTATGACACATGAAGAGGAAGAATTGCAACATGATATATCAAAATTACGGTACCAAGTGCAACAAATATCACTCTCACAAAGAGAAACCAAAGATAAACTAAAAGGGGACATGAATGGCTTAAAAGGGGAAATGGAGGGTTTGAAATAAGACAAGGAAGGCTTGAAATATGGATTAACAGTACAAATGGAAGGTTTGAAGGATGGATTAAAATTAGACATGGAAGATAAGATGGAAGGTTTGAAGGAAGGTTCTACAAAGTGGCTACAAGAAATGCTTCCTAATGGAAAAAAGTTATTCAATGAAACTCATGATGAGAACAAAAGGGATTTTAATCATTGTTTTAGAGACTCTAACTTTGAATTGAAGACCCACCATATTCTAAATATCGATATGAGGAAGTTTGATGGTAAGGATCCAGTGACATGGATACTACAAATGGAGAAATATTTTTATCTCCATAATTTGCAACACACACAAAAGGTATTCATTGCATCTTTATATTTAGAACCCAATCTGTTTATATGGTATTGATGGCTTTGTTCTCGTAAGCCACTTGTCACATGGTCAATTTTGACGGAGGAAATCATAGCACATTATGAGGATACAAAGAGCAACACCTTCTTTAGCGAATTGATAAATATCAAACAAAAGGGTTCAATGGAAGAGCACATTGAGGACTTCCAAAAATTGAATGTTAGGGTAAATGATATTCCAAAGGAGCATAAAATTGATTTCTTCATAAGGAATTTAAAGGATAACATCCAACATGAGTTTCTCCTTTGGGAACTCGATTCATTGGAGAAGGCATTTAGGGTGGCAAGAAAAGTTGAAAGAAAAATTATGGCAATAAGGAAGTCTACCACTCACAACTATAAGGATGGGAGTGTTGCTGCTCCTAGGCTTCCACAACCTACAAGTTTGACACCACAAAAATTGGAAGAAAGAGGAGTGAAAGGGATTTTTTACAGTTGTGATAACAAATACACTAAAGGTCATAAGTGTGCCGAGAAAAAATTATTCTACATATATTGTGAAGAGAAGGAAGAAAAGTAACAAGAAACATAAAAGGAGGAGGATATACTCTAGGAACCAACCCTAGAGAAAGAAGAAATGAATCCAACCATATATTGTAATGCATTGGCAGGAATTACCACTCGTAAAACTCTCAAGATATAAGGAAATATAAAGAAGAAAAAGGTAATAGTGTTGATTGATTTAAGTAGTACCCATAATTTTATTCATTTTAAGATAACCAAGGAATTGAATTGCTTCCTATATCCAGCACCAGTGTGTCAAGTGATGGTTACAAATGGAGGAGCTATAAACTACTCTGGAAATTTCAATAATATCAAGATAACCACGGGGGAATATGTATTGAATATCCCAATGATTTACATTCCAAGCGGTGATGCTGCTGTTGTACTAGGAGTCCAATGGTTATGATCTTTGGAGAAGATAGCTTTTAATTTTCAAGAACTTTTCTTGAATTTTTTTTGGGAAGGAAAGGAAGTTGAATTAAGGGGTATCATAGGGAAACTAGGAAAGATAATCAAATATAATGGCATGAAAAATATTATGAGAAAAGAACAACGAGGTGTAATTACACAATTATGTTTACTAGAGGTTCAAACATCGAAATCATTTATTTCTCCAAATCTCCAAAAAACCTTGGAAAATAATTCCAAGGTATTTGAGACTCCCAAAGGCCTCCCACCTATACGTGATAATGATCATGCTATTCATTCAATTCCGGGAAGTGTTCCTACAAACATCACACCTTACAGATATCCCTATGCCCAAAAGAGTGAAGTTGAATGTATGGTTACAGAAATGCTAGAGGCTTGTATAATTCAACCTAGTCAAATTTCTTTCTCTCCTCCAGTAGTATTGGTGCATAAGAAGGATGGATCATGGTATGTGTCTGGATTATAGGGAGCTCAACAAAATCACTATTAAAGATAAATTTCCCATTCCGGTCATTGATGAATTGTTGAATGAAATACATGGAGCAATTTACTTCACCAAGTTGGATCCTCATTCAGGATATCATCAAATAGAATCAATACTCAAGACATTATAAAAAAAACATTCAGAACTCATGAGGGTCATTAAGAATTTTTTTGTCATGCCTTTTGGCCTTTCAAATGCACCTTCCACATTTCAAGGTTTGATGAATTCCATTTTCAATCCCTTCCTTAGAAAATTTGTCTTCGTATTTTTTGATGATATACTAATCTACAAAAAGTCTTGGAAGGAACATGTTAAAGAGGTTGACAGGGTTCTCAAACTATTTGAGGTGAAACAATTATATGAATTTATGGAAACAATTCAAAAGCTACATGGAAACCCAAAGATTATTGTAAGTGACAAGTATCCCATTTTCACTGGAAAATTTTAGACATAATTATTTTCTTGTCTTGATACTTAATTAGCTCATAGTTCATCTTATCATCCTCAAGCTGATGGGAAAACTGAGATAGTGAAAAAAATGTTTGGAAGGATATATTTGTTAAAAACAAAATGGGTAAAGTGGTTACCTCTAGCTGAATGGTGGTATAACACTTCCATACTGCAAAAAAAATGACCCCATTTATGGCACTTTATGGAGATCATACACCATCCATTACATCATATTTAAGAGAACATTCTAATATTCTAGTAGTGGAATATCACATTGAGCATCAACAACAAGTTATCCAACTCTTAAAGGATATCCTCACTCTGACACAAAATCAAATAAAACAACATGCATATCAACATCGCAGTGAAAGAACTTTTGATGTAGGTGATTGGGTATTTTTACGGCTACAACCATACAAAAAAATGTCCCTCAGGCAAGCTAAGAAGGATAATAGATTATCACCCAAGTACTATAGTTCTTACAAGGTGTTGCAAACGATTGGTACTATGGCATACAAACTGGAGCTGCCTAGATCTTCCAGACTACACCCAGTTTTCCATGTTTCATGCTTAAAAAGCGTTATTAGTGACAAGCTTCCTATTAAAATAATGTTTCCAGAACTTTAAGAAGAAGTAAAAATCATATTTGAGGCTGAATTAGTCATAGAAACAAGAGCTTGACAACTACAAAATTGATTAATTTTAGAGTATCTCAATAAGTGGAAGAATTTACCTGATGAAGATTCAACATGGAAGGATGAGAATTTTATACAGAAGCATACTCAAGCATTGACGACAACATGTTTTTGAAGGAGAGGGGCATGTGAGGTCCCTATAATACTAGTGTACCTCCCTTATTGTTATTCTAAGTGTAGCCCCATATTGTTACTGTTGTGTCCATGCATTCGCCATGTTGTTATTGTTGTGCCCCATAGAAGCCCACTATTGTTATTTTTGTGCCCTTACATTATTATTGTTATGTAGGATCTAATTGTATTGTGACCCCTTAGACTTCCATATATACCAAGGAGGTCGTATCATTTGTATCATCCAAGAATTGTTCATTTATCTAATGTAAAGGAGGTCTACCCCTCAAAGAGGATAATTTTTAAGTCGTAGATATATATTTTCTTCTATTTTCTGAGCTCATTGCATAAAAAATATCCTTGGCAGTTTATAGATCATTTCTAGTGAGTTTTTATAGAAATCCACCTTTGCTTGATGCACTTATAACCAATTCATTCCCATCAACATATCATATCAACCTAGTGATAACAAATAAAGAGTCATTATTGTTGGCAGACTACCTATCTCTAAATGGCACGATTCCACCGAATCAACCACTTTATTTTTTATTTTCGTGGCAAGTTAAAATAGCCACAACTTTGCATTGGGCTTGATTTCCAAGTTGCACACATCTACAAATTTTTGACTAATGAGCTAAAATTTTAATCTGGATCGATTAAAATTGAAATAGGTTGGTTTGTGACCATACCTTCCATTCTGATCACTAAGGCTTGATGATCTTCTTGCTTATTTTCTAATGTCACATAAATCCATGGTATAATTTGTGCCATATCGTTCACTGTCACTTTCTCTTGGAAAGCATACAATTTCACTGCCACTTCCTCTTGGAAAACATACAACCTAGTTCTATTTTTCTATTGGTGAGGACAATCCTTCCACAAGTGGTTCTCTCCACATCTCCAACACAGGAACAACCTTCTTATGGGATCCTTGGTCTCTTCTCTTGCTATTTCGATAGGCTAATCTTTATTGATAGTGAGGAAAGTTCATTGGAATTCACCCCTGGCAGGAGTAGCGAAATAAAAAAATTTCTCTCCTTAATTTTGTCCTAAGTATTTTGGTCTTTTTCCTTTGAAACTACATTTGTCCCTCTTCTTCTCATCAATTCAAAATTCAACGCTATTATTAGACTAATCATATCAATACATAACCTTTCAAGTGGTGTCCTCCAACAGCCTTGGCTCATCAAACTCAATCCTATTTTGGTAGGACAACAATAGCCCAATGAGGTATCATTACATCTTTACCTTCTCATCCTTGATATATGGTACATAGCTCAACAAATCTAAAAATATGTTGGTACAAGAATCCAAGGTAAGATTCCCTAGCTTATGTTCGTGGAACTCTCTAATTTTGTTATCTTTGTACCTCTTAGATAGGTACTTCTCCTGGAAATATTTTTCAAAATTTCTCCATGATAGTTCCTTTTCTCTAATGCCCTTAACATTTCTCAAATCTTCCTACCATATATCAACTTTTTCCTTTAGGCTAAAATGGACACAACAACCTTCATGTTTTTAGAGTAGTCATGGATTTTGAAGTATTTCTTTAATCCTAATAGCCAAGATTCTTCCTCTTATGCCTTTTTAATTTCTCCATCAAAGGTAGGGGGATTTTCTTTCTTGAACTCTTTTGGCATTGATGTCTTCTCACTTCTCCTTTGTTGATCGTGTGTTTTGATTGCAATACTATACAACTGGTCTTGGATCCTTGACTTTCTTTGTGGAGTGTTGAGTGAGGGTTCTCCCTCATAGTATCTTCACATGATTTCCTATGCCTTTTCTTTAGCTTGCTACCTTCTTCCCTATTATTTTCTAATCCCTGCTTTCAGATATTAGATGGGATTTTATTGGATATTTACTTGCCTATATAGTTGGCACCAAGATCATACTTCTTTTTCCTTTGCAAATCTAATAAGCTCTGCAAAATTATTGCATTCACCTTTTCCTCCCTTTCTTGTGCTTTGATAATATTTTCATTGTCTTCCTTGTGAATTCTCAATCCAATTATCAAGCTCTTGAGGGTAACCATCCATTTAGGGGATTTTTCCTTTGATTTTTTCTCAACTGAGTCCTCATCTTGATTATGATGGGACCCAGGCATGTTGTACTATACAATTCTGCTACTCATTCCTTTATTTATTGTTGTAATCTGTGCCTTCTTATGTCTCGTCACAAATAGAGTTGTTAGTTAGATCTAGTATGAATATAGAAATTTATCCCTTTGGCCTATGTACTCTAAATATGTTGCTCTGAAGTTATTCAAAAAATCAAAACCCATGTCAGTTATTCATACTTGAGAAAAAGACATATCATTAATCTACTAAGGTGAGAAAAACCATCAAGTATAAACCAAAAATCAACATATACAATAATTACACTATCGTATTAAATTTTATCATTTGTGCATGAGCCTCTTAAATAATAGGGTTGAACCTTGGTTCTCACACCAATCTATAACACCTCCCACCTCGTGGCCATCCCAGGATATGTGAGTGTTATTTGTTTGACCCAATCTTTAAGTTATGTTATGAAGATGGGGTTGGAAAGAACTTCATTTTTGTGATTCTACAAAATTTAATTCTAATACCACTATAGTGTTCAACTCATCAAGAGATTTTCAATGATTTAAATTCCTCTCAAACCATGTCTCAGATTAAAAGTTATACCCGTTAAAAGTTTTGGCCTATTAAAGGAGGTAATGTCATCACATTACCCATTTGACGCCCCATGTGGATTCAACTCTAAGCTTGTGTGACCTAGAGATGTCATCATTGAGGGGCCTACAATTTCTTTCCATGTCACAATGGAGTAGTCACTTCATCACATTCTCACCCACTGCAAAGTAGAAAAATCCAAAACCTAGAGATGGGTAGTCTCTTAGTGGGAAAGTTTACCATATAAAAACCATGGCTAGATTGGATTAGTCTTCACTGACTATCATGTTTATGAATTATCCAATGGGTGAATCTAGACAGTGGTGGAAATAACCAACCCCATGGTTCCATGAACCAAAACATTGGCTAAATTGACCAACTTCTTATTGTCGCTTATTCACTAGATATCAAAGGAACAAGGTTTCATGGGTGTGGGTGATAGTTGACCTCATAGTTCCACTAACCAAAACCTTAGCCAAATAAACCAATTACTAATATCACTTTCTCGTTGGTAGAGTTAGGGTGCAGAGGAGGTCTTAGCAATGAGCAATGGGAGGTGATAGGGTTCCACGCCTAGAACCATAACCAATATGACCTATTACAATCAATGTGCCCATTAAAAGTTACAAGGTTTGAAGAATCACAGTGTTGGGTGGTCCCTCAGTAATAATATTCCACAATGGGAACCATAGTTGGACTAGCCCATCCTCCTTTGTTTCTCTGTGGAAAAAGATACTACATGCAATAGTTCCTAGTGGTGGGTGGTAGCCAACGATAAGGTTCCACTCTACAACTTTGGTAACATCAACCCACTCCTTATTGACATGACTTTTAGCATGGATTTAAGGTTTAAGGTTTTGCTTGTGAGTAGACATAACAAACCCTAGCTTGATGAAGGACAAAACTTCCACCAAGAAAAAAAATGTAATTGCAAATGGAAGGGAGGAAATCACTCTCGATCGAATACATACCAAGTGTCAATGTCTAAGTCTAACATTTGCAATATAGCTTTATAGCATTGATGCGAGCTAATTAAGCATAACCATGGAATTTAATTGTCCCATTATCTAGTATGGAACACATTAGCTCACCCAAATGCTCAATGAGACCAACAGTTATAGACCCATTGATTCATAACCATTACTATCTGATAAGGTGGGAGAAAACATTACACACAATATAATACATTCATCATAATCAAAAATTGAATCAACACTATCTAGTCATTTATAATTTCCTAACATACAAAACATCATTATGAGTATGAGCATAATAAGGGCATGTACTAGTGACACAACCAATAACATTCATGCAGATTCATGAGCCCATACCAAACATGTGCATTCATAAAACATTTCAATTCATAACTTAACACAAGATAGAATTAAAATTATCTGATTATGTTAAGATGGTTAGAAATTGAAGGAGGGACTTCCACTCTCCACCAACCATAGGCCAACTACACTGTAACTTTCTTGCAACTGACCAGCCCCAAGCTGGATCCAAATTCTTAGGTGATGTTTGCTTAGGGATGTTCACACAAAATATTGGTAGACACCCCACAAGATGGAGTTCATTGTCTTGGTGGTTTATCAACTTCCCTTTGGCAGTGAACACCACAATTACTCACTTACTTCTTTGAGTTTAATCACAGGGCTTTACCAAAAATCTATATGGGTTACTGCTATCCACTATTTTGATGTTTTAAATATGATCTTTTATCAAGAACTAAAAGGGTTTGCAATCCACTATCTAGGTGGTTTAACATCTCTCTAGCAAGCACCATGATGGCTTAGATTGGCTTGTCCAAGTGGTCTAACAACTATACAACGAGCACCATAATGATTTGGTCATCAACTAGGCCTTCCACGTACCATTCAGGCTTAGACACATAGTCTAATGGCCTCAAGCACCACATTAGTAGGGATAACATCCCATGTTTTTTAGCATAGGGCTCAGTCACAAACTCGAACTCCGCTATATGCACTGCAACCCAAGTCTCTAGGGAATTATCTCCTGTAGCCAATGTTTTCCTCTGCTTTTGCTACATACACCTCCACTACTCTTTGTTCTCTCTTTTTTTGCCAATTTCCCCCCTTTGATGATTTCGTTGTCATTCTTCTAGAAGCACTGTCCCACCTCGATCTGTGAAGGGGAAATGGGGATGGGAACTGGCCCACGCCCACATCCCCAATCCCATCTCATCAATTCCATGTTAGTGCAAGTGGGTGGTTGGTCCGTATCTAGTTGGAATATAATGTGTCTTGTTATGGCATCAAGAGATCAATGTGGGATACTATGGGATCACAACACACAACTGCCCTCCCCTCAAGCTTTGGATCTATGTCCCTTTGTTCAAGCCAATTATTAAATTTACATTCACTCTTCAAGTGTTCACATGGTTTTTCTTTAGTTAGCCATGACTCTCAGGATCACATAGTTTTCTTTACCTAACCATGATTCCCAGGCTATCAATATGTTGTTATATTTACAAGAGTGGAGGGGTGAAATAAAAAATACAATTACATACTACAATTCTTACATGAAAACAATTTTTTACTGTGATAAAATGTGAATTTAAACATTTTCTATTTTTGCTTCACATCATTTTTAAAAAGAAGTGACATGTCACACTCAAATTAATTTTAATGCAACTAGCAAAGTTTCCAAATATGCATCAACTTTTTTAATGTGATACATAATGTTAAAAAAACATTTAAAATACTTTAAACCCAATTTTTTTATAATAAATATACAATACTATTTAAAAAAAAAAGGAGTCACATGTCACACTCAAAATAAGTTTAATGAGATAAACAATGTTTCCAAATATACATCAAATTTGTTTTTATCGTGATGCACAATGTCAATTTTTTTTTAAAATACTTCATGCACAATTTTTTTTAATAAAAAAATATAACAAAAAAAGTTGACCTGTCACAGTGAAAATAATTTTAATGCGATAAGAAAAATTTCCCAACATGTACAAAAAGTTGTTTTTATTGCCATACAGAATATTAAAAAAAAACACCTTTAAAATACCTTGTAACCAATTTTTTTTATAGGAAAGGTACACAACTTGAGGAGGATGCAACATAGGGGGCATTAGTCCAAGCCTTCTAGACAAAACATTACAATTGCGCATGTATGACCGAGAGTTCCTTCTAATGAATCCAATATTCAAGTGATTTAACCGTTGTTGTTTCATAGGAAGCACCTTAGGGGTTTGCAATTCACTATCTACGCGGTTTAAGAACTCTCTAGAAAGTACCATAGTGGCTTAAATTACCATGTCCAAGTGGTTTAACAACTACACAACTAGCACCATAGTGATTTGGTCATCAACTTGGCCATCCACATACCATTCAAGCTTAGACACAAAGTCCAACTTCCTCAGGGGGATAACATCCCAAGTTTGTGAACACAGGGCTCAGTCACAAACTCCAACTCTTCTCTATGCACTGCAAGCCAAGTCTCTAGGGAATTCTCTCTTGCAGCTAATGTTTTTCTTTGCCTTTGCAGCATACACCTCTTCTTTTTTTTTTTTTTTTTTGCCAATCTTTTCCCTTTGATGACTTCATTGTCATTCTTTTGGAACCATTATCCCACCTCGATCTCTGGGTGGGAAATAGGGATGGGAACTAGCCTTTGCCCACATCCCCAATCTCATCTCATCAATTCCATGTCAATGCAAGTGGGTGGTTGGTCTGTACGTGGTTGGAATTTAATGCATCTTATTATGGCCTCAAGAGATCAACGCAGGCTAGTATGGGATCATGGCACACAAATTCCCTCCCCTAAAGCTTTGGATCTACCTCCCTTCGTTCAAGTTGATTATTAAATTTACATTCAGTGTTCAAGTGTTCACATAGTTTTTCTTTAGCTAGCCATGATGTGCGATAAAATGTGAACTTAAACATTTTATAATTTTGCATCGCATCATTTTAAAAAGAAAGTTTCATGTCACACTCAAATTAATTTTAATGCAATTAGCAAGGTTTACAAATATATATCAATTTTTTTTTAAATTGTGATGCATGATATCAAACAAAACCTTTGAAATATTTGATATCCAATTGTTTTAATAAGAAAGATACAATACTATTTAAAAAAAAAAGTAACATGTCCACTCAAAATAATTTAAATGAGATAAACAATGTTTTTTGAGAAGATTTTTCGGCGTAAATCACATTAGAATACATTTGTCGACGCATTTCGAACCAACGAGTGTGGTTCATCGTTAGGACAAGTTGAAGAACCAGATCCTAGGTGCATGTTAAATAGATAGAGCAAAACCTCCAACAACTATATTTGACTCAAAAACAACTACAAAACAACTAAATTGACTAAAAAAAAGTAACATGTCCACTCAAAATAATTTTAATACGATAAGCAAAATTTCCCAACATTCATAAAAGTTTGTTTTTATTGTGATACACAATGTCACGAAAAAAAATTGACTAAGAGGTTGAAAAAACCTTTAAAATACCTCCTACACAATTTTGTTTTATAGGAAAGGTACAACACTTGAGAAGGATACGACATAGGGTGCATTAGCCCAAGCCTTCTATACGGAACATTACATCTGCGCATGTATGCCCGAGAGTTCCTTCTGATGGTATCACTTACCTACTCCGTTCCGTAAAGCGTGCTTGATTTATCAATTGTAATCCCCTCACACAGATTTTGCAGATTTTGTTTTGTGTAATTTTCTCCACATTATTAATTGGATGGTACACTAATATTGTGATTAATCCGACCATATCTTATATATGGTCTATTTTGTGGACATTATTAATTGGATGGTATTTTACATAGGGTGCATTAGTGGAAAAACAAAACAGTAATAGTAATAATTGATTTATTTTATATTTAATATTAATATTTATTATTATTTTTTATATCATGAGAAATTTTATTTTAATTTAGTTGTCAAATCAGTAGCGAGGGTAATTATTTTTGGTTGTTAATAGTTAATACAAGTTGACTCATCATTTTTATTCAAAGAAAATCAAGCTACTGGAATAACCGGCTGGTGGTCTATAAAAAAGCAGGCTTTCACTCCTACCAGATGTCTCTGAGTCTTGGCGAATTAACTTGTTTCATTAAGCGAAAAAATTAACTCTTAGACAAACAACAATTTTAGAGCATACCCGACCCTTAATTTTGCTATCCCTATCATAAGATACCCTCATTTACTTAATTTAAGAAATATTTTTATAAAATTACATTAAAGAAAGTGCCTTTTGTTTCGTTCACTCTCACCAACCTGGTAATCTACGCCTATAAAAGAGTTGGTTTTTTATCAGCTGAATCGAAAATAGAAGCGTGTGTTCTTTTATTGCTTGAATCGAAGTGCCGGGACTTATATTAAACAGATAGAAGCTGAATCCGCTGAAGTAATGGCTCAGATTTCTGTATGTGCGCCACTGTCCGCCGAGGTGAACGGATCCTCCAACATCACTCATCATCATGGAAATCTGTGGGACGACGATTAAGTCTCCTTATGAGGTAACTAAATCAGGGGCAGAAAATCTCTCTCTTTTTATAATCTCTTCTTTATTTTGTGTAATTTGGATTTCAAAATATTAATAATCTATTGATTTGCATGGTAATCAGGCACTTGAATATCATGAACACTGTGAAAAGGTGATTGAAGAAGTGAAGCATTTATTTTTTAGTGAGATGAAAGATGGCAACGATGATTTAATCAAACGGCTCCAGAGGGTTGACATTTTTTAATGTCTAGGAATTGAAAGGCACTTTCACCATGAAATACAAGTTTTTCTAGATTATGTGTATAAGGTGATTGAAGAAGTGAAGCATTTATTTTTTAGTGAGATGAAAGATGGCAACGATGATTTAATCAAACGTCTCCAGATGGTTGACATTTTTTAATGTCTCAGAATTGAACGACACTTTCACCATGAAATACAAGTTTTTCTAGATTATGTGTATAGGTTAAATGTTTACCTTCATGTTCATGTTAAATTATGTGATGTCTATGAATTATTTGATTTCTAATTAATATAGATTTATTTTAAATATAGATTTAATATGAGTTGATTTAATAATTTTGCTGAAGGACTAATAGGGTTACATATAATATTGGATTGTAAAATCAGTTTCTAAACTTAAACATGATACTAGATTGTAGAGTGAAATCTAACATGAGTTGGTTTAATAATTTTAATGACAGACTAATAGGGTTACACATTATACTGGACTATAAAATGAGTCTCTAGACTCAAACATGATACTATCGCCTCAACAACCTAATTCTGCATATCATATTGGACTGTATTATGAACCTCTAGACTCAAACATGATACTAGATTGTAGAATGAACCTCTAGCCTCAACAACCTAATTCTGCATACCTTTTGGCCCTTGAATTGAATTGGACTAACATAGACCCAGACTAACATGGACCCGGTCAATTATTCTGGTATTCGAATATTCGGGAATGGACGAACCCGGTCAATTATTCCAGAATCAGACTGACATGAGCGCGGTTATTTGACTAGGCATTCAAGAAATAAGCAATCGACATAAAGATACCACCTTTTGGCGAATTGTCATACGCTATTGTGAGCAGATTTTGGAACGAGCTGGAAGGCATCGGTGTTCGATCAAGAGATTCCCTCACCAAAGATCTCAATGCTACAGCTTTGGGATTTCGGGTTCTCCCACTCCATCGATATAACATATCCTCAGGTGATACTTGCAGCTGTTGATTTCTTACTGGGGAGTTGTAATATTTTTTAAAAGTATAGTGAAGTGAGATGACTATTTTTAACACACGTTTTATTATGTCTGGCATATAAAAGCTGTCTAGAAGAATTTCACGAATGAAAATGGGTTGTTCTTCCTGTTAGCTTAATAACAATTCTGTAATGCGGAATAAACACTTAAAAGAATCGTAAACATGAATACCCAAGAAATCATACCTCCAGCCATTGATACTTGTTCACACTCTGAGACTGTTTGTTCTTAGCTTCAACTCTGAATGAAAACAATAATTACATAAGAAGATCGTTCCCAATGCTGAAGCAACAGAGTTTCAAACTAAAGGAAATGAAATAGAGCCGCCTAGACTTGAACAAGAGACCTTCTCGATGCTGAAGCAACAAAATTTCAAAGGCCGATCCTACAGAAAATGACACAGAAAGATCTGCAACAAGAACATAAATAGGAAAGATCTGTCACTGTTTCTTTCACCCGTTTGGCACTTCCAAACTCTGGTCGCTCTAATTTGATGGTGTAAAGCTGAAGGGGATTGACCAGTGAGCTTGGGGACCAAACAACAGTCTTTATAGCAAGCTTCCATCAAGCTTGCTGTGGCCACGTGTCAAGTTTTCCACAGAACATAGTAGAGAACTGTAGAAGGAGTAATGGACCACTCCGGGAGCTCCCAACAAGAAAAGGAATCCCGTGAGAACCAGATACAAGGAGCTACTATTCTCCCACTTGGTCCATACTGCTAACCTAACGTCTCATCTTAAAACCCATTGATAATCTGTATTAAGTAATAGATACATGAATCATGGCGATAAGTCCTCTAATGATGAGTATTATCTTCCAAGTATTACTATGTATTTATTTCTATTATAATTTATGTGGCAACAATTTCTTAATGAATAAAACTTATGTTTTATTCTTGGTCCTACACAGATGAATTCTCTCAAATCAAATTAAGGTGCATATAAATATGAGGAAAACATCACAATAATTAAGTATTTCATAAAAATAACATTGTCCATACAATGAGAAACTACATAATGGAACCAAGTCCCATATTCATTACATGATCCTTGAATTTTAACGGTGGCATGCCCTTAGTCAAAGGATTGGCGATCATCAACTCAGTTCTGACATGCTCAATGACCACTTTCTTTTCTTTAACATGGTCCCTTATAGCTAAATACTTAATGTCGATGTGTTTACTTCAACTCCCACTTTTTTTGTTTTTAGCCATAAAAACAACACCTGAATTGTTGCAATACATTCTCAATGGCTTAGAGATAGAATCCATAATTCTAAGCCCAGAAATGAAACTCTTAAGCCATACAACATGTAAAGTAGCCTCAAAACAGGAGACAGACTTGACTTCCATAGTGGAATTGGTAGTTAAGGTCTGCTTAGCACTACTCCATGATACAGCTCCATTGACCATCATAAAAATGTATCCTGATGTTGATTTGAGTGAATCAACACATCCAACAAAGTTAGAATCTGAGTAGCCAATTACTTCCAAATTGTCCGTCCATCTATACATAAGCATGTAGTCTTTGGTTCCTTGAAGGTACCTCATTACTTTCTTTGCAGCTCTCCAATGGTCTAAACCTAGATTACTCTGATATTGTCCCAACATTCTCACAACAAATGCAATGTTAGGTCTTGTGCAGACCTGAGCATAAATTAGGCTTCTGATAACAGAAGAATATGGAATGTTCTTCATTCGTTCCCTTTCAAAGTCGTTCCTTGGGCATTGGTTCAAATTTAACCTATCAACCTTCACAATGGAAGCTACACTTGGTGAACAATCCTTCATATGAAATCTCTCTAAAATTTTATTAATATAGGTTTCCTGAGACAGACCCAAGATGCCTCGGAACCTGTCTCTATGGATCTTAATGCCAATGACATAAGATGCCTCACCCATATCCTTCATATTGAAATTTTTAGAGAGGAATTGTTTCACCTCATGTAGCAAACCCTTATCATTGGTTGCTAGAAAAATGTCATCCACATATAAAACAAGAAAACAGATTTTACTCCCACTGACTTTCAAGTATATACATTGATCCATAATGTTTTATAAAAAACCGAATGAAGAAATTACATTATGGAATTTTAAATACCATTGGCGGGATGCTTGTTTTAAACCGTATAAGGATTTCTTTAGCTTGCAAACCAATTGCTCACAATCACTAGAGGGGAATCCTTCAGGTTGTTTCATGTAAACCTCCTCATCTAGATCTCCATTGAGAAATGTCGTTTTCACATACATTTGTTGCAACTCCAAGTTAAAATGGGCTACAAATGCCAAAATAACGCGCAAGGAATCTTTCTTAGATACATGAGATAAAGTCTTCGTGTAATCGATTCCTTCTTTCTGAGTGAATCCCTTAGCAACGAGTCTTGCCTTGTATCTCTCAATGTCTCCCAATGAGTCTTTCTTTGTCCTAAAGACCCATTTACATCCAATGGATTTTGCACCATTAGGCAACTCAAGAAGATTCTAGACTTCGTTACTCTTTATAGAATTCATCTCTTCCTTCATGGCATCATACCATAATTCTGATTCTTTGCAACTTATGGCTTGTGAAAAGGACTTGGGATCATTTTCATCTCTAATGTTGTAGTCAGATTCTTGCAGATACACAACTTAATCATCAGGAATTGCTAATCTCTTTGGTCTAATAGATCTTCTTAATGTTGTACCATCATCTTCTTGAGAAGTATGTGGTTCAACTCGTTGTTCAAAAAGTTCTTGGCAACTCTTGAACTACCTGATCTACTGGAATGTTGTCAGCAGCTTGTGGAACTTCAACAATTGGTTGTTCAACACCAATTTGTACTTGAGGGGTGATGTGAATAATAAACAATCTATCACTTGAGGTGGAAGATTGAGATTTTGAATGATCCTTCTAAGAAACTATGTTCCTGGTTTGATTTCTCCCACTGATTAAGTCATTTTCAAGAAACTTTGCATTTCTTGACTCCACAATCCTAGTACTGTGAGATGGACAATAAAATTTGTAACCTTTAGACCTTTCAACATATCCAATGAATACCCACTAATGGTCCTTGGGTCTAGCTTCTTCTCTTGTGGATTATATATTCTCACTTCAGACGGGCGTCCCCAAACGCGCATATGTCGCAAACTCGGTTTCCAACCTTTCCATAATTCAAATGGAATTTTAGGAACAACCTTGGTTGGAACTCAGTTTAATATATACACTGCAGTCTTAAGTGCTTCAGTCCATAAGGATTTAGGAAGATTGGAGCTGCTAAGCATACTCCGCACCATGTCCAATAATGTGCGGTTTCTTATTTCTGCTACACCATTCTGGCCGGGAGAACTAGGCATGGTGTATTGGGCAACAATCCCATGCTCTTGAAGAAATTTGTGAATGGCCCAGGTGCTTGTCCATCTTCTGTGTATCTACCATAATATTCTCCACCTCTATCTGATCTCATGATCTTAATTTGCTTGCTGCATTGTTTCTCTACTTCAACCTTAAAGATTTTAAAGGCATCTAATGCTTCGTTCTTTTTATGAAGCATGTAGAGATACATATATCGTGAGTAATCATTTATAGAAGAGATGAAGTATCTCTGACCATGTGAGTCCATGTCTAGATTACAGATATCAATATGTATGATCTCTAATATGTCTGAACTCCTATTTGCACCTTTCTTTGACTTGTTGGTCTGCTTTCCCTTTATGCAGTCCACACAAGTCTCAAAATCAGTAAAATCCAGGGTATTAAGTACCCCTTCATTTACTAATCTTTTAATTTTTTCTATGGAGATATGACCTAATCTCTGGTGCCATAATTTAGAGGAATCCTCATTAATAACACATCTTTTAGTGCCAGTGTGAACATGCATTGAATAATAAGTGACATTGTTTTGTAAATTAATGCAGTAAAGACCATCAGATAAAGTACCATTCCCAACACAATCAGATTTATAAAACAAACTGAAAGATGTTTTTGAAAAGTTAAAGGAATATCCAAAATGTACAAGCCTTGAAACTGAAATCAAGTTTCTAGAAAAACTTGGAACATAAAAGGTCTTTTCTAATTCTAAAATAAAGGCACTACTTAAAGTTAAATAGCATGTTCCTATAGCTTCCACATGCGAGCCCATCTTGTTTCCTGATAAGATTCTTTGCTCACTTCCCACTGGCTTCCTTAGGTTTTGCAAACCCTGCAAGGAATTCGAAATGTGAATTGTTGATCCTGAATCAATCCACCAGGTGTTAATATTGACATTAACCATATTAGATTCATAACAAACAAATGAGATTGGATTACCTTTGTCCGCAAGCCATTTCTGAAATTTGGCGCATTCCTTCTTCATGTCTCCATTCTTTTTACAGAAGAAACACTTGGAATCCTTCTTGATATCGGCTTGGGGAGGTACTTTACCTTTCCCTTTATGATTGGCTTGGAATTTTCCCTTTCCACGCGTTGCCAGCATTTCACTTTCTCCTAGTTCCATCACCAGTCTCCCTTCCTCTTGAACACACATGGTCATGAGTTCATTAATTGATCATTTATCCTTATGTGTGTTGTATGATATTTTGAAGGGTCCGTATTGGTGCGGAAGGGTGTTCAAGATGTAGTGCACCAGGAAGGATTTTGATATTTCAACCTCGAGTTTCTTCAATTGAGCCACAATGTCCCTCATTTGCATGATGTGCTCATGTACACCTTTCACACTAGTGAGCCTTAGGGATGAGAACTTCATGATTAGGGTGCTTACTAGTGTCTTGTCTGAAGTGACGAATTTATCATCAATGGCTTTCAACAAATCTCAGACCTTTTCATGCTGATCAATGGAACCACGAATACCAGTTGAAATTTTAGTCTTAATGAACATCATTCTTAGGCAATTAGATTGCTCCCTTCATTTATAAAGTGTGATGCCCGCTGCAGTGTTGGTATCAATGAGTGTCGGTGGTTCATCTTTCCTAATAGCATAGTCTATGTCCATCCACCCTAAATGAAGGAGAACTCTCTCCTTCTAGACCTTATAGTTATCTCCCTTAAGTTCAGGGATATCACAACGAATTTCAGAGAAATTTGCAGGTTGTACAACTGCATAAAATTAAAGATCACATGCTTATGTTAAATTTGAGGCCTAAATAAAATTTCATGCTTTACCAATGTAAATCATGCTTAAAATTGAATCTAATGACATAAAAATTTTCTGTGGACTAAATTTTCAATTCAAGCAGATTCAATTATTCTTTATGATAGAATTTATCAAATTATTCACTTAATTCATAACTCTAAAGGGTATATTATGATTATAATTTGATATAAATTGTATCTTAGATTTGAACTCTATGATAAAACTATTAATTCATAATTCCTGTGGGATAAAATTTATTATATTTAGTATAATTAATTACAATTAATGTCTAAATATTCTTTATGTGATCCTAATTAATCCTAATTAATCCTAATATATAATATTATTTAATAAGAGATGTTGTGGCTATTCTCTAATCAATTAAAAATTATATGGATCACTACACATTATTTCTTTTATGCATAAAAAATTAACTTGATATGAGAATAATTATAAATTGCGTAAATAAAACTATAATATTCATGCATAACATTCAACGATGGGTCTCGTATACTCATCCAAAATAGTATGTATTAATTAGAGAAGAAATAATCAATTCATGCAAATTAAATATGATCATAGTTATAAATTTGCACAACAATTATCCAAATTGCATATAATTAAACCAAATAAATATTATAAGCATAAAAATTGAGACAAAAATTAGACATATTTCCAAATAAATGCCTTAATTTAGAAAATTCTCAAAATATGGCATTGAGCCAAACCGATGGCTCAATGGCTTGCCTTCATATCCTGATCTTATGGGGCTTTCTTCTCTGGTTTGGGAAAGTAGAATACAATGGTGAACATGAGCTTATGGATGGCTGGATTCTTAGTTTCCCATTGGAAAAGTGTGTGGACTGCCAATATAATACTTTCACTATTGTTTTTACATGTTGGTGTTATTTCTCAGAATTCAGTCAGCACTTGCTTTGGATTATTGAAAGTCTCTGGAGGTTTTACAGCACTTTCCTCTTCTGGTTTCTCTAATGGCTTTGGTTTTCTATAGCAATGCATCAACTACACACAGAAAGCCATCAATCTTCTCTCTTTCTCAACATTACCAGCAGGAAAATGCAAGGGAAAGAAAGAGGGTTGGGCCGCATGCATAAAACCTCCGAAAATAGTTTCTACATGATTTCTAATTCAAAACTTAATGAAACAGAGCATAATAACTCGGAGACAAACAGAGACAAAACGTCGTTCATAAACACCAAGGCAGAGATAAAACTGCTCTGATACCAACTGTTAGCTGAATAACAATTCTATAATGCGGAATAAACACTTAAAAGAATCGTAAACTTGAATACCCAAGAAATCATACCTCCGGCCATTGATACTTGCTCACACTCTGAGATTGTTTATTCTTAGCTTCAACTCTGAATGAAAACAACAATTACATAAGAAGATCGTTCCCAATGCTGAAGCAACAAAGTTTCAAACTGAAGGAGATGAAATAGAGCTGCCTAGACTTGAACCGGAGACCTTCCTGATGCTAAAGTAATAGAGTTTCAAAGGTTGATCCTGCAGAAAATGGCACAGAAAGATCTGCAACAAGAACATAAATTAGAAAGATCTGTCACTGTTTCTTTCACTCATTTGGCACTTCCAAACTCTGCTCACTCTGATATGATGGTGTAAGGCTGAAGAGGATTGAGCGGTGAGCTTGGGGACCAAACAACAGTCTTTATAGCCAAGCTTCCATCAAGCTTGTTGTGGCCACGTGTCAAGTTTTCCACAGAACATGGTAGAGTACTGTAGAAGGAGTAATGGACCACTCCGGGAGCTCCTAACAAGGAAAGGAATCCCGCGAGACGGTTTCGTGAGAATAGGATACAGCTAACACTTCCATAGTTCAACTATTGAAAAAGAAGAAGTGAGATACTGTTGAAGAAGAAGAAGTGAGATGCACGTTAACATTACTTCGAGCTTCAGAAATTTCATTTCCCGGAGAAAAGGTGATGGAAGAGGCAAAGGCATTCGCAACAGAATATCAAGAGAATATCTAAACCAAGTTTTAACAAAAGTGGATGTAATGGACTTCAGTCAAACCCTTTTAAGAGAGGTAAGCAGTTTTGAGTCTCGTCACGTGATCATGTACTGCATTATTGAATTTACAGTGGGCATACTCGAAACCTTGATTTGATATGATTACTGTTATCCAGGTGAGGTATGCCCTGGATTTTCCTTGGCACTGCAGTGTGCCGAGATGGGAGGCTAGGAGCTTCATCGAAATATTTGGACAAAACGATTCATGGCTCAAGTAATTACCTTGTTAATATTTCTTTACTTAATCCTCAACTTAATCAATAATTGCTATGAATGCTCTAATCTCTTTTTCACCTATTTCTTTAGGTCAACTATGAACAAAAAAGTTTTAGAGTTGGCTAAATTGGACTTCAATATTCTGCAATGCGCACATCAGAGAGAGCTACAGCTTCTCTCAAGGTGGTAGTTAGACATTCTGGTATATTGAGATTCCTTCAAATAATTTGATATGCCCTAGTGCTGCATTCATACGTCTATTATGTGTACAGGTGGTGGTCACAATTGGATATAGCGCAACACAATTTCTACCCGAAGCGTCACCTGGAATTTTACTTTTGGATGGTTATAGGCACGTTCGAGCCGGAGTTTTCAAGCAGCAGAATAGTCTTCGCAAAACTTGTCAGGCTGATTACTATTCTAGATGATCTCTATGATACTCACGGAACGTTGGAACAACTCAAAATCTTCAGAGAAAGTGAAACGGTGAGTTCATGTTTAAATTATAGAAACACTCTTGGAGAAAGAGGCAATCCATTTATTCGTATTCAAATCTTATATAAAATCCATAGTTAGTTATCAAGTTGGAGTTTGAATTCAAATTTGATTGGAAATAATTCAAGGGTATATTTTTTAAATTTCATAATTTAATATTTAAAATAATAAATTGTGAGAATTTTTTTGTTCATATAATTATATTATAGATTATATCATATAATTTTTAATTTAAACATAATTTTTGTACGAATTTTATATAACAATATATTATAAAAAGTCCATATTATTATATAATTTATGTTTAAAATAAAATCATATATTAAATATGTGAAAACATTCTTTCGAAAATTTGATTGTTTTTACATATTTATTTTGGTTATATATATATATATTTTATCTAGCATTCAAAAATACAATTTAAACAAAGAAAAACACATTATATTTTACACTAAAAAAAAATTACAAGTGAAAAAATTGACTCATATTAAATCTATATTTAAAATATAAATCTATCTTGATATATTAGTTAAGATCCATTAAAATTAGTAAAATAATTTACCTTGCAAAATTCCATTGAAACTTACATTGAAATTGTATTATCCCGTACCAAACTACCAAACTACCAAACTACTACGAATCAACCTATTATTCCACAAACCAAATCGAACGACCAAATTTTCTAAATTTTCCCGTCAGTACAGTGGAATTTGGTAATTATGATAAAGGATTTTAGTTTGTGAACATATTCAATGGCTGACTTTGTTTCTTGTGTTTGCCCGATTACATAATTTGGTCAAGGATGAAAGCATAATAACGATTCTTTAATGCGGAATAAATACTTAAAAGAATCGAAAACTTTAATACCCAAAATATATCATACCTCCGTCCATTGATGCTACTCACACTCCAATACCAAATCTTTCTGCTACGCTTGAGGCAGTCCACTTCCCTTATTTGTTTTATGAAAGAAAAGAGATTGCCGTAATTGCCATAACTAGACATTTGCTATTAATAGCTCCGACTTTGTGAGAGGCATCTAATATCTTTCGACGACTTTCACTAATGGCGAGGATCTTGGGAGTACTTCAATCAGCCTTTCATGCGATGTCGTAGAGGACGGGAGAACACCAGTGGAAAGTCTAAAAGCAAACAACTTGTTCTTTTGTACTAAGACCGAGAGATATTTGAGTCAAGAGAATGGTTTGAATGGCAAATTTGTAAATAAAATTTTCAACTGCGATCGCAGTGGCCATCAGGAAGAAGATATATCTGGAAGGGAAACTGCCCACGAATCGAACTCCGTAATTAGAAATGCCTCATGGAGATCAATGCAATGATGACATATATCTAGCACTTCCAAGCTCTGCTCACTCTCATTTGATGGTGTAAGGCTGAAGGGGATTGAGTTAATAAGCTTGGGGACCAAACAAAAGTATTTATAGCCAAGCTTCCATCAAGCTTCTTTTGGCTATGTGTCAAGTGTTCCACAGATCATGGTAGAGAACTACAAAGGGAGTAATGGACCACTCTAAGAGCTCCCAATAAGAAATTAATTTAACTGCAGTTGATTTCCATAATTTAAGGAAATAACTGCAGTTGGTTTCCAGAAATTGGTGGCCATTGGGAGATGGAGCTTAACATTCTCCCACTTGGTCCATACTTCCAATCTTAATGTCTCATCTTAAAACCCATTGATAATCTGTATTAAGTAATAGATACATGAATCATGGCGATAAGTCCTCTAATGACGAGTATTATCTTCCATGTATTACTATGTATTTATTTCTATTAAAATTTATGTGGCAACAATTTCTTAATGAATAAACCCTATGTTTATTCTTGGTCCTACACAGATGAATTTTCTCAAATCAAATTAAGGTGCACATAAATATGAGAAAAAAATCACAATAATTAAGAATTTCATTAAAATAACATTGTCCATACAATGAGAAACTACATAATGGAACCAAGTCCCATATTCATTACATGATCCTTGAATTTCAACTGTGGCATGCCCTTATTCAAAGGATTAGCGATCATCAACTTAGTGCTGACGTGCTCAATGACCACTTTCTTTTCTTTAACATGTTCTCTTATAGCTAAATACTTAATGTCGATGTGTTTATTTTGACTCCCACTTTTGTTGTTTTTAGCCATAAAAACAGCAGCTGAATTGTCGCAATACATTCTCAATGGCTTAGAGATAGAATCCATAATTCTAAGCCCACCAATGAAACTCTTAAGCCATACACCATGTAAAGTAGCCTCAAAACAAGAGATGAACTCGGCTTCCATAGTGGAAGTGGCATCAAAGTCTGCTTGGCACTCCTCCATGATATAGCTCCACCGGCCATCATAAAAATGTATCATGATATTGATTTGCGTGAATCAACAAATCCAACAAAGTTAGAATCTGACTAGCCAATTACTTCCAAATTGTCTGCTCGTCTATACATAAGCATGTAGTTTTTGGTTCATTGAAGGTACCTCATTACTTTCTTTGCAGCTCTCCAGCGGTCTAAACCTGGATCACTCTGATATCGTCCCAACATTCCCACAACAAATGCAATGTCAAGTCTTGTGCAAACCTGAGCATACATTAGGCTTCCGACAGTAGAAGCATATGGAATGTTCTTCATTTGTTCCCTTTCAAAGTTATTCTTCAAACATTGGTTCAAATTGAACCTATCACCCTTCACAATGGGAGCTACACTTGGTGAATAATCCTTCATGCGAAATCTCTCTAAAACTTTTTAATATAGGTTTCCTGAGACAGACCCAAGATGCCTCGAAATCTGTCTCTATGGATCTTAATGCCAATGACATAAGATGCCTCACCCATATCCTTCATATCAAAATTTTTAGAGAGGAATTGTTTCACCTCATGCAGCAAACCCTTATCATTGGTTGCTAGCAAAGTGTCATTCACATATAAAACAAGAAAACAGATTTTACTCCCACTGACTTTCAGGTATATACATTGATCCATAATGTTTTCTACAAAACTGAATGAAGAAATTACAGTGTGGAATTTCAAATACCATTGGCGGGATGCTTGTTTTAAACTGTATAATGATTTCTTGAGCTTGCAAACCAATTGCTCACCATCACTAGAGGGGAATCCTTCAGGTTTGTTTCATGTAAACCTCCTCCTCTAGATCTCCATTGAGAAATGTCATTTTCACATCCATTTGTTGCAACTCCAAGTCAAAAATGGGCTACTAATGCCATAATAATGCACAAGGAATCTTTCTTAGATACAGGAGAGAAAGTCTCCGTGTAATCAATTCCTTCTTTCTGAGTGAATCCCTTAGCAACGAGTCTTGCCTTGTATTTCCCAATGTTTCCTAATGAGTCTTTCTTTGTCTTAAAGACCCATTTACATCCAATGGCTTTTGCACCATTAGGCAACTCAACAAGATCCCAGACTTCGTTACTCTTTATAGAATTCATCTCTTCCTTCATGGCATTGTACCATAATTCTGATTCTTTGCAACTCATGGCTTGTGAAAAGGATTCAGGATCATTTTCGGCTCCAATGTTATAGTCAGATTCTTGCAGATACACAACATAATCATCTGGAATTGTTGATCTCTTTGGTCTATTAGATCTTCTTAATGTTATACCACCATTTTCCTGAGAAGTATGTGGTTCAACTTGTTGTTCAAAAGTTCTTGGAAACTCTTGAACTACCTGATCTACTGGAATGTCGTCAACAGCTTGTGGAACTTCAACAATTGGTTGTTCAACACCAGTTTGTACTTGAGGGGTGCTGTGAACAATAACCAATCTATCACTTGAGGTGGAAGGTTGAGATTCTGAATGATCCTTCTTAGAAACTATGTTCCTGGTTTGATCGCTCTCACTGATCAAGTCATTTTCAAGAAACTTTGCATTTCTTGATTCCATAATCCTAGTGCTATGAGATGGACAATAAACTCTGTAACCTTTAGACCTTTCAACATATCCAATGAAATACCCACTAATGGTTCTTGGGTTTAGCTTCTTCTCTTGTGGATTACAAATTCTCACTTCAGACGGGCATCCCCAAACGCGCATATGTCGCAAACTCGGTTTTTAACCTTTCCATAATTCAAATGGAATTTTAGGAACAGCCTTGGTTGGAACTCGGTTTAATATATACACTGACGTCTTAAGTGCTTTAGTCCACAAGGATTTAGGAAGATTGGAGTTGCTAAGCATACTCCACACCATGTCTAATAATGTTCGGTTTCTTCTTTTTACTACACCATTCTGGTCGAGTGAACCAGGCATGGTGTATTGGACAACAATCCCATGCTCTTGAAGAAATTTTGTGAATGACCCAGGTGCTTGACTAACTTCTGTGTATCTACCATAATATTCTCCACCTCTATCTGATCTCACGATCTTAGTTTTCTTGCCGCATTGTTTCTCTACTTCAACCTTAAAGATCTTAAAGGCATCTAATGCTTCGTTCCTTTTATGAAGCATGTAGAGATACATATATCGTGAGTAATCATCTATAAAAGAGATGAAGTATCTCTGACCATGTGAGTCCATGTCTGGACTACATATATCAGTATGTATGATCTCTAATATGTCCGAACTCCTATTGGCACCTTTCTTTGACTTGTTGGTCTGCTTTCCCTTTATGCAATCCACACAAGTCTCAAAATCAGTAAAATCCAGAGTATTAAGTAGCCCTTCATTTACCAATCTTTTAATTCTTTCTATGGAGATACGATCTAGTCTCCGGTGCCATAATTTAGAGGAAGGTTCATTAATAACACACCTTTTAGTGCCAGTTGTGAACATGCATTGAATCATAAGTGACATTGTTTTGTAAATTAATGCAGTAAAGACCATTAGACAAAATACCATTCCCAACATAATCAGATTTATAAAATAAACTGAAGGATGTTTCTGAAAAGTTAAAGGAATATCCAAAAGGTACAAGCCTTGAAACTGAAATCAAGTTTCTAGAAAAACTTGGAACATAAAAGGTCTTTTCTAATTCTAAAACAAAGCCACTACTTAAAGTTAAATAGCATGTTCCTATAACTTCCACATGCAAGCCCATCTTGTTTCCTGATAAGATGCTTTGCTCACTTCCCACTGGCTTCCTTAGGTTTTGCAAACTCTGCAAGGAATTTGAAATGTGAATTTTTGATCCAGAATCAATCCACCAGGTGTTAATATTGACATTAACCATATTAGATTTATAACAAACAAACGAGATTGGATTACCTTTGTCCACAAGCCATTTCTGAAATTTGGCGCATTCCTTCTTCATGTGTCCCTTCTTTTTACAAAAGAAACATTTGGAATCCTTCTTGATATCAGCTTGGGGATGTACTTTACATTTCCCTTTTTGATTGGCTTGAGATTTGCCCTTTCCACGCATTGCCAACATTGCACTTTCTCCCAGTTCCATCACCAGTCTCTCTTCCTCTTAAACACACATGGTCATGAGTTCATTAATTGACCATTTATCCTTATGTGTGTTGTATGAGATTTTGAAGGGTTTTTATTGGTGCGAAAGGGTGTTCAGAATGTAGTGCACCAGGAAAGACTCCGATATTTCAACCTCAAGTTTCTTCAATTGAGCCACAGTGTCCCTCATTTGCATGATGTGCTCGCGCACACCTTTCACACTGGTGAGCCTTAGGGATGAGAACTTCATGATTAGGGTGCTTGCTAGTGCCTTGTCTGAAGTGACGAATTGATCATCAATGGCTTTCAGCAAGTCTCGGACCTTTTCATGCTGATCAACGAAACCACGAATACCAGCTGAAATTTTAGTCTTAATGAACATCATGCTTAGGCGATTAGATCGCTCTCATCGTTCATAAAGCGTGATGTTTGCTGCAATGCTGGTATTAGTGAGTGCCGGTGGTTCATCTTTCCTAATAGCATAGTTTATGTCCATCCACCCTAAATTAAGGAGAACTCTCTCCTTCCATACCTTATAGTTATCTCCCTTAAGTTCAGGGCTATCAGAACGAATTTCGGAGAAATTTGCAAGTTGTACAACTGCATAAAATTAAAGATCACATGCTTACGTTAAATTTGAGGCCTAAATAAAATTTCATGCTTTACCAATGTAAATCATGCTTAAAAATTGAATTTAATGCCATAAAAATTCTCTGTGGAATAAATTTTCAATTCAAGCAGATTCAATTATTCTTTATGATAGAATTTATCAAATTATTCACTTAATTCATAATTCCAAACGGTATTATGTTTATAATTCTATATAAATTCTATCTTAAATTTGAACTTTATGATAAATCTGTTAATTCATAATTCCTATAGGTAAGTTATGAATATTTTATCCTAATTAATTATATAAATATAATAAAAATTCCTGTGGGATAAAATTTATTATATTTAGTATAATTAATTACAATTAATGTCTAAATATTTTTTATGTGATCCTAATCAATCATAATATATGATATTTAGGCCGATAGGCCTTCCTTTGAAAGGGACTTTCGTCGTCCCTTTGTTTCTCAAGCTGACACCTGGCGTCGGGCATAGAGCGGGCATAACCGCAGAGTTCTAAAAGCGAGCGGTCATACTCGTCGTGTATTCATGGATATTCATGAAGGCGGTTCTACGGCTACTTAATTTTTAGTTGGCGTTTGAGAAATTCGTGACGTTTTCTTCTGAAGCGTTCATAAAACTAACCATCATATCTCCGATGAATAATTCCGATTTTTCGCCCGCCATTGCCATCTTCTGCGAACCTTTCTGATCGCATTCTGTCTCAAATAGCTCCCAATCAGACAGAGCTGCCGCCATGAATCTTGAAAGCAAGTCTTCCCTCAGATGCCCTTCAGAGATCTCACTTCTCCTGGAACGAATAATGTCCATGGCAAATTCGTTCACTACATTTATGGCTTCTCTTAACCGCCTCTCAGAACCGATGTCAAGCTTTCGCTTGATTCTCCACAGAAAGGGGAAAATGGAAAAAAACATGCCAGCACTAATATCAAGAGCATTGTTAAAAGCCTCTGCAAATTGGGACCTGGGCAGAGAAGGGTGGAGGCAACCGGGGTCGACACCGAATGCCACCTTGCAGATATTGTTGAATGAAAACCTCATCAAAACGTCCTGCAAGTCTATGATCTCTCCCCCTTCGCATGCGCTCTTGAGCACCACCATTAGCCGGTTCTTGATTTCCCACTGAACAACCTCCACCATGAAGTTCCGGAGCGGCTTGGTATTGAATTTGTAGCTCGAAGTTTTATGCTCTGAAAATCCCATAAAAATAGCCGTTCTCCCTCAGAATTTAGTGAGGGTTTACGCAAAGTATATTTATTTTACCCATTTGAGGCAGCGCTAATCTTGTGGGTGTTTTGTAGATGGCCACGGAATGTGTTGCAGAAATGGAGAAATGGCCGAGGAAATGCGCCAGATTAACGTGGGACGTTGCCCCCCATGACGAAGAAGAGGTTGGTCTGTGTGTTGTGGTGTCTTTGTCGTTTTCTCCGGATATTGGGTCAAGGGTTCGAGCCTCTTAGAGACCGGGAAACCCCCAACTCAACTGAATTGCTCTCACTCACTCTATGTATGTTGTTTGGATTGGATTGGATTGGATTGCTAGTCGGTCAAATTTTACTATGGGAAACGGGTCGCTGGCTATGTGTAGGCTCAGCCAATGCTACTCTATAATGGTGGCGCCCATGATGCCCAGCACCAGGTTCGAGTCCTTTCCTCTTTGGCAGGGCTAGGGTTAGAGCGTGCCCCTCCTCCTCATCCTTCACCTTCTGTGTTCGGTGGTGAGAAGGGACCTGCGGTTCAGCGCGGTATTTCTCCTCCATGGCGTGAAGATGATAAAGATGGACACTACGTCTTCGAGCTCGGAGAGAATTTGGCTCCAAGATGTAAGTGCACAAATTTCCATGAACTTTCTTCTTCGTTAGTGTATTATTATTGATTAGAGAGGGCGTGAAAGGATGATTATTCCGTCAGAGTTTTCTATGGACAATTCATGTCAAAATTGTGTTAGGATAGAATGGTTTTGAATCTGGGTCATCCTTGTGCAACTCGCTGCTGCACCATGACCCAATGGACCCACTAACATCCCCTGGATTTATTAGATATAATGTCTGTTTTTATTAATACACAAGAGATAGTAACAACGATTTACATATGATCATCAAAGCCCTACAGAACTTGAATGGCTCTTTCCAGATCTCTTCTGCTTATACTGTTTTTGCTATGAGGTAGTCGATATGTCTACTGACCATAAAATTCATAACAAGCAAGGCTATGTAAATCCCATATATGCATGTTTACTTTTTCCCCAGTGAAATCCCCAACAGAAACTCCAAGCAGTGGACATTTTTCCACATTGGACTGCATGAAATTCATAACAAGCAAGGCTATGTAAATCACATATATGTATGTTTATTTTTTCCCCAGTCAAAGCCCCTGCGGAAACTCCAGTAAAAATCTCCATTTTATTTAAGGCGGTGTGATCGCGATTGCATTGCCTAAAAGTGGTTTTTTTGAAAGAGATTGATAGTAATTTTTTGTTGTGGTTTTGGAATTTCTGTTTTGATGTTTGGGCTTTGGTCTTATGCTTTCGTTCTTGTTCTCTGTGCTGTAGATCGCTCTTTTCTATGAATCATGGCTGGTACGAAGCAGACAACACGAAAATCTACAGGAGGAAAGGCTCCGAGGAAGCAGCTCGCAACAAAGGTAACGACTTTCCTATATTTCTTCCGTTGCATCTTTGGTGGAGTTAATTGAGGCGTGCTGTTTTTATTGTGGCATTTTATTCTGAAGCTCCTTTTTTAAATTAGGCTGCTCATAAATCTGCTCCCACAACTGGAGGTGTGAAGAAGCCTCATAGATATCGTCCTTGAACAACTGCTCTTCATTATGTACACGCAGTGTAAATTTGCTTTGGATTCTATTGATATGTTTACAATGTTTTCTTTACAGTATATGTATCTTATTGCAAATTGTTTAATCAACTGAACAGAGAAATTCGAAAGTATCAGAAGAGCACGGAATTGCTAATTCGAAAGCTGCCATTTCAAAGGCTTGTGAGGGAAATTGCCCAGGACTTCAAGGTAACGTGTCACTTTTCTCGTTAAAATGTTAGCTTAATTGGCAACCCATTTAAATGAATTGCTTGGTACTCTGTTCTGGCGGTGGTACTTGTCTAACTATTTTGTTTTATTGTGTTCAGACGGATCCTTGATACTTTGTTTCCTACTTCAGAGTTGGTTAAGAATGGGAATTTCTGGCGATCCTTTGCGCGGCGGTGTAGTTTAAGTTTTCATTTCAGTTTTCTGGCTCTCATTATAATCGTATTCTCTGAAACCTTGTAATCTGTAATATGTGCATGTCTACTGTTAAAGGAAAATTTTCAGCCTCTAAAATCTTGTATACTTGTTGTAGTTTAGAAATATTTGAAGGTATTATGTGTAAGTTGCGCCAGGGTCGAACCTGAGGCGTTTCTGACACTCTTTCTTTCGTGCTTGCAAGCGTAGCCCTCCAAATTCTTTACCTTTGATATTTTCAAACATATTTTAGGACTGCAGTAATTTTTCTCTATCCTTTTATTGCGAGTGGCAGTGCGTTGAGACGACACTAGGAATGCTTTTACCATCTTGTGGCATGGCAGGTTATTGTTTATAGAAGCACTGACACTAGGAATGCTTTTACCATCTTGTGGCATGGCAGGTTATTGTTTATAGAAGCACTGAAGAAACATCGGCTGTTGAAATCTCTTATTGATTTATAATATTCTGTGAATGGAACTCCAAGAAGGTATTTCTTGGATGGATTTGACAATTTCCTTTGTCTCTATGTAGTATAGGAGGGGGAAGATTGCAACCTTTAAGCTGTTAAAATCCTTATTATTTGAATCAAATATTTGTGCAAAAATTTACTGTATTTAGTGCATGAACCGATTTTAGTTTACCTAAATGGTGAAGGCTTATTTTGGGGCACGGTCGGAAGGCCAGAAAAGACTCAGCTGAGACTTCCGCACTGTTTGAGGAGAAATATGTGCCGTAACTTTCTATATCTTGTCCTTCAAATTCAATCTCTCCAAACAGGCTTGGAATTTGAGGATCATCTCCCTACTTTTTGTATTTTTTGATTGAAAATTGGCCGTTTAAGATAAAATGTGATGAAAATGTGGGGGATGGCCCTTCAGATTTGGGTTGCGTGTTTTTGGCTGTCAGTAATTGATACAGGAAATATCCGCCTGGCTAATCCAAGCCTAGATGCAGAGAATATGAAGGGTTGAAGCCCATGTTTTGAAGACCCATAGAAAAACTACATTTTAAGCTGATTTTTTAGTTTGTTTTTCCATGAAATATGTTCTGAAATGAAGCTCTGTTGCATATATTTTGTCCTGTTCAACCTGCAAACTAAATCTGTGGCCAAAAATTTATGTTACCTACTCCACAATATTTCATTATATACCGATTTGTAGGCCATAAATTTCCCATTCCACATTGAAAACATTCCCCGTTCACACACAACTATACTGGATTTTGAGAGTATCTGAAGCGATCTGTAACTTGGAAAAAATCCAAAACCTACTGCGTTGATCAGAAACACAAGAGTTTGTTACGCCTGAGCCAGAAAGGTACACATTTCTCACCATGGCTAGCCAAGTCCACACTATCCTTCCATGCCCAGCTCTAATTACCGAGAAACTGAAAAGGACTAGATAAAAATGCAACCAATTGAACTCTCTCCATCACATTTAAAGCGACTTACCTCCTCGAATCTGACGATAAATCGCATTGGAAACCTTCCCTGCCGGCCGATTTCAATTGTCTTGGGGTTTTTTAATTCTCTGAACAGATTTATGGCCTAAAAAGGAAATCCAAAATTGATTGAATTGATAAAGCCAAAAGATTTGTTACACCAAGTTACAGCAAAGGATTGCCAGAATGGTGTGTAATTATTTGTTGCATATTTTTGTCAAAATACTGTGAGCGCCTCACTAGAGTGACACTTATGAATACAAAGTATTGGCGCCTTGATTAACTATTTTCCAAGCATCTCTTTCTCCATCCATCCGACTCCTTGGTCCCTCATTAAGATGCCTGTCCAGAGTGGGCCTGTCTGTCATCAAGGACAAAGTTGGCCACTCTATCAGAAGTGCCAGTGTGCGGTATCATCAAGGTAAGAATGCTTTGTGGAAGGTGGGCCAGATGGTACGCAGAAGAGATGTTGAGATTCATTTTGTCCCTTCAGTGGCTACAAAAAGTGGATGACAGTTAATTTACCAATCATTTTAACCATGTAACAAAGGTGCTCAATGTGCATTAGTCATGGGGTGTTTTGTGACAGCCAGAGGGAGGTCTAAAGTCTCAACTCAACTATGCCTTTTCCACCACACACTCACTTGTTGATAAATATCATGACAATACTTGTAACTACTAACGCATTCAGTTTCTGCAGCAAACCCAACGACGGAAAGTTTCAAAAGAGAACCATGTAGAACAATGTCTTTTTCTTGCACTACAATTGTGGTTCCCGCGGGCCTCCTACAGGTCAGCCCAACATGTTATAACTGTACGTGTGTTAATTGGTCTGTGAATTGAAGAATCTAATTTCTATATATATGTGTCCCACAAAGTCCAATCAAACAAATAATATATCACCAAATATGATTCATCCACATAAAAATCACCATCAGCACCAAATGTATGAAAGCTGTATACACATAATGTGAAAAATCTTCTCGTCATTCATTGTACTATTCAAAGACTTTTTATAACAAATGATACTTTGAGCCACAATGAAAGGGAGCTCGCCCATAATTCTTCTATGCTTTTTTGTTTTCTATACACATTTTTCTATACTGAAGAATTACAACTTGATCACGGCTATAGTTGTTTTCTATAACTGCAAGTAATAGCAGTAGTAGCAGCAGTAGTTCACTAGACTAGGTAATAATTATTCCCTAGGTTAAAATACCCAACACTTTTCCTGTAAACTATACTTTTTTTGGTATCTTCTGAATTTTCTATAGTTATATGTAGACAAATTTCTTGGCTGCCTGCTCAGTTTGAAAATCCCAATTCAGTGGGGATGCAGATCTCAGTCGAAAAAAACAAAATATAAATCAGGCCCCAGGGCAGAACCTTGATGCATCTCGGGGCACTGTGTACATTATCTGTATCTTCATATAGGTACAAAGGATTGCATTTGCACCATTTTCAAATTGTTTTATATTTTAGACCCGGTGCCATCTGAGAAATGGACCAAGCTGAGTATCATGATGTATATTTTGTATAACTACCACTCATTTGGTGTGGGACTGGCTCTCTTTCCCAAGGGTAATAATCAAATTATAAATCTCTCCTTCCAGAAAGTTTAAAGACCTGGTTGCCCTTGTGTTGCACACAGATAGGGCACTCCTCAGACAATTTAATTACCTGCACCAGCAGAATTCACAGAAATGGCAGCCTGAATCAATTATATATGTTAAAATATATTGATTTAATAATGCAAATGAGTGCTTTGTTTATCTCACCTTTGGCACACATTTCAAACAAAAGAAGTGGCTACACGCTAATTGCTTCGGCTCCACAACGGCATCTGCACATAGACTTATAGGTAGAAGTTTCGGATTTTGTTGTCTGTTGTTAGAATACAGATAAATCATTGAAATAACAATGTAAAAAAAACGAATATTCTAAGTACCCAGGCATATAGAACAAGTAAGTTCCTTATCGATAACAGATGTTGATGATGCTTGTGTTAAAGCTTTGGAAATAGTGGGCATGTTCCCCACTGTTTTCTCTGAAGTATATAATACCATTTTGATACCATTGGATCCATTAAGATTTGAAAATGGACTCTCTGGAAGGCTATGTCCATCGCTGTTGCAAGGAAAGAAACTCACTGATCATTACCTTTTTATAATAATCACCAAAACAAAACAAAGTAGCTTCTATTCAACTACTTCCAGGAACCCATTATTGACAGCTTGTTTTCTAAGTAAAATCTTTGTCATGTTCTTTATTTTACAGAACTGCAAACTGTGGATGATGGTCTCTACCTTTCTTGATCGTCATTATCCTGCTTAGGCTTATCTTCGTTATTCTCCGGTACCTCAAGCAGCTACCCAAACTGATCGGTTGAAGGAAAATTGTTGAGATCTGCATAAGAGGATGAATGAAATTACTTAAATGCAAAGTGATAGTCTCTAGAGAACATGTCTTGAATAAGTGGGTATCCTAGGTTTACCTTCTGATGCCTTGGATTCTATTTCAGACTGTGGGAATCCATTAGTGAATCTATTCTCGAGGGGGTGAGAAACAACAATAGGTAGTGATATTGTAGGTACATTTGGGTAAATATCCATTTCTTTCTTTACACCAACTCTTTCCTTAGGAAAATAAATGTCATTTATAATCAAGGCTTCATAAAACTAGCTGCTATCATATTTCAGGTATCTGGCTCCAGAATATTTCATGTATGGCCAGGTTAATAAGAAGATGGACGTGTATCCTTTGGAGTAGTTCTTCTAGAGCTAATAACTGGAAGAAAACCTACACACAGCCAGCGACCCGTTTCCCACAGTCAAATTTGACCCACTAGCAATCCAATCCAAACAACATACACAGAGTGAGTGAGAGCAGTTCAGTTGAGCTGGGGGTTTCCCGGTCTCTAAGAAGCTCGAACCCTTGACCCAATATCTGGAGAAAACCACAAAGACACCACAACACACAGACCAACCTCTTCTTCGCCATGGGGGGCAACGTCCCACGTCAATCTGGCGTGTTTCCTGGCTTTCCACCGCTTGATGCCTGTGAATTCGGCCTCGCAATGCACACATAGTCCATTGACCGCCTTCAGCACTCGGGCTCTTTCCAACTGTAGAGAGATATGACGAAACCAGTGCACCTGACCTTTATATTCTAACGCAAAAGCATAGAAAGATAGTAATGGATTCATTTTCATCGGTATGGACGCTCACTGTTTCTAATGGAGAGAGGGGAAGCAGAGGAAGAAAAAAGCCGACCAATAGTACCCACTTCTAAGCTAGCTTCGGATTACCTAGCTATACCGGGTGCATTTATGTTATTTTTCTCTTGCTCTTATACAAACAACATCAGTGGTTTCAGTGTCCTGCCTTGTAGTTGTTATATATGTGATGGCAAGCTATCTTGTTATAGTAGAATACCTGATATGCTTGATATGATAAAAGTCAAACAGTTGACTTTGTTCATGTCTATCAAAAATCAGTTGACTTTGCTTAATGATCAGTTAGCTTTGCTCATGTCTATCAGAATTCTGGAATAGTCATATCCCTGTATTGAGATTTTATTCACATGATCAATAATCCCCTTCTTATCCACCTATGGCTTTACATGCAATACCGTCCTAAAGCGTTATCCTGTAGGTACACTTCAGTAAGTTTCATATGTGGCCTGTTTTGTGCCCTGGCTCACAACCTCTTGTTTCCAGTCTACCTATACTATTACACAATACTAGATATACTTGCACTGATATGCCCATTGATGGTACCTTCTTCAGCGATCTGTGGTCACAGCTTGTAGCAGCTTTAATTTTATTTCAAATGTCTTGCCATTCTAACATGTTTGTTTGTCCTTTGCAGATTTGCTTGTCCAGTGTGCTCCAAATCTGTCTGTGATATGTCTAAATTGTGGGAGAAACTTGACCGAGAGGTAGATATTTTCGACAAGATGAACATCTTGAAGTCAACTTGCAATGGGTTGTATAAAGAGTAGCTTATTATATGTGTTTTTGCTAATTTTGATTTCTCATATTTGAAATTTTCTTTCATCCAATGGCAATTGATTTTTTAAGTTTCTTGAGTGGATTCTGATATTTTTTTTTGTCATGTAGGTTGCTTTGACTCCAATGCCTGAAGCTTACAAGAACAAAATGGTAAGTTGTCTGATGGTAGCGTGAGAGAAAATACCTCACCACTTTCTCGTCGGTCATTTGAGCAGGTTTGGATCTTATGCAATGACTGTGGAGTAACTTCTAAAGTAAATTTTCACATTGTTGCACACAAGTGTCAAAGTTGCAACTCTTATAACACCCGGCAGACCAGGGGAGGTCCTTCTGCAAGTTCATGTAGATCTCATCTTTGATATTCTCAAATGTTCAGATTCATGTATCCCTCTTTACCACTTGTAAGGTTGCCTTAGCACTGCCTATGTGGCATGAAAAACAGTTGTACTGCAAATTGCTATGCAGTGGCATTAGTGTAAGAATTCATTGTAACCGCTGAGTTTTTGTAGCACTACTCTATGTTTGTTAACATCATAACAGAGTTGACATATTTCGCTGCTTGCAACTATGTTGACATAGGGGAATGAGGGAGAAGTTTCCTGTCACATCCTTTACAGATGTTATGTCAAGAAAAGGGAAATGTACGTTTATAAACCGTCTTCCCATCATCGCGATGAAGCCCTTGGAAGGATTCCTTCTCACTTATTCCAAGCCCTATCATTCCAAAATCTATCTTTCATCCATCCTGTATATATTTTACTCCCATACTCCTAAAATTGTGAGCATCATGTAATCTACCCAGAAAGTTTTTGATTTGCAACTGAATCTGATACCTATCTTACTTACAGAAAATTAGTAATGGTTTAGAATGAAGATGGAGACTGTATCCTCACAAAGGGAGTACTATCTGAGAAAGAAAGTGATCTTAACAAAGGGAATGATACTAACTTGAATATTTTGTAATTGTGACCATTGACAGACCATTGGTTAAGGTAATTGTAAAAAACACAAGTTATCAACTGGTTCATAAATGGTATTACTGACCTTTTTAAATTTGTTTGGAAGATCCTATGTCTTATATTCTATGATGGAATTACCTTGTCGTTCATATACCATCACACAGTGGAAACTGTTAAATTAATTAATATGTTTCCATAGTATTTAATACAACTGAAAAGCCTAAATGCAGTTTCATATATCTCGCATTTACTCAGAAAGGGTGGATATCTGATTCAATTTATTAAGAACAGGGCATGGTAAACTCATACATGAACACTTAAACAACTTGAGATTTCTATGATAATATATGTGTAACCAGAACTCCTTCCTGCTTTTTAGTCCGCATAAGATATTCTCGTTATTTGCTTAAATGCAAATATTGCTATTAAGTTACTATCAGCAATTGTAATGAATTTCTACTATATCTTCCGAAAAGCCTGGCTTAAATGATTTTAAATTAAATAAATAAAACACGAGGTAAATATGAAATGGCAATAATCTAAGCTTAGAGTTGTTGACTTTAATTGTGAATTAAACACTTTGCACCTTTCCGCATTTAACATCTAAACTGGTATGCGTTACCAGCATTTCTTTGAGTTCTATCTTTGCATTGTTAGCTTTTATCTTTTTATTATCGGTGATAAATAGGTATTACAAACATATTATTTATTTAATACAAAAACCATGAAAAAATAAAAAATTAGTTTAACTATAACATTGAGAAAATTATGAGTAGAAGATTTGAGTATGGATATAAAAGATGAGAGGAAATAAGTGTTAAATAGTAGTTAGTAATTGATATTTAGTTTAAATATAATTATAAATTTGCAATTTAAAAGGATGGTGAAAATCAAACATGCCAGGGATCTTGGGTTTTTCAACCAAACTTAATTTTTTTTTGTCATATTTAAAATCACAAGGCTGTGCGGCCTTGTTTGATGTTTCAGACATCAAATCATCATGCAAGTTTCTCGTTTTTGTTTATGCTAATTTAATAATCCTATCAGCTTTTGGAAATCACCATTCTTGATTTCCAATCTGTGATTGAAGCGTTTCCTTCTTGATTATCTGCTCTTTATGGGCTCATTTTTAGTATTTACAGTGTTAAAATGCAATCAAATTAATGTATTTACAAAATAAACGAAGATTTATCAAGGCCTTATGGAGACATGAAACATCCGTAGCTAGTGATTTTCTTTAGTCTTACCTCGCACTCTTGAGAAAACAATGCATTAATGGGTCACAGTCCTCATCTCCTTCGGAGACATGGAGGATCCATAGACAGTGTTGTCCTTTCGTCTTACCTCTCTCTGAGTAGATAATGTATTAACGAGTCAGGGGGTTTTGTTTTTTGTGGTTCTGTTATGGCTCATGAATGGATGTGTTTATGGATTGAAATTTAAGGAAAATATGGGTTTAGTGTAGCATATGAATGGGATGCATCCAAGCATTTTAATTTCAGAAGTTGGGTTTGGGTTTATTGTGCATATGAAATGGCATGTGTTCATGCTTTTGAAATTTTATTCAGAGAAAAGAAAAAATGGATTTGGTATTGCATATGAATGAGATGTATTCTTCGTATATGCTTGGCCATCTATAGAGGTTTCTTGATTTTTGGTAATTAACTTAACCTCTTGATTTTGGGTAATTAACTTACTCTAAAATGAAATAAGACATTCAATGTGTTCCTTGTAATATAGATATAAACAAAACATCTAAAGAAAAGTAATTGCACAATGACCCAGTCCAAGAAAACAAGGTTTTCCACAAACGAATTAACTCTTCTAGAAAAATTCAACAATTCCAATTTAATAATCCTATCGGCCTCTCTTTGTACCTTTTGGGACAATTGCTAGTATTTAATTAGAGATGTTGTGGCTATTCTCTAATCAATTACAATTATATGGATCACTAGACATTATTTAATGATAATTTGCATAAATAAAATTATAGTATTCATGCATAACTTTCAACGATGGGTCTCGTATACTCATCCAAAATAGAATGTGTTAATTTAAAAATAGAAATAATCAATTCATGCAAATTAAATACAAGCATAGTTAATAAATTTTGCAGAACAATTATCCAAAATGAATATAATTAAATAAATATTATAAGCATAAAAATTGAGCAAAAATTAGACATATTTCCACATAAATGCCTTAATTCAAAAAATTCTCAAAATATAACATTAGCATAATAGAGCATGTCTATAAACACCAAGGCAGAGATAAAAAATAGCTCTGATACCAAATGAAAGCATAATAACGATTCTTTAATGCGGAATAAATACTTAAAAGAAGCGAAAACTTTGATACCTAAAATAGATCATATCTCTGGCCATTGATGCTACTCACACTCCAATACCAAATCTTTCTGCTATGCTTGAGGCAGTCCACTTCCCTTATTTGTTTTATGAAAGAAAAGAAATTGCTGCAATTGCCATAACTAGATATTTGTTGTTAACAGCGCCGACTCTGTGAGAGGCCTCTAATATCTTTCGACGACTTTCACTAATGGCAAGGATCTTGGGAGTACTTCAGCGTTTCATCTGATGTCGTAGAGGACGGGAGAACACCAGTGGAAAGTCTAAAAGCAAACAACTTGTTCTTTTGTGCTAAGACCGAGAGATATTTGAGTCAAGAGAATGGTTTGAATGGAAAATCTGTAAATAAAATTTTCAACTGCGATCGTAGTGGCCATTAGGAAGAAGATATATTTGGAAGGGAAATTGCCCACGAATCGAACTCCATAATTAGAAATGTGATCTGGATTTAAACAGGAACGCAACAAATTACAGAGATAACCATATACACAAAGATGCAGCGGAAATAATACTTCATTTCATTAATGGAAAATACTGAAATATGCTTACAACCAGAAATGGAAATAAACCAGCTAGGGCGATGGTAGCTTATCTCTGAGAAGAGATGTGATGGCTACATGCCTCAGAACTGTGTTACAATGAGGCTCGAAGGCCTATTTATTGTTGAGAAACAATGGAAAACCCTTAACATTCCAAAACCTAACCCTAGGAGATGAAACGCCAAACTGTGGGCCCCATTTTGGGGTAAATTGGTACATCAACTTCCCGGGGTCGTAACTTTGGCATATGATCTCCGTTTGATGCATACAATAGCTCGTTAGAAAGATCTATCCGAGCACTACCATTGTTGGAACGGGTGGGTCCATTCCATGGACCCATGTTGCCCTCAGATTCCCCAAAAAACGTCGTTTAGGGCCTCAAAACGGCTCCGGAAGTTCAGGACCCGAAAAACTGCTAAAAATAGTAAGTTGTGCTACAATTAAGGAAACTGAAAATGCTGAGAAAAACAATGGTGGGGATCTAGGTGGACTTGGTAGGTGGCCACCAATATCCACCTGGATCATTCCTCCCTCCTTAGGAAGCAATGGTCCCCATTGCGTTGAGCTCCTCCATGAGATGAGAAAACTTTTGCTGAACTTGTTCCCTGGTGAGCCACTTGCCCTGCTGAAGTAGTTGGCCTGCTTTGACAACTCGATACAGTTGGATATTCTGTTGGCGAGTGTTCTTGATCTGTGTGTCCATGATCCGATCAGTTGCAGCTTGTCCCATGCAATCTGGATTTAATTCTGTGGGTTTGAGCTGTTCTGCAATGTCGGATGTGTCTAGCAATGGTGGAAAGTATGGCCGAAGGCGGTCCACATTGAACACTGGGTGCAGGCCAAGGAATGGGGGAATGCTGAGCTCAAATGCATTGTCTCCCATAGCCTTAGTAATGGTGTAAGGACCATATCGGAGTGGTCTCAATTTCTGATAGGCTCCAGTAAGGCGTTCCTTTTGCAAATGCAACCAGACTTTGTCGCCCACCTGAAACTTGTGTGGCACCCGATGTTGATCATGTCGCTACTTGTACTTGGCATTTGATTTCTCAAGAATGTCATGGACCTGCTGGCGAATATGTTGGATGCGCTCAATGAAGCTGGTGGCCTTATCTGTTTCGGACTGGACATGACCTGGATTTATGTGAGTAGCTGCAAGTGGCATGGCCACATCAATGGGGCATAGTGGCTGGAATCCCAAACCCACCTGAAAAGGGCTATGGCCAGTGGAGCTGTGAAGCGCTCGGTTGTAGTTGTGCTGAACATAGGGGAGGCTCTCGTCCCATGTGCGTGGATGCTTTGAGTTATACATGCGCAGAATGTGCACAATCATCCTATTGACAACCTCTGTCTGGCCATCAGTTTGAGGATGGAAGGCTGTGGACTTCGTGAGTTTGGTGTCCAGCATTGACCAGAGACTCGACCAAAATGTGCTGAGAAACCGACTGTCCCGATCTGAGATGATAGACTGTGGGATCCCAAAGTGCACCCACACTCGTTCAAAGAAGAGTTTAGCAGTGGCTTCTGCTGTGATATTCTTCTTGCAGGCCACCATAATGGCCATCTTCGAGAACCTATCGACAACCACAAAAACACAGTCATTTCCATGCTTAGTGGAAGGAAGGCCTGACATGTAATCCATGGAGATGGATTCCCAAGGTCGACTAGGGGTAGGCAACGGGGTATAGAGGCCGTGCTTTCTAATGGTCGGTTTGGCAATGGCACAGGCAGTACATGATCTGATGTACTTCCCAACATCCTGTTGAAGATTCAGCCAATAGAAATAATGTTGGAGTACTGCCACTGTTTTCTCAACCCCAAAATGCCCAGCAGCCCGACTGTAGTGTGCTTCCAAAATCATCTTGGCACGCTCGCTTGAAGGAACACAAAGGTGACCGAGGTGGCATAATAGGGCATCCTGGAGGTGAAAATCTGGAACATGCCGACCCTCCAAGAGTGTCTGGTATGTGTGGCCGAATTCTGGGTCGCTTTTGTAGAGAAGTGGCCAATCAGAAGTCTCGTGCCCACAAGAGTTGAGCACGGTGGTTAACGCCATGATCGGTGGTCGACTGAGGCAATTTGCAACATTATTGGTGCTGCCCTTCTTATACTTGATATTCAAGTGGAATTGTTGCAGGTATGTAGACCACTTCTGATGGCGATCATTCTGCAATTTCCCTTGGGTCTGTATGAACTGCAGGGTCGGTGGTCTGTGTGGATGACCGTTTCCTTCCCCAAAATGTAATGCTTCCATTGTCGGCAGGCCTGTACAATGGAATACATCTCTTTATCATAAGTGGGGTACTTCCGGACTGTGTCTGAAAGTGTTTCACTGTGATATGCCACTGGATGTCCATGTTGAGTAAGGACTGCCCCAATAGCATAGTCAGAGGCATCTGTCTCGACCTCAAATGGTTGTTGTAAATCTGGTAACGCGAGCACTGGTGCCGTGCAGAGGCGATCCTTCAACTCCATGAATGCCTTCTGTTGAGATTCAGACCAAAAGAATTTTTCTTTCACCCCTCCCTTGGTGACTTGACTCAAGGGCCAAGAAATATGAGAAAACCCCAACACAAACCTGCGGTAGAAGTTGGCAAGACCTAGAAAGCTGCGGAGCTCTGTTAGAGTGGTTGGAGAGGGCCAATCCCGAATGACTTGGATCTTGGCTGGATCGACATGCACCCCCTGTTCATCAATGATGTATCCCAGATACTGAACCTGGGTCATGCCAAAAGTGCATTTCTCCAAATTGGCACATAGCTTATGTTGCCGCAGTGTTTGGAGAACCTGTCGGATGTGGTGGAGGTGCTCTTCCCAACTCTGGCTGAAGATCAGAATGTCATCCAAGTATACTACTATAGAGGAGTTGGTGAATGGCCGCAAGATGTCATCCATTAGCCTCATGAAGGTTGCAGGAGCATTCGTCAATCCGAAAGGCATAACCAACCATTCGAAGAGGCCCTCCTTGGATTTGAAGGCAGTCTTCCACACATCAGAGGGTTCGATTGGTACCTGGTGATATCCTGACTTCAGATCGATCTTGCTGAAATATTTCGCCCCCTTTAGTTGGTCTAGGAGGTCATCAATCCGCGGGATCGGGTACCTATTACGGACAGTGATCTTGTTCAGCGCCCGATAGTCAATCAGAGTCTCCACGTCCCATCCTTCTTCTGTACCAACACGATCGGGCTCCCACAGGGCGATGAACTCGGACGGATGTGACCTTTCTGCAGGAGCTCCTAAATCTGCCTCTTGATTTCATTGTTCTCCAGAACGGAGCGTCAATAAATTGGTCCATTGGGTAGCGGCGCACCTGGGGTCAGATCGATGGAGTGCTTGACTTGACAGTGTAGAGGAACCCCTGCCGGGGAGGTGAAGATGTCCTCGTACTCCTCCACAACCTTGTCCATCTGTAGTTGTCGTGCAGAGGGACCCCGTCTGGAGGCCGCAGCCACTTTCTTCTTCTTTCCTTGAGGGCGTATCATCAAGAAAACAAATTTCCTGGTTTTGGAAATGATCTTACTGCATTGTTTTGCAGTAATCAAAGAGATGGCGGTAGGTGGTGCTACCTCTGGTATCCTGTACAACTTATTTCCCAATGTAATAATAATAGCACGGGGCCTTGATTCATACACAGCATGTCGCTTCCACAAGTATGGTTGTCCTAGTAATACATCACAAACTTCAAGGGGAGCAATGTCACACAATACCTCATCCGTGAAGGGCTTGATGTTGTATGGAAGGCGACACTGCCGGCTCACGCGAAGATCTCGTCCTTGGTGAAGCCACCCAATGGTGTATGGTTGTGGATGTGCTGTGGTCGGTAAGCCCAACCACTTCACGACCTCTGCCGAGATGAGGTTCTTTTGACTCCCGCTATCAACAACGAACTGTATCGGGGAGCCCTTTACCCACATCTGGGAGTGGAAGAGACGCTCCTCCTCCTCTGGATCTTCGGGTTCATTTTTCTGGATCTTTGCGGTAGCAACAGTGGCGCTGGGATCCGCATCAATGATCTGCTTCCCTTTTTCATTCCCCTTATCGGGTTCTGACTCAGAGTCGGAACATGCATCTGATTCTGAAACCTTTAGCTCAGCCACCAGTGACTGCTTGGCCCGACACTCACTTGTGTTGTGTGTGGAGCTCTTATGGAACTCGCACCATTTTCCAGTGTCCTTTCTCGGCTTCGCGGCGCTGTTCTTTGCTTGCAGCTTCAGCTGGTTGTCTTGGGCTGTCCCGCCTTGGCTTTGTCCTTTGTTCTGTGGTTTAGGGGCACCTTTCCCCTGCTTTGGATTTGCAGATCCAAAGTCTCGCTTCTTTTGTTTAAACTTCTGCTCGACCTTGACGGCATATCGGTATGCTGTGCCGAGCGAGGAGATGTTTAGGAATTGTATTTCTTCCTGGATGTACTTGTGCAGGCAACCACGGTATTTGAGTATCAAATGTTGCTCTGAATCCTTGATTCCCAACTTTGTGCGAAGGGTATGGAAAAGATTGGTGAACTCTGGCACGTCTTGGTCCCTTCCCTGCCGCAGCGTGGTCCACTTTATGTATTCATCCTCATAGCTTCCAACAGGGTAGTACTGCTCCTTGATGGCATCCCGGAACGAATCCCAGGTGGGTGCGGCTGAAAATAGTGAGCCAGTACTTTCATCCTTCGGCTCGCAGTAGGTTTCCCACCAGTCCTTGACGTGGGGGGCTGCTTTGAGAAGAGCAAAAACAATCTTTTCCCGACTCGAAAATTCATGAATAGAAAAATAACCCTTTAGCAGATTTAACCATTTATTTACGACATCTGCGTCTATCTGACCCTCGAATATGGGGATTTCAAAATTAACTTGTACCTTAAAGGGTGTGGCGTTTCCAGAGTAGCTGCTGGAAGCCGATGCGTCGCTTCTGGGTAGCCGCTGAAGGATCTGGGCAAAGCTGTCCATCATCGCGTTCCGTTGTCGCTCGAGGGCTTCTTCGAGCAAGATTTTGATGGGATCTCCTGCCCCCTCGTCTTTCTTCTCATCCGCCATGGAAGGCCGTCGGGATTTGCGAGGCTGGTCTTGCAAAGGTTCAACTAGTGCAAGCCCTAACTCCTTATATCCCGACCTTGTTGGGGACATGCAAAGAAAAATAGAGAAAAAGCAGACCCCTCTGATACCATTGATCCGGATTTAAACAGGAACGCAACAAATTACAGAGATAACCATATACACAAAGATGCAGCGGAAATAATAATTCATTTCATTAATGGAAAATACTGAAATATGCTTACAACCAGAAATGGAAATAAACCAGCTAGGGCGATGGTAGCTTATCTCTGAGAAGAGATGTGATGGCTACATGCCTCTGAACTGTGTTACAATGAGGCTCGAAGGTCTATTTATTGTTGAGAAACAATGGAAAACCCTTAACATTCCAAAACCTAACCCTAGGAGATGAAACGCCAAACTGTGGGCCCAGTTTTGGGGTAAATTGGTACATCAACTTCCCGGGGTCGTAACTTTGGCATATGATCTCCGTTTGACGCATACAATAGCTCGTTAGAAAGATCTATCCGAGCACTACCATTGTTGGAACAGGCAACATGGGTCCATTCCATGGATCCCTGTTGCCCTCGGATTCCCCAAAAAACGTCGTTTAGGGCCTCAAAACGGCTCCGGAAGTTCAGGACCCGAAAAACTGCTAAAAATAGTAAGTTGTGCTACAATTAAGGAAACTGAAAATGCTGAGAAAAACAATGGTGGGGATCCAGGTGGACTTGGCAGGTGGCCACCAATATCCACCTGGATCAAAATGCCTTGTGGAGATTAATGCAGTGATGACATATATTTGGCACTTCCAAGCTTTGCTCACTTTCATTTAATGGTGTAAGGCGGAAGGGGATTGAGTTAGTAAGCTTGGGGACCAAACATAAGTATTTATAGCCAAGCTTCCATCAAACTTCTTTTGGCTATGTGTCAAGTGTTCCACAGATCATGGTAGAGAACTGCAGAGGGCGTAATGGACCACTCCAAGAGCTCCCAACAAGAAATTAATTTAACTGTAGTTGATTTCTATAATTTAAGGAAATAACTACAGTTGGTTTTCAGAAATTACTGCAATTAGTTTCTAGAAATCTACGGGATATGATAGCGTACATAAGGAAAACATGCGTACGTGTTTAAGAATATATAAAAAACAACTAAAACGTTTTGCAGAGAAATCTTGGTTAATATTCTTAAACCATTTGTAATATTCTTATTTTATTCGTATTTAATTGATTGGATGCTCAGTGGGAACTAGACATTGAAGCTTATATGAAGAGGCAGAATGGATGGCGGCTCGAACTGTCCCTACGTTTGAAGATTACGTAAGAATGGAAAATCGAATGTGTATTAAATTTGTATGTGCTTCTGTTAATGGGGGCAACTTATACCTGACGTCATTCAGGACGTTAGGCGCTGATACACTCTCCATCCAAGATCCATGAGCTTGTAGAATGGATTGGCAGACTGTATAGAGCATTTTAATATATATATATATATATATATATATATATATATATATATATATATATATATATATATATATATATAATTTTTTTTTTTTTTTTTTTTTCACTTTTTGGTTCAGTGATACCTGGGTTGTTTAACACTGAGAAGACGCCACACCAAAGGGAATCAACACCCCTCAACTTATTCACTGCCCTGATCCCAAGAGCTTTCGGGATTCGACTCTGTGACCTCCCATTGGCAAGGCACTTGATTTGACCGATTGAGCTAACTCTTGGGGCTTATATTAGTATAGATTTATTTTAAATACATATTTAATATGAGCTTAGAAGGATTTAATTTTTTTTTTTAGCAATTTTTTTTCTATGATTAGACATTATTTAAATGGAGAGTATAGTTATTTATTTTATTTTTATATTAAAAAAATTATCATTGGTTATTATTTAAATAATTTGTATAATTATTTAATTTAAAAAAAAAAAAAAAAAAAAATTGGTATAAAATTCAACTTTACTGAAAGACAAAATTACACATCATATTGAGCTATAAAATGAATCTTTAAATTATACATTATATTGAACTATAAAATAAATCTTTCATTAAATAATAATATATAAATAATATAAATAATAATTTCTACAAATTTATTTTTTACTAATAATTTCATTAATTTTTTTCCCTTCATAATCAAGGGGAAGGATGGTGAAGAGTTGTAGTGAATATTACATAATAATAATGAGGAGGAGTATATCCATGGCATTCCGACCATAACTCTCATGAGAGAGAACCCTGTTCCTTAGGTGTTCCCGTGGTTTACGTTTAACCGTATTTTGAGTGCAAGTTTTATTTAAAGACATTCTTAATAGTATTTTTTTTTTTTTTATAAAAAGTGTAAATGTTTGTGATATTGTGTGTTATCATTTTCACATTGAAGTTCGATAGCCATATTCAAATTTATATTATTTTATAGTTTTCTAGGGTAACATTTTTAAATTAGAATTTATTAAGCTTGAAAAGGGAATGTGTATATATCGTTTTTTAAATTAAGAAAAGGTAAAGATTTCTATATTAAGTGTGATAAATATTTTTTAAAATAGATTTATAGGTTTAGAATAATTTATAAATTAATATATATATATATATATATATATATATATATATATATATATATATATATATATTTTTATTACGATTTTTAAAAATTTGAATTTAAATTGTTTAATCTTTATAATTTGGGTGTCTTAAAAGACTTTCCATGTGTTGAAAATTTGAATTTATTTATGCATTCAAAAATGTATTTTAAATAACAAAATTTTTTAAAATTGTATTGCTAGATTTTGATGACTTCCTGCAAAAAACTATTTCATCTCTAAATTAAACTACAACTTTATTATATATTTTATTAATAAGCGCTATTTCTTTAAAATAAATTTTAAAAATTATTAAATTCCTTTTAAATAATATATATTTATGATAAAATAAAACATCAATTAGTTTATCATTTATTAACTTGTTGAGTAGATTTGTATTTTTTTTTAATATATAATAATTTAGGGTTATATTATTAAAAAAATTTAACATTAAGATTTTATTTTATATATTTGTAAATATTTAATAATAAATTATAATATAAATTATGATAAATATATATTTTTTTAATCAGGAAAAAGATGTTATTTCATTTTTATTTAAAATAAAATATATTCTGAGTTGTGTGTAGCATTTAGTTACTTTATAGTTTCCAAAGATTTTGGCCAGTATATATATAATAGTTCATCGTTTTGCTGTAAAAATCTAAATATGAAGCGATCACTGAAGCATAACTATAAAAAAATCTGAATATATCGCTAAAAAGTTCTTTAATTGTGCTGTAAAAAACACTGAATATTTGTAGTGGTGTCCAATTCAGAAATTGTGGTTTCACATTATGTGATAGTCATACAAACCAGAAAAAAGAAAACTCATATTTCCGTATTGTATATTGCCATTTGGCTCAAGGAGGGAGACAGAAATACGAGATTCTTCCATAAGCACGCAAACGCAAGGAGGGAGAGGAACTCTATCTGGAGCATAAAAGATGAAAAGGGGAATGTCCTCACATCTCAACAGGAGATCATGATGGAGGCCGTGAATTTTTTTCAAAACCAATATAAAAGAAGGGAGGTTCTCTTTCAAGATGCTATGTGGGGCATATAGCTGGTTCTGGAAATGTTCGATGATGCTGCAAATGAAGAGTTCTTTAAGCCAATTTCGGAAGATGAACTCCTCAGTGCTATCAAATCTTTTAAAAAGGATAAAAGTCCGAGACTAGACGGTTGGCCTATTGAATTTTTCTCCCATTTTTTTGACCTTCTTAAAACAGACTTGTTGTGGATGGTTGACGCATCTCGGATGTCTGGAAGCATTCATTGGGCCACCTCTTCTACTTTTATTGCTCTAATTCCAAAAAAGCGCAGGTCTGAGTCTTTCCACGACTTTAGGCCTATTTCGCTTTGCAACATCATGTTCAAACTATCCTCTAAAATCATCGCGGAAAGAATGAAGCCTATTCTAAATTCCTTTATTACTGGGGACCAACAGGCCGTTTTATCTTGGATGCGGTGGCCATGACTCAGGAAAGTCTGTACACAATGCTGTCAAATAATATGGATGCGGCCATCCTAAATATCGATTTACAAAAAGCTTATGATTGTGTGGATTGGGGTTTTTTAAGAATCCCGCTGGCAAAAATTGGACTGAAGTCTCATAGTATCAACTGGGTCATGTGCTATGTTGAGAATGTCAGATATTCAGTGATTGTTAATGGATCTTCGTCGCCTTTCTTCCAAGCGGAGAGGGGACTCCGACAGGGATGTCCCCTTTCCCCTCTGCTCTTCATTCTGGTAATGAATTCCCTCAGTTTGCAGATAAACAAAGCAGTCGAAGAAAAGAGATGTCGGCCAGTAAAGATTTGTAAGGACGTCTCCCTCTCTCATAATCTCTTTGTGGACGATGTCCTTATCTTTGCTATGCTTTGTAAGGTCTCATGGATATGCATAAATGATATTCTTTCTAAATTTCAGAAAGCTACCGGTCTGGTTATCAATAAGGAAAAATCTTCTTTGTTTCACAATGATTCAAATATGGAAATTGTTCTCTGGATATCTGATCTGCTGAGTATTGCTCCTTTTTCAATTAAGCAAGGTTTCAAATACCTGGGTTTTACCTTAAAGGCAAAAGGAAACTCAAAAAGGGACTGGCAATGGCTTCTGGAACGGTTTTATAAGAAGATTTCAGGATGGGAGTTTAAATTCCTTTCACTGGCTGGCAGATTCATCCTTGTACAGGCCGTCCTCTCTCAACTTTCAGTCTATTGGGCTCATATTTTTTATCTCCCAGCTAGCACTATAACCCATATGAACAGATTGATTGCAAATTTCCTTTGGGGAGGATTTGCATTCCAAAACAAAATTCATCTTGTCAAGTTGGCTTCTATTTCAAAACCAAAAAGCGCTGGTGGATGGGGCCTTTTAGATTTGCGCACTTTTGGAAATGCCCTCCTCTGTAAATCTCTCCATCGAGGTATTTTTGGTGATGGACCATGGAGTAAGATTATTAAGGCAAAATATCTAAGAGGCAAGAGTATTGAATATTGGTACAGGAGGCAGTCCATTGGTATCAAGAGTGGATCGTCGATTTGGCAGAGTCTCAGGAAAGTTCATCATGTCTTCATGCAGTGTTTTTGCTGGAATCTCTGCTCGGGTTCCTGCATGCTCATTGGTTATGATCATATTTCTTGCGCCCGGGAGTTCTCTTTTCCTTTGCCGTTGGTCCTCTTTTTACACAGGCAGGGATGCTTCACTTGGGATAAGCTGATAAAAGATTGGTCTGGTTCCTCCCCGGTCTGGAAAGAAGGAGAGGATTTGCACCTGCCCCATTCGATGTTCTCTCTCTGGAATTCGGTAAAAGCGAGCCTTGGTTGCATGGGAATCGTTCGATCGGGTACAAAAGATCTTCTGGTTTGGGCTCTCAAAAGATCAAATCTCTCTGTGAGCGTTAAGCTTATTTATGCTGATATGATCTCTGATATGGGAAGGAGTCCTCAACCGCTGTTCCCTCCCCGTCTCTAGAAGTCTGCATTTCCTCTCAAAATGATTATTTTCTCCTGGCTATTATTCTGGAACAAAAACCTTACATGGGAGGTCCTTCAAAGGAAGAAATGGCAGGGGCCGAGTAGATGCGCCATGTGCCTCAATGAAGCGGAATCAAATCTGCACATGTTCTTTCAATGTGCCTCGTCCCTTAATATCTGGTATGATCTGTCCTTACATTTTGGTTTTCCTTACATCAACTTTTCTTCTGTACAGGATGCATTTATATGGTGGAGTAGGCAATCCTCATCTTGGAGGTCGCTGTTTATCATCTCCTGTTGGTTCTTGTGGACCTGGCGAAATGCTCAAATTTTCCAGGGTTCAAAGGAACCCCTTCATGCCATTATTCAGCGAATCCTGGCTTGTCATGAATCTCTTCATCAAAACGCCTCTTCGCCTAATGTCCTTGCTACATGATTTTGGGTATTTTTGTCCTGCTCCGGCATGCTGGTACCAGTCCTTTGGATCTCTGTTTCATGGCAGAGCGATCTGCTCCTTTTTTTCCTATGTGTATATCTGTTAGGTAATCTGGGAAGGGTAATCCCTTCTAGTTTTTGTATAATCTGTGGCTTTTTTGGACAAGCAGGCTTTGTTGATGTAATGTATAGGTCTATTCTGTTTCAAAGAGTCTCAAAAAATAAGTATTGATTTTCATCATGAAAATGCAAACCGTATGTTTCTTAGTTATTGCCATGGGCTTAATTGGATAAGGTTGAGCACACCTTCTTTCTCCTCTTAGGTTTTCCAATGATCTTGAATTAACATCAATCCTCCTCTTTTCGAAAGGTCATCAGTTACCTGGTTTTGTTCCCTATATACATGTTAGAAAGATATATACAAAAATTCCTCATTCTGTTCAAAATGATTTGATATACCAATAGAAGTGTTTGGTCTTCAGTCTAGTTTATAACATTCATGGAATCTTTATAAACATAGATGTTATAAATTTGTAATGTTTGACAAGTTGTAAAACAAGCTTCATTGTTGTGTTGTGCTGTGTGAGAGGATTGTTTTGTGGACGTGTGCTTCTCGGGGAGAGATCTCATAATGGCTGAGTCCTTTTGGGGAGACAGCCCTAAGTTTTTCAATTATGCTTTGGATTAAGGTGAGACTTCTTCTTATGACAAGTAAAAGTGCAAGTGATAAAAAATGTGAGTACACATTTATACTCAAAACACTAAAGTCTCAATGTTAAGGTTGAAATCACATTACTAATTTACAAACTATACTATGTTGTATCCTCGCTATGGACAAAGTATAGTATATTTAAAAGGTGGCTCGGGAGGTTTTGGATGGATACAAAATGTGGGTTATATATATATCTGTGGGTGCCTCCTATGGAGAGAAAAGTTGGAAACATCTATGTGATATTTATGCTTATAAAGTAAAAAATATGGTTTATATTTTCAAATTATGGAACAAAGTTTTCACCATGCGTAACACATATTATAATATATGTCTTTGCTCAAATTGTTATTAGCATTATTTATGTTTATAAAGTAAAAAATATAGTTTATATTTTCAAACTATGGAACAAAGTTTCCTCAATGCACAACACATATTATAATATATGGTCTTTGCTCAAAGGCTTGAGTGTTCTATGTTTATAATTATGAATTCATATATATGGTCTTTTCTCAAAGGCTTGAGTGTTTTATGTTTATAATTATGAATTCATATTACATAGGCATATGAGGATAACAATGTTTTATTAGTGTGATTTTTATAATGTATGGTTTTTACTAAAAGGTTGGAGTGTTTTATATTTATAATTATGAATTTATATTACATATGTATGTGAGGATAACAATGTTTTATTAGTGTAATTCTTAAGTATGAGGTTGACGTTTTCAACTATTCAGTGGTTAAAATATTATTTTGTTAATGATTATGTTTTAGAAGTTTGGATTAAAAATATTTGCAACTTGTGAGAATGGTACTAGATAACATGACCAAATAAGTTATCATTATATGGCTATGTTTAAATTCTTCATATGAGGTGGCATTTTAATGTGATATCTATTGCACATTGGCAATGAAATCACTCACAAGAAGCTATGTTTCTCATTGAATGAACTCATTGCAGAAACATTCCATATGTGATGTCTAACTGTCTTGAAACTCACCATAATCTTTGTTCACTAATACTGTAATCTTTGTTCATTAATATTGTATCTTGTCTCTCACCCTTTTCCAATGCAACATGAAACTCAATTAATTTCCTATCACCCTCCATCCAAGAACGATGCTAACTCGTCATCCTAGTCACTCAAACTTAGTTTTTGTGGTGCATTCACATTTGCGATAATGGGGACCGACATTGATATGAATCCTTACATAATTCCTATATTTTGATCTCTCTCTCACTACATAATCATCCAACTCATTAATCCTTACAATTGCCTTTATTATGACATTTACTCACTACTATGCTCCTAATCTCGATCACAACGTACCCATTTTCACTTGTTTGTGGGTTTTGAGGGGGTATTCGTAATGTTTGGCTCTGTATTTTTCAGTTATCATTTTGCAAATTTTGTGGAATTTCTATTGGAGGCCAAGGGGGGAATATGATAATTGGTATACATTGGGATTGTTTCCCTAGCATGCTAAGTTATCAAGTCTATCAAGGATGATTAATCTACTCCATTTATTAATAGATCTATGGTTACACTGAGTTCTTTATGCCCTATATTGGTTTATCCTCGTGTTTGTTTACTAGTTGCTTGAAAGTGTCACAAAGCTCCTTTGCAATCATATCTCCTCCTTGTTATTTGAAAACATTCACAAGTTCATTAGGGTCATTATTATTTTTTAAATCTCTCACCATGCATGCCTAGACAAAGCCAAGGTCTACTTACATGAAAGATGAAAAGGGTCCCCATGAGATTTTGTAAATTTTCTTTTTGCCCATGGTCTCTCTATTTCGTCTTTCTTGCATTACATAGTGTGAGCCCTTGAGGCTGATACCTTGGGCACAAAAGCACTTGGTATTTTTTTTTCTATTTTTCCATATTTCGAGATTCACCTATTCTTTAGCATTTCAATAAGCTATAGAATACCTGGCTTGCTTTATGTGATCTTTTATCAAATCGAATGTGTCCTCTATGTCTATTTTTTCTTATTCAAAGTGTTGAGTTGTATCATATTTAATATGTCTTATATTTTTTGGAAATTCATTTCAAAAGAAAAATTAAATATACATTTATTGCAACAAAGAGTGTAGATCATGCCCTTTCTATGGAAATCATTTGAAAGTTTTGACATGTAGCTATGGTCATTATTTTAACTCATAATTTAATGGTTGTGGTAAAATAACATATTAGTTTAATCTTAACATACCATTCATTTAAACATACAAGGAATTTGGTTATCTTTCTTATATACAGGCCACATGTCAATGGGATCCCTTGAGACTCTAAGGTCTTTGGCACACAACCATGGCAACATTACTAGTGTGCAAAATTTCTATTCATTCTATATGATTGGGGAAATAACAATATTTTTATAACTCTCGTTCATTTGAACATACAAATCTTCTTGAACATGTCTATTGAATGACAAATTCTATCAAGTCTCATGTTTTTGCCTATTCAATAAAAAAATGGGGGGGAATAATTTCCTTCGATCTGATCTTTTGACAAACCAATCAACTCATCCCTTTATAAACCATTCAAAATTATAAATTTTCCAAGGGAATGACCCTTGTATAAAGAATGTTATCCAAAAATTAATATAAAATTAAAATTTTCCACCCTTGGAAAAAAAAATTGATTGCCTTTCATATTCATGTAAGTATGTGTATTACTTTCGGGCCTCAAGTTACCATTGTTTTCTTCCACTATAGGGAAAGAATTCAATTATCCACATAGGTAATTCCTCATATCTACTTGCTAAAAAAATGTATGAAACCCTGTTACTTATGTCAAAGTGTTTCATTATCTCATATTTGCATAATCATGTACAATTATTTGTTAAATGAAAAGATCTATTCTTTTGAGCCTTTGTACCCTCACAATCTATTGTTATATATATATATATATATATATATATATATATATATATATATATATATATATATATATATATATATATATCTCCTCTGGAAATATGAATTCCTCAATTGTTTTCATGTGTCTTCTCTTTATAACATTATGCATATTTTTGATGCTAGATAAGTTTTGTTGATATGTCAAGAAACTATCTTTTTACCTGCAAATTATTTTCTTGATTGTTTGTTATTCACAAGGCTCATATAATATTAAATTTACTGATATTTGAATGCCTAATTTTGTCATTATTGGTAAGTAACTTAATGTTTATATTATATTATGAGTTTTTATAACTGAAGCAGAGGTAGAGGAATAAATAATAGGGATATAAATTTGGGAATAAGGAGAGAAAGAAGCCTAGGTTTTTTGTTCATTTTGATAGAGATTCAGAGGAACTAAGGTAGCTACTCCAAATTGAAATTGTAAATGTAACTGGTCAGCATGTTACTCAGCCCATTACTTAGCCTCAACAACCTCCCATCCATAATAGGCCAAGCATTGGTATCCTTGTGCCAACTCACACCTCTACACCACTTGTAGTACTTGCTAATGATGGTTGGATAAACATAATCCAACCACAACATTTACATTTAGTTCATTAATGTCCAACAACTTCACTACCACCACCTCCTCCTCCTCGTGAACCTCATATTTCACACCAATTGCAATCAACTTCTTCCTGCATTGTCTCCATGCCTCAATGGTTGGCCCAATCCTCTAGGCTTGATGATCAACCTCCTATATCTACTCCCTGACTTTCTAGACATACTACCATCTTTGCTCAACATGCTAATTAGTGCCCTAAGCATGACACTAAGTCATCTCAACCTGTTTCTAGATATAGAAGACAAAGGGGTCAGGTTACTAGATAAGATTCCTCCCACAATTCTTCTCAATCTATCACATCCAATCCTCACTAGCAGGAGCAGTGGGCTGAAAGTGCTCCCTCTCACAGGCCAAAATGATTATTTATGGGAATTTTTAGATTGAGTTTTGTATATAATGGATTATATTTATTTTCTTTTAATGATTAATTTACTTTATCAACACTAGTTTACACAAGCTTACTTCAATTTTATATATTTATTTGGACGGTGCAGAATACTTATTTATGGATGGAATTTTTGAGGTTTTTGATGATGTATCTGTTATTGATATTTATGAAGATGCATATACATTTTGGAGGATTCATTTATACAATAATCATCATGATAGTGGGGAAAAAAGGGTATTTTGGGAGTCACAATGAAAGTATTGTTTATTGTGTGATAATATTTATTTCGGCACACATCCACCGAGATGATGATTTTTTTTGTAGAAAAACAAAATATTATGTTTGTTCGTGCATATTTTATGATAGCATTAGTTAATTTATTTTTGAGTTGTATGGCACATGTATTTTACGGCCATCATATGAGTTAAAAAATTTATGTCAAAGAGTCATATTGAATGAATTATGGAATAGAGGGGTCCCATCTACCAGGAAACTTAAATGTAATAATTTATAAAATTATAGTTGTTTTTTAGTTTTCCCTTTAGAACCCCCACCCTCAACCTCTAATAAGAACGTGATTAGAGAATATATTTTAATTAATTACCTAAGTGGTTCAACTGCCTAATCAATTTGGGGGCATAAAAGGGAGAGAAAGCTATGAAGGAAGAGATAATACTTCAATGAGAGGTATGCACTACATTTAAGTTGTCATTCGTTCCTTCTAATTTCGATATTCTGTGAGTTATAAGAAGTTGAATAAAAATGTGACAACAAATATTTTTCATAGGGAAGGTACTGTTAAATGAGAAACTTCACTCATCTTTGGACACATTATTTTAGGTAACTTGATTTTCTATCATTTTATTTGTTGTTTGAAGGTTTAGTTTTTATTTAACTAATGCTAACAAGCGTCATTTTGCAGAGAAACAGATTGTATACCATTATATCAGAGCATTTGAAGGTGTTTTAAAGGGTGTCTCATCATTTATTTTTCTTTCCTGGACTTCTGTATATGACTTTTTACATTTCATATGTCTAGAATATGATTGAGTCAATGTTTCTTTGCAAGAAGATTCCCTTTTTATTTTGTTATGCTCACATATTTTTTATTAATAAAATCAACATTTTTTCTCTATATTTTATGTGTATACTTCTCGCAAAATTTCATACCTTATTAGTAGTTTATTTTCTTTAATTTGTAAGTTTAACACAACTAAGGATCTATAACTCTTTAAGGCAAAAAAAAGACATTAGAACACTCATTAGTTTGTTGCTCAGGATGTCTTGTTTTCGATTTAATTTTTCTAATTTTGAATGTGCACATTTATATTTCAAAATTCTTATAAAATATCTAGGCATTAGTTTGTATATATTGATTTTGATTTTTTGTTTTAATTTTTTTAATATAATCTTCCCAAGTCACTGCAAATTTGTAAATTCTTTTAAATACAGTCACCACTAAGGGCATAAAACTTAGTGAAAATTTGTCCCACTATATCACCCACCCTAGTGAGATTCGAGGGGTTGGTTAGTGTAATGCCCTACTTGACCCTATTATCTTATGTTATCTTATTAGCCTACCGACTAAGTGATTGAATTTTTGTGCTTGATTCCAATAAGTATTGTTAGTATACGTACGAGATATGTGTATGCTATCTAAATACCCACACCTCACATAGATAGCTAAATACTCATGGATCAACTAATGCTAACTTCAACATGCAAACACTCACTAAATTTAACCTTTCCAAATATAGAATGAACTTGAACCTCTAATATTGGACTCAACTTAACTCAACTCAACTCAACCGCCCACTTCATGCATCACATGCGCACGAGTAATTACAATTTCCAACGCTCTCCCTTGATTACGATCGTATGACTCAACATAACTCAATCATGACTCAACATGACCCAACTATGTTTGCTAGGATTACAATAGAAATTGATTCAATCATCACTCAAACATGCCCACTAGTCTAAGTCTCAACTAGGCTTACAATGAATTAAAATTGCTTTTACAATTTTGAATTTTATTTTTCGTTTATGTAATAGCCTTGGTGAAAATTATATGTAATAGTGTAAATAAAGGAAAAAATAAGACCACGGGTACGGGACACTTAATTCCAATATGAATGTTGGGAAAAGATATCCTAGTGGGCATCATTGGATGTGTTTTTTGGCTAAGGAAAATTGGCAAAGGCTAAGGCAAAGGCATTAAGAGGCAAAATGAATTTTTGGCATATTTATTTATGAAAATAAAGGAAAATAGGAGAAAAGGAAGGTGAAAGGTCACATGTTGCATGTGAGGAGGAAATTGAAGGAAAATAATGGAAAATGAAGAAAATAGAGGCCTCATTAATAAAAAGGATTTTGAGGATCAGTTGGAAAGCTCTTTGTCAGTGTAAGCTCTTGGCTCAATCTTAGTCAATGTTAAACTCTTAGCCAGTTCAAGTTTGGAACTCTCTCATTGTTCTCTCTCTCTCTCTCTCTCTCACTCTTGGTAACTTAGAGTTTCCTTGGAGAACTCTAGTTCTGGAGCAAGGAAGGAAAAGCAAGCAAAAGAAAAGGAAGGAAAGTAGGATCAAGCAGGTTCAGTAGGAACACTTGCAGGTAACCTTTTGCATGTGTGATTTCCTAGCTGGTTTGGACATTCATGGCTTTGCATGTTGGTGTATGGTTCTCTTGCTATCGGTGGCATGGTTTTGCCAAGTTATGACAATGGTTTTCAGCCTAGCCTTGCCTTTTTCTGGATTCCATGGTATGTTGGGATGTTTATCTCAATTTTGAGCTCTGGTTTGCTGGATGGATTTCAAAATCTAAGGTGGAGGTGGTCTCAATTTTCATTCCCAAAGGCTTAAGAATCCCTTGACCGGTTTTGGTGGGATACACAATAAAGCCTGAGGGAGGAGTCTCGGTTTAGGGCCTAGTTATCCGAGTTTGGATTGCGGTCAAGCCTAAGAGACTGGTCTTGGTTTAGGGCCCAGGGATCCAAGATTGGATTATGATAAAGCTTGAGAGACAAGGAGACATAAAATTCCTCAAGGATAGTGATGGATTCTGGATGGATTTCTAAGTTCGATTTGTTTTGATCGAAGCACCAGTTTTGGTGTGATCATGGTTTGATGAGGGTGGAGGTGGTTTAACCTATGGATTTACTTGGTTCTTATTGGATTAGTTGTTATATGAGATCCCACATTCATGCTTGGAATATGGTATGGGGGTGAATGGATGAAAGAAAGATTTGGTTTAGCCATGTCTACGGTTGGGTGGTACGTGGAAGTCCCGAACTGGTCGGATTTGGCTATGATTAATAAAAGATAAGTTCTCTTAATTTTGAAGTTGTTTATATGTGGATTTAATGGTTGTCATATCTCTGATATTTATATGGTTTTATGTTGGTTATAAGCATGGTTATATGACTGGTTCATGTCATGGTTATTTCATGTATTTACTTGTAATTGTTAAATGGATGGATGCAAGACCTAGTTGATGCTATAACAGTTCAATGGAGAAGGTGGTGATCCTTTTGATTATGTTCCATAGTCCTTTCAATCATTCATGCTCTGTCTTGTATCCTAGACCTATGTGTTGCATTGATGCCAAGTGTTTGAAATAATGTCAATCCCAGCTGGGGATGCTCCGACCTAGTCCTAAGGTTGATTTTTGATTTTTTTAACTTGTCATAATGTATTTGATGGATTATAGAGGTTGTAATAATTTTTGGGCAGAGGCTAGGATTCTGGGCTAGAAAAGTGGCTCAAATCTCAGGGATGCTAGCATAGGTCTACTGAAAAGAGTCCAAGGGTACTAGCACATAGGCATGTGAGAGTGACTTTGAGTTTTGGATGCTGTCATGCCTATAGCATGAGAGCGGCCAAGGGTTAAAAGGATTAAAACATCAGTGGGATTCAAGGACATGATGTATGGGTGACTGACATGTCTCCTGAGGGTGTTGTTGTTGATGTGGATGAGTTGTTTAATATGTTTCGTCGATTCCATTTCCTTAAGGTCTCCAAGAAAGTTGAATCTCTTATAGTGACCTCTCTCGTTGCATGTTTACCCCGGCTAGTCGGTTTCCTGGGTAGATCTGGGAGGAGGGTGTGTTATAGATTAGTATCGGAGTGGGCTGTGCTCTCTTTGGGTCATATATGATACCAAATATTGGTATCAGAGCATGGTTCACCCCTCAGACTAAATGGGTGGTGTGTGTTGGTCATGTATGCATGTCAGTTTCATGTGTGTCTCTTACACTTGCATTTCATGTGCTTGTTGCATTTGCTTGATGTTGATCGTAATGGTAGTAAGGTTGTCATGAGGAACTTCATGATTAATTTTGTGGAATGCATTGTCATGAGTATATGACTAGTTACATATTGTTATACGTCGCTTGTTTACATCCTTGTATGGTAGGTTGCATTCTTGTATGCTTCATTACATGTATCAATATTGTAGGTTGGTTACAAGAATTGATCGCTTATGCTCAACTACATGCATTCATGCGTATGTGTAGTTGATTATGCATGTTGATGGTTTCATGTGGAAATGTGTACAATGACGTAATGGTTTTTGTTTTCATGCATAAGGTTATGGTTTGTGAAGTCGATATGGCCATGCATTGATGACTGGACTCTAGCTAGAATGAGCTGTATATGGTTTGGTACTCATATCACTATAAGAAAAAAAGTCATTGGTGAGGGTCATGCCTGTGACAGACCTTTAAGGTCCGTCACCAATGTCGCATATGGTGACGGTCTTTAAAAAAGCGTTGTTGTAAGTGTATATAGTGATGGTCCTTTAAGGTTTGTCACCAAAGCCATTTTCAATGACACTTTTAGTGAAGGTCGTTAAAGGCCCATCACTAATTCTCTCTTTGGTGACACTTTTGGTGAGGGTCGTTAAAGGCCCATCAGTGATTCTCTCTTTGGTGACACTTCTAGTGATGATCTTTTATTGACTGTCACCAATGATATTTTGGTTACTTTTGGTGATAGTCAATAAATGTTCATCATCATTGATCATTCCAATGAGTTTTTGAAGACGCTTCATGCTTGTGACGAACCTTTAAGGTCCATCACCAATTTCACATATGGTGACAGTATTTAAAAAATCATTGTTGTAACTGTATATAGTGATGGACCTTTAAGGTTTGTCACCAAAGCCATTTTCAATGAAACTTTTGGTGAGGGTCGTTAAAGGCCCGTCACTAATTCTCTCTTTGGTGACACTTTTGTTGAGGGTCGTTAAAGGCCCATCACTAATTCTCTCTTTGGTGACACTTCTAGTGACGATCTTTTATTGACCTTCACCAATGCTATTTTTAGTTACTTTTGGTGAGAGTCAAGAAATGTTTGTCATCATTGATCATTCCAATGAGTTTTTGATGACGCTATGTACCTGTTACTATATTTTTTGTCAAAATATAACGATTTAACACCATTGTTGTGGAGTATTTTTCATTATGTGCCCAAGATCAAATTTTTAAGAGGTAATTAGTGTGTATCATTTCCCTCAAGTCATAAGAATATAGTTTTCTTATGAGTCAACACATGAATCATCTCTATTAGGTTTTTTATCTAGCAAATTTCCTATAAATAAAGTTCCACTAGTGTGTGTAGGAACTATATTATTTAATACATAATCAAGCTCTGTCAATTCTATTAATGAGAGAGACCTGACACTCCTCAAAACTCATGGAACATCTTAACATGCTTTGGAATAGTACACTAACGTTCCTTGACACCTCGCATGTCTTGGAACATCCTCTTACCTGGAACATCTTTGTACCTATAACATCTTGCCATGAGTAGGATCCCAAGGCACATGTTGGCATGCCCTAGCATAGCATAGCACTCCCCTATCATGTGTTGGCATGTCTTGGAACACCTTGGCATAATAATGCATTGACAAACATTAGAACTTGGCACACCTTGGCACACCTTGGCACTTGGCATGTATTGGAACATATTATTAGTGTGCCTAGCATACCCTTTTTAAAAAAGATAAAGTCCCAACTTATTAACCCTCTTATGCATTCATTTCCTTGCATTTTAGCTTGGTTATTCCTTTTGTTGCCCTGAAACTCGACACATATTGGCATACTATGGCACCCTGCACATCCTAGCATGTCTTAGCACCTGGAATGCCTTGGCACTATTTGGCACATGTTAGCACACCCCGAAACTACCTATCACGCTCTAGCACTTCTTTAAATTCCATGATATTCCTTGGGATGCCTTACCAATGCTTATCATACCTTGTCACTCCCTCCTTCGCATGACATCTAGCACTCATTGACACTCCCCAACACACCCTCATATTCATTCAATTCCATGCATTTTGACATAGTGCTCCCTTGTGTTGTCCTAGTACTCCCTAACACTCCTCAGCATGCATTGGCACTCTCTAGCACACCTTAGCACTCTTCGATATGTTCTTCCACTTATTAGCATGCATCACACTCCCTGATGCACATTCGTACTTGGCACGTGTTGGCACTTGGAAAGTCTTAGCATGTTGGGCATGTGTTGAGATGACTCGGTATGTTTTGGCATGGTTTAATATTAAAGTTGTTTGAGATAAATTATTGGAAGCTAGATGAGAAGAAACAGAGGAATATTTGGCACTTGGCACCTATTGGCACCCAGTGTTGGTGCCAATACCCATTTTGCACACCCTGACACCTGGCACATCTTGGACGCATGTTTAGCATGACTTACTGCTGCCTATCATACCATGTCACTCCCTCCTTAACACACCTGGAACTCGCTGACACTCTCTATCACACACTCTTATTTATTCATTTCCATGCATTTTTACCAAGTGATCCCTTGTGTTTCCCTGGTACTCCCTAAGACTCCTTAGCACGCATTGGCACACCTTGGCACTTAACACATCTTGGTATGCTTACCTGGCATTATAGCATGCATTAGAACTACCTATCATACATTTTCACTCCCTCCTTAGCACACTGGGAACTCACTAACAATTCATTTCCATGCATGTGAAATTGGTGCTCCCTTGTGTTTCCCTAGCGCTTTGTCCTCACACTCCCTAACACATGTTCACGCCACACCCTAGCACCTGACACATCTTGGCATGCCTATAATACCTTGGAACCCTCTAGCATGTGCTATTACTTCCTGATATTCCTCGACACACCTTTGTACTCCCTAACTTCCATTCACTCATAGATAGCCTTACTTTTTTTGTGACTTGGGAACCCAACCAAGTCATTGGAAAAAAAAATGTTGTGCCCAACCCAAAGTCTCCCTTTGTCGAAAGCTTATTTGTCCAACCCCTTATTATAACCATAGGATTTCCTCCTACAAGTATTATTATGACCTTCTCCTAAAACACTTTATCCTTGAGACACTTGGAATCAATTGACATTCCTTGGCACATGCTCATATTTGTCCATTTCCATGCATTTTGACTTGGTTCTCCCTTCTGATGTTTTTTCACTCCCTAACACTCCTCAACATGCATTGAAGCTGTCTGGCATGCGTTAGCATGCTTTTCATTCCTTGGCATGCCCTGAAAGTCCTTAATTATCGTGCCCACACAAATGCCCTTACTTTTTTTGGGACTTGGGAACCCAACCAAGTCTTTCCTCGACTACAACAACTTTACCAAATTACAGTTACTATAACTATATTGTGCCTTGTTCATCTAATAACTAAATATAAATCATCTTAGGCTACTCATGTACAACTTCAACTTATCCCACTTAACAAGCTACAAGTTACCAAGTCAAGGCTCACATCTAACCATGGCCATAAAACAACTAAGAAACATAGTTTACATCTTGACATGCCATAACACCTGCCACGTCTAACAATCCCTTGGAAACATAGTTTACATCTTCTCAACTTGGGAGTTCTTCTTTTGTAAATGTGACCCTTGACTATGCCATGAACACCCTGTTGAGTCTTGAAAATGTCATTCATTTCCATTACACTTTCACTATTATGTCCATTATATTACCTCCATTTCACCTCCATTTTACTACTATGTCACCACATTCATCCCACTTTCATTATCATTGGGCCACAATTATGTTTTTCCAATCTTTATTAATTCTAAGCCTTTTAAGTGAATTTGTGGTTAAAAATTAGAAAATAATGTGCATATGCTTATACCTAACAAATGGGTTGAGGTTGTTGACATGTGTAGGTTGAAAGGAGACTTCTAGAAGACCCTTATGTGGCACTCTAAGGCCAAATTCGAATTTGGTTGGAAAGAATCATGGGATCATGAGGATATGTGTCACATCTCCTAATTGTATTGTAACTCTAAAAAGACATGTGTCTTATCAGTTCCTATTTTGATTAGGACTCTAGAGGTAGAGGGAGAGATTCATGGACTATCATTAATGAGATGGCTCTCATCTTTTTGTATAAATAGGAGATCTCTCTCCTTCATTTGTTAGTCTTTTTGTCCCTAGTTCTTAAGTTTGTAGTTCTTCCTTGATGGCTTTTGAAAGCTTTGGAGAACTTTGCTGTACTTTGTACTTTTGAAGAAATTGAATAAAGCTTTGATGTTCTCAACATGGAAGGAGATGTGAAGTAGATGTCATGGAGCATATTAGAATGTAAGGTAGAGTAGATTTCATTTTGTAAATATTGCTTTGATTTCATTATGTTATTTAATTGCTTTCAAGTTTGATAGATTAGATTTTTCATTCATGCAATTTTAATTCATGCAAGAGTGTTCAATTTTGCTTTGATTTCATAGGTGGCAGAGGGCCCCTGCCTTGTATAGTTGTCATTTAATTTTGCATTTTATTTCACCATGTATATTAGCTGTACATAACAAGTTGTTTTGATTACTGTTGTTTTACATTTTTCTCATGTATATTAGCTGTACATAAATTGCTTTCAAGTTGATTGTAGATTAGTGATGCACATAGCCTTTTAATGAACTAATGACGTGATAGAATCATCTTGTCCTTTTGCTGAAGCAACAAGGATACTGGGTCTCATAGTCATTAGCTCATTATTTGGTTACTGCATTTTATTTTGATTGAACTAGTTGTATATTTACACTTTTGTTTAAATACTAACTCCATCAATAACATGTTTTAAGTTCTTTTGAAGTGCTAAGTTTTGGAAATTACTATTAGGGACATAGGCCTTGTCTTGAAATCTTTATCCATACTTGTCCTTTAAAAGTATTCTTAAGACCTTAGAATAGGATTTCCATTTGCATTAAACACTTAAAACCAACAAGAACAAAACCCCAAAAACAACATAAACTATAAAACAACGAAGTAAGAGAAAGGTTAACTAAGCACATATGGTGCACCACACTTCATCAGTTTACGATATCCGGATTGATAATTTATGTAGAGCAATTTAAGACATTAAATTGACTAGACACACCCCTCAAAACATTCTTAAATGATGGGAACTCGTCTTCATGTGTGAAGCCAGTGAAATATTTGATTTTGTGCCTTAGGGAATGTAAAAGATACCCTTAATAGAAAACATGCATACAAATTTGTAGCCAAGTACCCTAAATGTGATATGTTTCCACTTGTGCAATTGTGCTTCCAAATATTTGAACTCAACAAGAAAACACTCCTTAAAATACATAATGTCTCTCAACATATGAAAGAAAAAGTAACCCTTACACTAGTCTTCCCCCGTTGGCAATTTGGACCTTTTGTCACCAGGTATCTTCTCTTCTTTGGAAAGAGGACATAAATAAGCTTTTATATGTTTATAAATGGAGTACTCTTCACCTATGTTCTTATCCTTTACGCCATGTGATACAAATGCCAATTTTCATATTCTTGATTATGGAGTTCTTCTTTTATACATGTGACCCTTGACTATGCCATGAAATTATCCAAAATATTCTTAAAGGATTGGAGCACCTCTTCATGCATGAATCTAGTGGAATGCAAAAAGTCATCCAAAATTCCTCCAAATATGTGATTTGTGCCTTAGGAAATGTTAAAGGTACTCTCAATGGAAAAACACATAAGGATTTGTGGCCAATTTCCCTAAATGTGAGATGTTTCCACCTGTGAAATTGTGCCTCCTTTTGATGCTCAAATTGGCACCCTAATTGTGAAAGACTCACAAGGTGTCACTTTGGGTCAACTCAGGGTTGTTGGCATTGTCACATTATCAACGAATCCTCTCACTTTGGATTACTTATTGAATCTTGGGGGTATCCCAAAGCACAAATTTACGGGGTCTTTTATGTGACTAGATCACTAGCACTAAAAACCATCTTTACATTGGATGGCTCAACATCTTGATGATTCGTATCCTATTGAACACAAATTTTGTATTCATTATTTATTTAATTGCAACCCCTCCAATAGATATTGATGGCGTTCATGAGCCTATTTCTAGTTCTCTTATTTATGGAAACAATATTATCTCCAACGTCATTATTCGATGAATGGTTACACAACAGGGACCCTATGAGCCAATCATTCATGTTGTCGATGTAGTGCCCACACGACACAAACATTTAATGGTCTATCATAGCCAAACACTCTATGATGGGTTTCAAAGATACCCAACCTATGACAACAAGCTACATTCTATTGCCAAAGCCTATAAGTAGTGGAAGAATTATATTCTACCAAAGTAAATGACCATCCACACCAATTTTAGGCCTTTGCCTAATCTAGATAATCCCCGGGAGTTAGTTCCCCTAGATTTTATGTCATGGTTTCCCTCAACCGAGCATGGTAATAAATGTGTTTTTGTTGTTGTTGATTGCTTCCTTAGTATGGGATTTTTGGCACCTCGTAAGAAGATTTTCACAACAAAATCCACTCATAAGTTCTTCTTCGAGCATATTTTGGTTCACTTTGGGTTTCCAAATACCATATTTCTTGATAGGTATAATAAGTTCCTTAGTATTTTTTGGTTTAACCTTTGGTCCATGACGGACATCTAGCTTGACCAAATCCACTACATTCCATCCCTAGATTGATAAATAGAAAGTAGTAGTCAATAGGATTATTATATATGTCTTTAGAGTATATAATTCCGAGCATCCACATACATGTGTTGAAAGCCTTCCATATTTTCAAAATAAATTCGAAATAACTCTTCATATTTCTATTGCCACAAGCCTTTTCAAGTGTACTTGGGGTCCCAACAATTGGCACAAATCTATGTAGCTATATTCATGGTATAACACATGAAGATACCTCTTATACTTAGAATGAGATAAGTAAAGAAAACAATTTTGAGGAACTTATCTGATAGATTAAACAATGAATTCATGATATTTTGTAGAAAATTGCCAACTCCAAGTACAAGTAGATATACAACCCATTGGGTTCGACATAAGTTTCAAGTTGGTGACGAGTTATGGTTGGACTTGCATAAAGGGAAGTTGACAAACTCCTATTAAAAGCTCATACCACATTGACATGAACCTTACACTATGACTAGGTCTATGGGTGATAATTCTTTTGAGGATAGCCATAGGATTATTTATGTTACTTCAAAAGTAGGTATATGTTAAAATTATTTATGCTTGATGGGGTGTAGGTCTTGTTATCACTCCAGGAAACTCTCCTAGGTTGTAGCTCGGAGATGCCTAGTAACATATAAATCTTTAATATTGTTCTCTGAACTATTGGAATGGATGATGGTTTGGATCAAGTCAGATGATTGTTTCAAATTTTTTTTCACTCAAGACATGCATGAAAACCCTCATATTTACAATGATTTAGACCACTAATGCTCAATAGTTTATAGATTCAATGGATAGATGGAGAATACTGACTGTACTAGTAGATGCATACATAAACACATATGAATGGCTAGCTACAGGAAGTAAAAGAATCTTGCAAAATCTAATTTATAAACATAGAGATAAGATGACAGTTATCTGGCATTAGATACATAAGAAAATGTGAATAACCTATTCAAGTGCAAGCTTAAAATAGAGGAGAAAATGAGAATTGAACATGTAACAACAAAAGAAGCTTATATTACTAGAATGAATATGAGACGCTTAGAGGAGTAGAGTCTCCACAGTCTCCAAAAGTTGAACCCTTGTTACTTTGAACTTTCAAATATTTATAGGCCTTTACAATGCTCCCGATCCTTGTGAGGCTTGAGAGGTCTTAATCTATCCCCTCTGTCTTTTTAACTGTTTGATGCCATGACTAGGCACGCATGATCTCAGAGGTTTCTTCTTCTAACAACAGAGTAACTGCATTCTAGTAGTTTGTTGTGTTTTCAGGGAGCTTGATCGTGCCAGCGATGCTCCATGATCACTTCTATTGGTCTTGGCTACGTCGTGCTGTTGCCTTTCCACTTCCGGCCTTTGTTATGTGATGGAATGGGTCTTCGAGCCTTTGTAATCCTTTTAAATGCTAATAATGACTATTTTCTGTTTTACACAGAAAACGTTGCAACACTGTGAAATCCCGCCAAGCTCTGTTTATTTCGGACTTCAAAAGTCCTCAAATATGGCCTATTCCTCTATCGGGTCCGCCCTCAATCGCTATCGCAAGTCGCAAATGGTCTGTTCCCAGTCTTGCCTTTGTATTTTGAAATACGTTAAAAACACTGAAAATCATGAAAAAATGGCTTTGGCGGACCTGAAATATTATATATTTTCATTCTCGAACCCCTTCGGGTCTGGGTTTTATCGCATCGGTGTTGCCCCTTTGTATTTCGTTAAATAACAAAAATATGCAAAATACATAGGAAAATGCCTTTTGGCAGATTTCAAATCTTATGCAATATCATGTATATAACCATCAGGTCCGGTTAATCACGCCTCTATGAAACTCTGATGTGATATCGTGATGTGACTAGTCGCAATAGCATATCGCTCATGCCCCAGGCCCATAAGCGCTCCTAGTATTTTTCGATAGAAATCCTGCGATGCGACCAGTCATAGTTGCATGTCACTCATGCCCCGGGCCAATAAGCACTCCTTGTATTTTCCGATAGTGATTGTGGGATGCAATGTGGGCCGTTGATCTGCGCACTTGATCAACGGTTTAGGTTGCATCGCCGATCACCATCACAAGTTCCATCCGATCCACCCCCAATCCGCCGATTGCGACCCGCCAATTAGATCTGGACCATTGATCTGCCAGATCTGACAACTGCTATGCATTTCACTATTTATGCCTCCGATACTTGGTTTTTTCACTGTTTTTATGTGTTTTTTCCTCCTAATAGTGCTTTTCTGCTGCTCTAAGGGTTCTTCTCCTGCGCTGGTTTTGATCTTTGGCATGATTTTACTAGCTTTTCAAGACTTAAAGAGCATATTTGGACCCATTTGGATCAGGACCCGGTGCAATTATAGATGCGAGAGTAGTATTTTGAAGTCTGGCTTATGGCCAAAGCGGAGCAAGAGGAGATGTGGCTGTTAGAGCTCAGGGGCTAACACTAGCTCCTTCTGGGGATGACGTCCTCCTTGTGAGGTTTAAAGAACCACAAACCGATGCCTTTCCTATAAAACCACAATAAAATTTATCTCCTAATGTTCCATTGGGCATGGAGTTTATTTTGCATAGAACATAAAATCTGGAAAACATATTTACAATATCAAGGCTTTAAAGCCTTAAAGGAAATAAAGTTTCAAGAATCACCCATTGCCTGAGCCACCAAGAACATCTTCTCCTTCTAGACTATGTAGAATAAAGGTATTGCTATGCTAAATTTGAGCAATGACAAACTAATCTGTCCATAAGGAGTCAAACTTACCATCATTACCTTTAATTTCCTTCAATGCATCCCATTTGAGAACCCAGTCACCAACTTGGAAATTGTCCACTTTTGCCTTCCTGTCAAAGGTTTCTTTGATCCTCTTCTGATGAACTTTGACTTCTCAACTAGATGCTCTCTAATCTGCTGTAATTCAACCAGGTTATTCATTCTCCTTACCATGTCATTTGTTTCGTCTTGTTCTTCTTGAAAGAATTTGGCCACGGGGAGAGTCAGTTGGATAAGAAAAACAACATCAGTTCCATAAACCAGCTTAAATGGAGAATTTCCTATGGACTTCTTGTTGGTAACTTTGTCAACCCATAGTGTAAACTTCAACTTGGAATCCCAGCTCTTTTTGTTGTCCTCCAACATGTTTTTGATTATCCCTACAAGACTCTTGTTAGATGATTCTGCAAGGCCATTTCCTTGAGGATAATATGAGGTAGAATGCACCAATTGAATTCCCATGGATTCAATCATGTCCACCAATTCCTTTGCCTTGAAAGTTGCTACATTATCAGTGACTAGTTTGGTTCGGCGCCCAAATCTAATGAAAATGTTCTCATTCAAGAACTTTATGACAACTTGATGATTAGCATTCTTAGTGGGTATAGCCTCAGTCCACTTGGTGAAATAATCAGTGGCTACCAAGATCCATTTGTGCTGGCCACTGGAATGTGGGTTGATCTCACCTATAAAGTACAAGCCCCACTACTGGAAGGGACCATTAACGTGTACTAGCTTCAAGGGTAGAGATTTCAGCTGTTGTTTTCTTGCGAACCTCTGACATTTGTCACAAGACCTCACAAAAGAAAACACATTAGAGAACATAGTAGGCCAATAATACCCAGCTCTCAGGATATTGTGGGCTGTGGTTTTCCAATAATGATGCCCTCCACAGATGCTAGAATGGAACTGGTGCATGACTTCAACAAATTGTCCTTTATCTAGGCATCTCAAGAGGATTCCTGATGGGTCTCTCCAGTAAAGTAGGTTTTTATTAATGCAGAATTTGGCTGATCTGACCTTAATGGCCTGGGCTTGACTTGAGCTAAGCCCTGCAAGGACTTATAGCTTCTGCAAAAAATGAACTATGCTGTAATACCATTCACAGGTGGCTAGATTTTTAGCCAAAGGCTGATTCTGCTCTTGCTCTTCTGCTACTTCCTCTGTCTGTTCATCACCTGAATTTGAACCCATGCAATTGATGTCTAACAAACTACAATTTTCCTCATCCATAAGTTTAGCCAAGCCCCGGCCTTTGGTAAGCTTAGTGGGCTTCACCTCTATGTTAAACTCTATGAATTTTGCAATCCATTTAGCTCTCTTTCCATCAATATGTAGCTGAGTTAAGACATCTTTCACTGAAGTTGAAGGTACATATGCAACCACTTTGGAATGCAGAATATAAATTCTGAATGCCTTTAAATATTTTATGAGAGCATAAGCTTGTTTTTCAAGCAGGTCATACCTTAGTTCAGCATCCCTCAGAGTTTTTTTGAAAAAGGCCACAGGGTGCTCTACGCCTTCATCATTTTTCTACAACAGAACTGCTGCAAGTGTATCCTAAGAGGCAAAAGAGAAGATATAAAACTCCTTGGTGTAATCTGGGCTGATTAGAGTAGGAGCTTCCATGATATCTTGTTTGATGGCTTCAAAAGAGCTTCTTGCAGCATTTGTCCATTTTATTTCTGATCCTTTCTTCAGCATGGAAGTGATGTGCTTCACTAGCTCTGCAAAGTTTGGAATGAACCTATTTACAAAGTTAATATTACCCAAGAAGGATTGAATGTCCCTTTTTGACCTTGGGATGGACAACGTATGAATTTCTTGAACTCTTTCTGGATCAATCTTCACACCTTCAACGAAAACAATATGTCCTAGAAGTTTGCCTTCTTCTAGAGCAAACTGTGACTTCTTTGCATTCACAGAAATTCCAAACTGTCTGCACTTTAGAAACACCTTCTTCAAATGCTGCAAATGGTCCTTGTGAGTGTTGGAAAAGACTGTTATGTCATTAGGGTAAGTAAGGACAAACTTTTCCTTCTCTCCCACAAAGGCTATGTCCATGGACCTTTCAAAAGTAGCCCCAGTGTTCATCAGTCCAAAATGAATTTTGGAGTACATGAAAGTGCCCCAAGGAGTAGTGAAGGCGATTTTTTCCTGATATTCTGGATGTACAACAATTTGATTGTAACCTAAAAATCCATCTAAGAAAGACATGACTCTAGCCCCTGAAACCTTTTGCAGCAAGTGTTCCATCTTAGGCAGGGGGTAGTTGTCTTTTCTGGAGCATTTGTTCAGATTCCTGAAGTCAACACAAAGCCTGATTTATCCATTCTTCTTTCTTACTACCACAAGGTTAGCTATCCACTTTGAATACCTTAGGGGAACTATGATCTTGGCATCCAACAACTTCTTGATTTCCTTTTCAATCAAAGGCAATAAGGGAGTGCTGATAGGTCTTAATTTCTGCTTAAAAGGGATGGTGTTCTTCTCCAGTGGAATCTTATGCGAATGATATTTGTGTCATAGGTCTTAAGATCATTGTATTCCCAAGCAAAAATATCAGCAAATTGTTTCATCAGGGTGCAATACTTGGAACTTTGGGCAGAAGACAAGTGAGTGGACAGATTTATGTGCTTTGGATGGGCTGGACTCCCTATATTATGTTTATGGACAACAAACTCATTTTCCTTTTTGGCAGGCTTATAGGGTGCATCGTTATGATCAAACAGCTTCTCTAGGGGCACCAATCCTTTGGGTATATAGTTACTAGGTAGCTGGACAATGCTTTCACAACCAATCTCGTCCTTTAGCTTGGACTGGTTGCATTCTTCCATGGTTTCATTTTCTTGGTCGATGTGCATTTCAGAAAATTCATCAACGACTTGTAAAAACCTATTAATTTTAATCATCATCTTCAAAAAATTTCCAGTATGTGAAATTGTTAGGCAGAGATGGTCTATATTTCACCTGAACTTCATAAGTCAATTTAGGAGGCAAAGGAGGAATAAACGTGCTAACAGATACATCAAGGGAATCAGCGAGCTGGTTCTTCATTCTTGGGATGTAAGAAATGCTGAAAATATTAAAAGAGTCCTTAAGCTTCCATACCTCTTCTTTGTATGCTTTTAGCCTTGGATGCTTTGCTTGGAAAGTTTTGTTGACCAGCTGAATGATAAGGTCCGCATCTCCAAACACTTTCAGACCTTTGATGCCCATTTCTTTAGTAGCATTTAAGCCCAATATCAAGGCTTCATACTCTGATATGTTATTCGTGACTTGAAAAGTTAATTTGAATGATAAATGAATGCATTCCTATGTGGGGGACACAAGGACTACACTTGCCCCTATAGCTTCCTTTGAGCAAGCTCCATCAAAGAACATGTCCCAAATTTGTGGGCCTTCTTCCTCTGTGATTTGGCAAACTAGTTTCTTAAGTTGCGTGGAGGCCAACTGGGATTCTTCAATCTGAAGAATACATGCTCCAAAATCAGTGTCAACAACATAGATGGGATGATTAGTGGGATTATTTTCATCACTGATTATATAAGCCAACTGAGCTTCCATGTATAATCTCTTACTCTCACCTCCAAAAATTGGGGCCGTAGCATAGGACAGATCATTTTTCAAAGTTCCACCTAATCTCTTGATCCAGCTTCTGGAAAGAAACATGCCAAACTTGAGGGGTACATCTGCTACCACAATATCCATCATCATGCTCTTCACGGGCAGCTGAGACAAGGTGATAGCTAGGTCTTTGATTAATCCCAGACATTTCACTTTTCTAGAGTCAAAAGAAAATAGGTCGCGATAAGGCTTGGTAATGTCAAGACCCAACTTATCCATAAAAGCCTTGGGCATTAGATTATGGATGGCTCCTGTGTCCAGAAGGAAGTTGTGGAGGATTTTGTCATGAATAGTCAGAGAGACATAGAATGATGGGGAGTTGTCTTCACAATTTTCAATCATTGGGCTAAGAATAACAACTAGTTTGTCATCTTGTAGATATACATAGTTAGTGGAGGCTTGGATGGCTTGAGGCTCAAGGGCCTCCAGGATGGATCTTTTGAAGGACTCGTTCTTACTAGTTCAATTAGAGGTATAGGTATTCTTAGCTTCTGAATTTCTGATTGAAAACTGAAAGGAGAAGGAGACTTGTCAAGGCCTCTTACCTCGTGAGCTAGAGCTTTGAGGATGATGGGATCAACTGTCGGTCGCTTCTACTTATTTGCTTGCTGTACTGAAGGGACAACAGCTCTTTGAACAGGAGTTTCCTTAGCATTATTCATCTTCTACCTCAAATTATATCTGTGCTGATCTTCAGTTTGCAGAACAACTTCACCATCCCATTCTTGGTTGATTTGGTCATTGAATAATGACTTTTCATAGGTAGCTGAGGTCAAAAAGGAGGCACTGCCTTTGTCTTCTAGACAATGGATCTCATCATCTTCTTCAAACTGCTCTTCTTCCATGACTACATTTTGGAAAGGGGTCTTTACCGTTTGGTCTTCATTGGCATCTTTGCTTCTTAGCAGAATCTGCAACTACTCATTAGTTCTTCTATATGGATTTGGATTTCTAGGAGAAAAGGTATTAGGATCTCTTCCTTTCCCAGGGTGTTGCTTAACCTTTAATTTGGAGATTTCAGAGGCTAATGACTCTATCATCTTGGTCATTTTATCTATCTTGGGATCTGAAGATGATGAAGATTCACCTCTGTGTCTCCTTCTTTCAACATTTCCCTTGAGCTTCTCTGCAACGATGATGTTTGATTCTACTTCCAAGGCTACATCGTGCATATCGACCAAAGTAGCACATCGCCTCTCCCTCAACAGTAGACAAAAGTCATAATCAAAAGCACTAACATAGGTGAGTTTAGTAGAGGTAATGGTGGATTTTACTTCAAATGGTATTTTGTTGTACATGCGGTTAAATATCCTATTGAAATCAGACAACAACTCACCATTGTCCCTCTTCAAGTTCCCAAACTTGGTGTGGTAGTAGAGGAGATCCTTCTTATCTCCCCAATGCTTTAGGAATACATCATCTAAGGCCTAAATATCTGCTATAGACCTTGGGGTCAGTTCTCTAAACCATTTTCTGGCCTCTCCATCTAGGCTTTGGACAAAGAATCCCATCCACACATCATCTTCAATAATGTCCAGGTTATCAACATAGCTATAGAATGATTCAAGATGTTCTTCAGCTGTAACACCTTCAGTACCGATGAACTTAGGCATATACTTCTGATATTCTCCAGTAGGCATGGTGTTATAGACATTTTTGGGCACTGCAACCCCAAGCATAAAATTTCCATAAACCAAGGGCTCCTAAGTCCCTAAAAGTGTTGTTCTACCCCCTGAAGGAACAAGGTCAACTGATTACAGCTTCTCCCAGAAGTTCTCCATGAAAAACTGCTCAGAACTGGTCAAAACAGGATCATTTCACCTGCTCCATAGGCAAAGTGCATTGCATCTCACCTAAGTACACTCTGTGGGTGCGTTTCATTTCAAAAAGCCCTTCTATGGGGTGTGATGGGCGAGAAGTGACAAATGGCAGTGTCATTCCGCGAGGTGGAGAGGCATGGAATCTTCCAGAAACTTCTCCTGTGACACTTGCCTCTCTGAATTTGACCAAGGATGAGTAAGAGATCATCAATCTCCAAGTGGAAGCAAGAACTATTAGAGGGAAGACACTAATCAAATCACAAGCTGACTCATCTCCCTTATAGATATCTATATATGGATCCCTCATCCCAGAGATCCAGGGGCTGGAATTTTTGCATCTTGTAAGGAATTGCTGTTGGTTTCTTGAGACAACATCATAGTGTTGGGTGATCTAAGTTTTGTATGAGGTGAAGAAGGGCTCACTTGTTGAGAGGATGATGCTGGGTTAGAACAACTGGTTGTAACTCCCTTGGCTCTTTCTTAACTATCAATAAAAGCTATTCAAGTTTTCCTCCATACTCTTGTGTCATTCATGTTTTATGCATTTGTATGGTCAATTTACATCTAATCCTAGATTGTTTATGATTATAGATCCATGTTCGTGTATAGTGTTATGCTACTCTGATTCTACAGGTACTCTGTGAAGCTGGGCGTACAAGGAAGCAAGTAGCAAAGGACTATCAGAAGAGAGAGAAATCGAACTAGGAGATAAGCGCAAGACAGAGGTTGGTCTCCTTTGTTCTTCTCTCATCTATATTTCATAAAGGAAAAATGAAAGTAGCTTTACTTTGTTTGTTTCTAAGGTAGCTACCACACCTTAGTGGGATACGTAGTTCTGTGTAGACACTTTTCCCTGTAACAAAATGGCGACTCCACTGGGGACCGATTAGGTTGTTTGTTTATCTTCCTTGTTGTTTATTTTATAAACTTATAGACAGAGCTTGAAGTCGAGCCAGGTAGCTTTCGAACTGCATTTGCTATGCAAATGCAAAGTAGATAAATGCCGCTTCAGTCAATCTTTGGGTTTTTTTTTATGAATTAAACAACTGATTTACAAACTCTCTGATTACCCTTGTGGTAGCTCTAGTGACCTCCTTAGATCTACCCCTGATTGTTGATTTACTAATTACCATTTGCTCGGCCAAAACCCCTAAACTGAACTGCAAACTGTGACCCAGAACCCAAGCAAAGTCTCGTCTCTGGCCCAGCGCAGGCTCTGTTCTGTGAATCTGAAATTCAGCGCACTTCCCGAGTGTAGTAGGTGCGCTGCATTTCAAGTTCACTGTGTTACAGGTGCGCTAATCAGACTAGGCATTGTTCCTCAGTTTTGGTTTCTGTGTTCATTTTTTTCAGTTCTATTCATGAATTTTGCTGCCTGTAGTCAGTATATCTCTGGTTGAAACCCTTTTCCTTGCTGTTATTCCGCCTCCATTGTGCAAAGAATTGCAAATGTTTTTGTGTATTTGTTGAGTCATTTTCAGTTCTCCTTTGAAAATAAGTAACGTAGTTGTACTGTCGTTTCTTGATTTGAAAGTGTCATAAGTGTCGTTTTCAGTCGTAGAAGAGAGTCTGATTGCTCTTGATAGTAGAATACCCTATTACTATTGTATTTGATCTGAATTTGTAGTTTTTCTAGTGTCGAAAGCAAGTATTCATTTCCAAATCGTAAAGTGTTATGACTGTCTTCGTTTTTGATTTTGAAAAGAAACTTGTTAGTAATTGTTGCTTGAAAAGTAATTCAGATTTGCGCATTAGCTTTCTTTTTATCATTCACATACTAAGAAAGCCAAAAACAAATACATGCATGTGCATTTGCATTTAGACTGTTTGATTGGTTTGATTTAGGACAGTGCATATAGTGTGTGCTCTTTGCTCTTTGTGAAAGAATACTGTCTCTCTTTCCTTAGTAGCTAGGATTTTGATTGCACAAAGAAGATAAAAGACTGTTTATCATCTTAGATTGCATTTTAGGAATTGTACATCTACATCACGCGGTGAACTTGAAAGGCAAATTTCTTAAGCAAGATCAACTATAAAATAAATTTAATGAATCTAACAACGCTTTGGAACCTAACACACAACATCTAGAAGTCTAGGCTAGAGACGTATTACGGCGTCGTAAAACCTGGTAACTGTTGTTCTCACTAATGGTTGGGCGATTCCTCCACTTTGAGACAATAAGTGCCAGTACGGACTTGTGCTCCCACGTACCATCGAGTATATTTTGGGAGACCACAATAGGCTTAATCCTTTATCCATAGGAAGCCATGTCTGCCACCCTATCGATTGCAATGCATTGAACACAACATTCGGGAAGATTGACTGCCATACTGTAAAATGTATTCTGCAATTTTGCGATTGGTTTGGTAATCCCTCTACCTAGATTTCCAAAGCAGTCCCTTTCGTTCCTTTTCAGACTCCTTAATGGAAAAGGTCCATCTGAGCACTTGTCACTTCAAGCTCATTAAAAATCGAAGGTGACTAGAGTCATCTTTTGTTTTTTCTCGACTCTTAAAAATTGAAAAAACAAGTTGTGTCAAAGCGTCTAAAATTCATCTAATTCAGAAACATACTTCCCCTTGACTTTTAGTTGATCGAGTAATCCGAAATTGTGGAAGAAAGTCAATTGAAACCCCGTCGTTCGCGGAGGCTTACGAGTCAACTACCTTTGTCTCCGGAATCGAAGCTATTATGGACAAAGCGAACTCATTTAACCGGTTCCAAATATCCTGGTAAAGTTAGAGCAAGTGTTCCAACAACAACAGAGACTCTGGTTACTCCAAACATTTCTGGTATCCCTGCCTTTACAGAAGAAGTTCAACAGCCATCGAAGGACAGTAGTATTGATCCTAGTCTGAGGGTAAACACTTGTGTCATTGAACAAGTTCCATCTACAACCGGTTCGGAGAGTGTTGTTCCCCAAACATCTGTCGCTGCAGATTCCATACCTTCTTCGGCATTAGAAATATTCTACGGACCTGACGGTCTACCCCTTCCACCTAGTATAATTGCTATAGAAGAGATTGTGGAGGATCCTCCATCTAGTACTCCATCGCAATTTGGAGTCGGGATCACTCCGTATCCTTCTTCATCAGAAATTAGTCTACCGCCAGCAGAAGCTCCTGTAGAATTGCTAGGTAATCTTTTGGATAGACTAGAAATGTCTGAACAACCGTCAACATCTAGGACTGTGTCGTCTGACATAGCGACGACAGAACTTCCTGCTATCACTCCAACAATGTTCGCTGGCATACGATCTATCCCAACTAGCTCTCAATCGCTAGAAGGAGCCCACTCAGGGGCTATTTCGACGGTATGGTCCGTTTCTGTTTGTTCATCCGGAGTAATATCCGGGAACTCTTATGTTGAGTCTCAAAAAATTGATCCATTTGGAGGTCAATTTGGGCAGTCCGGTCCTCAAGGGCAAACCATTCCCTTAAGTACCGGATTACCGCCGTATGGGGGGCAGTATACCCTTTCATTGTCCCCTCCGAGAGGACAGCCATATGGGAGTTCACAACAAATTTCAGGTTATGCTGGAATTACATCAAGCGGTTGGGTACCGATACTACCTCAACAACCAAGAGTTGTATATTCATCGCAACAATGTTTACCTATGTCAAGTATACCAACTACGCCAGCTTTTGTGAGGGTGTCGCAAGTTCAAGCGCTGCTTGTTGTATGCCAACCTTAGGTTTCTCAGGTTGTAATGCAACAGCCTCTTGACCTGCAACTCAAACACAATCGCCGACTGGTGGAATGACACAGGTTCAAATGGGTACAATTACCCCTCATCTTGGTCAAACAGTTAGTATTGGGCAACAACACATGGCTTCACAACCATGGCTAATGCAATACCAACAACCGTAGTTCCAACAAGTATACCAAGGTTCTAAGCAACAAATATTTGCAAATAGTGGGCAGCCGCATATTCAAAATGGTCAAAATCAACCATTCTACAATGGTCATGCCCACCAACCTTACCAAAGTTACCAACATCAAATGCATTATGCTGGTATGCAAAGACCAACTGCTCAGGCGATCCCATCTTATCCTGGGTATGCTTCACCTAACCTGAATCAACAGTTACCCTTCGTGGCGACTTTAGAGTTACCTGATTTAAATCGGTTAACAAACGATCCAATCGCTTACGCCCCTTGGTGGCCAGCGATTCCACATAAAATTCCATAAGATATTCCTAAATTTAATGGAAATCCGGGTGAAGATCCGTCGAATCATGTGATGATCTTTCATCTGTGGTGTTCATCAAACACCCTAAACAATGATTCAATTAGGCTTCGCCTTTTTCAGAGGATGTTAACTAGTCCGGCAGCAAAATGGTATATTGAATTGCCCAGAGCTTCATTTGACAACTTCAGTACCCTAGCCACAACCTTTTTAACCCATTTTCAGTTACCGATAAGGTACGAAACGGGAACGGAACTTCTTACCAATTTCAAACAAACAACGGCCACTCACATATTTGATCATATACATGAGTGGCGACGTCGTCGTAGAATGGTAAAAACGTATGTTCCTGATCAGCTTTTAGCTGAATGGTTTGTTAAGTCATTATTGCCTTCTATTACAGAATATGTGGCAAAAGGGGGAGTCGTCACTGAAGAGCAAGTCATTGATCGTGCACAATATTTAGACTTGATTTATACTCAGTTTGGCATGCTCTACGATAAAATACCTGACGCTCCTAGATCGGAATTCTCAGTCCCTCCTCCTCCTAAATTAAACAATGACTCTCATGCCGGCGATGGCGTGATTGGCGCAACAGACACGAAATCGACAAAGGCTACATCTAAAAAGGGCCGTAAGATTTCTAGTCAAAATCCAAAAGAGGAACTTCTTGCCTCAGAAGTAAATGCCGTATCGACAGATAAAGGCAAAGAAACCAAGCAACCAGGGGGCAAGAAGAAAGGCAAAGGGAAGAAGAAGAAACAGGAAGAATCATCACCTGAAAAATCTTCTGCAAACCCTTCTGGAAATAGGAAACCAAATCATCCATGCTTTATATGCGATGACGATCATTGGACATTATATTGTCCGTATAAAGCTGAGCTTAAAAAAATCTTCAAGAATACAAAGACCTCAACAGTATTAACTGATCCGTTTCCAAATCTAGGAACAAATCTGGTTGACAGTGGAAATGCTTCCCCGTCTCAAGTGTTGATGTTGTCGGTTTCCAAATAGCAAAATGATGCTTTGATATCGACAAGGAACAAAGATTATGGGAATCCACAGCTGTCGAAACAACAAGGATAAAGATCAACCTAGTAGTTCGACAACAAATTCTACAGAAGTTGCACCACCCATCATTCCTTAACTGAAAATAAAACTGCCAAAGGGAGTAGTACACAAGTCGACATTTAATCCTCGTGATAGAGCAGCACGAAATTATAATATAATGGAATATTTGGCCCAATCGCCATCCGCTATGTCGACGCTTGAGGTGCTACAAAATTGCCCATCCCAAAAGCAGGCTTTATTATCAGCCATCGGTGGGATAGACCCAAAGGATTCCAATCTTGTATCCTTTGATCATAAAGGATATGATCCTCAGTTACTGGCTCAACTAGGTTTCCTCGTTCAAGTGAAAGCCCTCAACAAAACTGTTCATCGAACGATTATTGATGAGGGGGCATCTTCATGTATTATGTCGATGAGTTGCTGGAAAACTTTAGGATCTCCAACCTTGTCGCGATCTTCGATGACATTAAAAGCATTTGACGGACGAACATATACCCCATATGGTATTCTAAGTAACTTGAAGGTGGAACTAGGAGGAAAAACATTAGAAATAGATGTTGAAGTAATCGACGGAAATCTCGATTACAACATCCTGCTGGGAAGACCATGGATATATGCTATGGCTGCTGTTGTGTCGACCTATTTTAGGAAGATTTCATTTCCCTTTCAAGGAGGGATTACAATTGTTGATCAACAAAACTTCCTCCCCAATGGTTCTCAAGTTATGGGAAGCATTCCAATGATCCATGGAAGCCCCCATTCGCTTCAAAATATTGGAGTAGGCCTACTAAAAGACCCTATATTAATGGGAACTTTTGCCCTTCCACCTCCAATCAATCTGGTGGAAGTAGCGTTGGTAGGAACCTGCAATATGATATCTTAATAAAAGATCTCAGAAAACGATATCGACATGGATCATGCGCAGGTTTTGCCTCCAAGCCCAACAGAAATATTGTAGCAATCAATGTTCCTAGCATGGGAGGCAAACCCAAAACAACACTCATCAAGCATTTGGATGATAGGTCTAAGGAATATGGCACCCCTTCAGATCCTTGGTCGAGAGTGCACGTCACTGATGAAGGAATTGTTCAATCAATGGTAATTGAAGGGGCACCATGGGAAGATTACCACCATCGTTCCCTTCTTTCGGATTGTGAAGAAAATACTCCTGATGACCTTTATCATCCTTTAGTTTTTGATTTTCTATCAAATACTGTAAACACGGTGGATTCAGAGCGAAACTTTTCCAACATTGAAGAGACTATCACCATAAATATCTCGACCAAAACAGATGTTATAGAGAATATTTATGTTGGCAAATGTTGTTCTCCTTCAGAACTGGAAATATATAACGCTCTTTTTCGCGAGTTCAGAGATGTCTTTGCTTGGTCATATAATGAAATGCCAGGCATTGACTCGAGTATCGTTGAACACGAAATCAAGATGTATCCAGATGTCAAACCAGTACGACAACGGCTACGACAGGTGCACCCCAAGAAAGCTGTTGCCATTCAGGCAGAAGTTGAAAACGTTCTCCATGCTGGTTTCATTTACCCGGTTCCTCTGACCGATTGGGTATCAAATATTGTCCTTGTTATGAAAAAACAAGGAATGATTAGAGTGTGCGTCGATTATAGGGATGTAAATCAAGCTTGTCCAAAAGACAACTACCCTACACCCTTCATCGACCAGATAATTGATAAATGCGCCGGATGTGAAATCTTTTCATTTATGGATGGATTCTCCGGGTATAATCAAATAAATATCCGCCCACAGGACCAGTCAAAGACTGCATTTATTTGTCCGTGGGGCACATTCGCATATCAAAAATTACCCTTTGGTTTAAAGAACGTAGGGGCAACATTTCAGAGGGCAATGAATTATGCCTTTCATGACATCAAAAGCATCGTTCAACCATACCTCGACGACCTTCCGGCACATTCGCGAAAGCGAACTGATCATCCGCAACATTTAAGAGCAATATTTCTACGTTGCCGACACTACAAGATACGACTCAATCCACACAAATGTGTATTTTGTGTCAGTTCTGGTTGTTTACTTGGATTTGTAGTCTCGAAAGACGGGATTTGTCTCGACCCATGTAAGGTTCAGGCAATCATAAATTTGCCTCCACCTTCCAATTTTCTTCAGATTCAGAAACTCCAAGGGAAAGCAAACTTTCTAAGGAGGTTCATTCCAAATTACGCCGAACTTGCTAAAGGTTATACGCATCTTTTGAAAAAGGAAGTACCCTTTGTCTGGGATCAGGTTGCACAAGCTTCCTTTGATGCTTTAAAAGAATCCCTAATGAAAGCATCATTAATGTACGCTCCTGATTATCAAAAAGACTTTAACCTGTATCTGGCTGCAGCGGATACAACCATCGCAATGGTTTTAGTTCAAGAAGACAACGGAATTGAACATCCTATATATTATTTAAGTAAGAAATTAAATGATACAGAAAGCAAATATTCTTATTTTGAAAAGCTAGCGCTTGCAGCTATTCAAGCAATACAGAGATTTTGACACTATGTCCTCTTTCGAAAAACTACCATTCTGTCAGATTGCAACCCCATGACTTATATATTGTCGCGATAGTTGCTGGGGGGAAAATATTCAAAATGGATAGCAATTCTACAAGAGTTTGATCTGGAATTTGTAAAATCCAAGTCAAAGAAAGCTCTGGTTTTCGCAGAATTAATATGCGATCTCCCATCGCCGTCCAACGATGAAACATTCGAAGAAACGATCGTGGCCGAAAATTTGTTTCTGATATCTTCAAGCAATCTGTGGTATGGGGATATAATCATTTATCTCCAAACCCAAAATATAGGCCCAATACCTCTCGCTCCGAACAAAAACGTATTCGATACCAATCAAAAGACTACATGATCGTCGGTGATACACTTTACCATCGTGGTGTCGATACAGTTCTACGGAGGTGCCTCACCCATGAGGAGGCCGAAAAAGTCTTGAATGATTGTCATTCAGGTGCGTGTGGGGGGCATCAATCCGGTTACGCTACAACACAAAATTGTTTACGAGCAGGATACTTCTGACATTCAAAAATTTCATAACCGCAGTCAGAAGATGCCATGCCTGTCAAATTTTTGATAGCAAAACCAGAAGACCACCCGCACCTCTGCAACCAATAGTTGCTGTTGGGCCATTTGCCAAATGGGGCATCGATTTCATGACATGTAACCCCACCTCGACCAGGGGGCATGGGTATATCATAGTCGCAGTTGACTATTTTACCAAATGGGCCGAGGCGATGCCTACATTAGATAATACTGGTGAAACAGCTACCCTCTTCTTTTTCAATCATGTAGTCGCCAGATTCAGCATCCCACAAGCTATAGTCATAGATCATGGATCGCATTTTCACAATCACATGATGGTCGAATTAGCTGCCAAATTAGGGTTGTCTCACGATAGCTCTCCTCCATATTACCCACAAGCCAACGGACAAGTTGAAGCAATCAACAAGGTCCTGAAGTGCATGATGCAAAGGATGATTGGAGTTCACAAAAGAAGTTGGCACCTAATCCTGTACTCTGCCTTGTGGGCTTACCGAACATCGGTAAGGAATGTAACCAGGTTTACACCTTTCCAACTGGTATATGGCCTAGAAGCAGTCTTACCAATCCAGTGTGAAATCTCATCCCTCAAACTCGCAATTGACCTTCTCCCTGGGACTTCAGAAGAGGAGGCTCGTTTCTTCGAACTAATCCAATTGGATGAAACCCGTCGTGATGCTTCTTTGGCTAACGAAGCCCATAAGAAATGAGTCAAGGCGCAGTTCGACAAAAATGTCAAACCCTGTGTCTTCTCAGAAGGTGACTTGGTCTTGCTTTATGACCAAGAATCCGAAATGGGGGTAGGTAAATTCAAGTCTTTATGGATGGGCCCCTATATTGTTAAGTAGGTGTTAGCAAAATGAGCCTACGAGTTAATGGATTATGACGGGATTCCACTGGCACAACCTTGTAACGGGTTGTACCTTAAGCATTACTATGCATGATTCAATATAGTAACCTATATGCTTTTGTTATGTTTTTGTTTTCGCTAAAGTATTTGTTTTGGTCAAGTAATCCACTTTTTACATTTATTGCAGATGTCAAACCTATTGGAGTCATGTATTGGATATGCCGACGGAGCGAGTCGTAGTTCGTGGAACCTATCTTCCGCGGCCTGGGCCATTTTTGATCCAAGCGACGAGTTAGTAAGTTTCAGAGGGGTATGTATTGGTCGATCAAAGAATAACATCGCTGAATATAGCGCGTTGATAGAACTTCTCTCTGATGCCATCACACATGGTATATGTCGACTGATTGTCAGGCTAGGCTCACAACTCGTCATACTACAACTCACTAGTATCTACTCTATCCGAAATCCAGCTATTTATCACATGTTCCTAAGGGTTAAGATTTTGGAAAGGAAATTTGATTTTATTCAATATCAGCATATTTCCATAAGCTTAAACACATTAACTGACTCGTTGGCAAATTATGTGTTAGATAGACATTTGCAACATTTATAAAAAGAAGCATCCCATCAATATTTGCGTTTGGATCACGTAACTTAACCAAAATAAAACTCCAAAAATAAAAAATATATATATAATTGTTTATAGTTTACACATAATGTTCTGTAAACAAGAAAAAATTGGTCAAATGACCCAAAACTCAAAATTCTAGGGGGCACCCTAGTCTAATGATGCTCGTGATAGCAAGTCACAGCCTGTGCGATCATGCGTAAGAGCCTAGTCCATCGTCTTGGCACACCAGTAGTATGCCGCTGCAACCTCAAAGGAAGCTCGTCAGTCCTCACATCTGGAATACCGAGAGTGAGGCCCTCGACCTGGTCCTGTAATGTTGTGAGAGTCTCAGCCACATCGAGGTCGTGAAGGATAGCCCTTCCAACAGCCTCTCCTGCTGGGGCGACAGCTGGCACTCTCAGGCGTACTACTGGCCAAATGGGACTGACATCTGCATGAAAACATGAGTTTTGATTAGTCTTGATAGAATAAAGCACAAGGACATTATAAAAGAAAAACGATAAACAGGAATATGGTCAAAGAATTTACCAATGGCACCCCACTGTTCGCCAGCCGACAGTACTAAATCTGGGTCACCCTGGAAGTCCATACCAACATATGGATACTCGGAATAAACCATCTCCTGACGATCAAACCACCCAAAGAAGGTATCAGAAAAGGAAATCTGAGACTGACCAGCATGTCTAGACATATGGTCGATCCATCTCTGCATACGTGGTTCAGTCGGTGAAAGTAAATCGAGTGCAATATACTGCGGTTGCATCAGTGGTATCTTTTCCAAGGCGAAGGCATTCAAGATAGAACCATATCCAAAGTTCTTCAACCTCCCACTCTTCACCTTGGTCAACTGTTCTTTCATCATAAGGAGTACTGCGTCACACCAGTTGAACACCTTCGGTTGGAGACATTCCAAGGCATACTGCATATAAGATCGGTTGGCTACATGAAGAGCCGCACCACTAGCCATCCTACCAAAAGTAAACAGAATAGTCCTTAGGGACCTGTCAGTGACATCACAGATGATGATCTTGCCATCTTTACTCGGCTGAGATCCCTCTCTGCAATACCTGCGAACATAATCTCTCACAGATTCACCTCCTCAGTCTGAACCTGATAAAGAGATGGGGGCACCCTGCCTCGATAAGCCAGTCAAGAAATAGATGTCCACTACATTCAAGGGGATGGATTTGCCTCTAATCTGGAACACCTGGCTGGTAGGATCCCAAGCATCGAGCAAATACTGCAGCAAGTTGATTTGTTGTCTCATGCTAGAAATGCGGAAAAACTTCAGCAAGCCACAGTTCCGCAGTGCGTTTACTGTAACCGGATCATGTAAAGCAAGCATGCCCTCTTCTTCATGCTCACGTTCTCGGCATGTAATAGTCATCTTGATCCAAAAATCTCTGAAAACAAACAAGAGAAGAGTTAGATCCTGATTTGGTGAGAAACAGGCAAAATTTCCATCAAAAACTGTGCATAAATTTCCTTCCTTGCGCCCATCGCACCTACAGTAGTGTTATGGGTGCGTTGCATGCCAGTTGGCCAATAGATAGGCTAACATCCAACACACCTTTCGATACACAAGGGGTGTGCTGAAGCCAGGGCGAGTTTTTCAAACCCCAGAGGCTCAGAAAAAATAGGGATCAAGCTCAGAATGCAAAATGGAAGGCATGAAATGAAAGAGCTCAGGTTTAGCTCCTACCTGGTCCAGACGGCGCCGAGAATCATCCATAGAATCTCCCAGAATCAGCTGATGAAAATCAAGGGGGAAAAGCACCTCCAAAGCTCCAACAAGCCAAAGTTCAAATGAAATGGTAAAATGAGAGTACAATCTTTGAAAGAACGAAGCTATTTATGGTAAAGTCAAGAAATGACCATTGTATCGAGTAGTTTTAGCACATAGTTCAAGCTCGTTAAAAAATAAACATAAGTCATGAGCAAATGTTTCTCCCCACGTTTAAGCTCATTAAAAATGAACTATTTCCCGGTAAATAACCATCGTGAATGTAGTACTTCAACCTTTAAAGCCTTGGTCATGTTCTCATCATCACCTCCACTTTGGTTTGGCCGATCATTCACCTCCATTTGATTGTTTACCCCTGTTGAGGAACAACTGCGAAGAGTGATCCCACTAGCCATCCTTGTAACACTGCCGTGATTGGAAAATTCCAAACCATACCTGGAATCAGCTGCTACCCAATTTTATCACTCGTTCCTGAAAAAATGAGTCTTCTTTAAGCTATTTTCAACTGACTTGTAAAATATGAAAAGGTTTCCGAGCCATTGGCCTCTCCAGCTCGTTAAAGGGACCGGAAGTGCTATCCCCCCTTTAGATTTTAATATTTTTGGACCTAAGGGATTATTACACAAAAAGATCGAGCGCTTGTTTTGTTCGGCTCGTTAAAAGTATCGAAAATTCATCCCTTCTGTATCGTTTTGTACTTTTTTGGACTTAACGGATTAGATGACGAAAAAGGAATTTTGGAGTTTACTTTACGTCCCTTTTTAGACTCTCTAAAATCGAAAAGGACCGAGTTATCTTTGTCGTTAAACTCGTTAAAACCTAATAGTGACAAACTTGTCCATAGCAGACAAGAACGAGTTTCACTATCGCCATGCTTGTTAAAACATAGCGATGGGTTTGCCCGAAGGGCAAATTATAGAACAAGCATATGCTATCCTCCTCAAACTTGACAAAAATAAAGAGGTACTGGTCAGCAATGACTGGGGAAAAATTGGGAAGAAAACTTGAAGAAACTTTGTTGGTAGCAAGTCGCTCTTGAACATGACACTTTCACTCCGCATCCAAGTCGGGTTGGGTTGTTTCATTCACCGGTCACACCACCATGGTCCCATCACACCATCCACATTTTGGGTTAATGCTACCAATCCATCACGTCAGTGTCGCCGATATGTTCAAGAGAAGTCATTCAGAGAATTCACCTGTGTCTCAACCGCTACAATACATTTACACTCCATTCTTTCATGACCGCCACCCTGAACCTTATATCACCAGATCGTTTTCACCTCCATTAAAATAATTTTCTCCATTCCGTGTCATTGATGTGGGATTCATTAAGGCCCTCCTATGACGGATCACTCCTTGTCGACATCAGCTCATTATCCGAGAAGTCGATCTAGGAACACCCCGTTCAGTACTTTGAAGCTTGCATGCCTCAATGGCAAGTTTCTCACTTCCGGCGACAGGTTTACATCAATGGCCTTCGACCGAAATATTTTGCGTGGTGTTCGACACCAAGTCCTTTATTCACACCACGTGAATTGTACTGCAATACCTTGAGGGTCATTATCATTATCGGTGATTCCTCTCGCGCCTGTTAACAACTTACATCATTGGCTGGTAATCAGGCGATGTCTTTCCATGTTCGACTCCAGAACATCTCTCACATGGATAGACTTGTACTTTGAGTGAAGATCGAACGAGATTGAAGACCCCGGATCTAGTTTCATCCATCCAGGCTACGATATATATTCAGGGAAATAAAGACATCAAATGTACATCATTGCTGCACAGATAATCATCCAATCAAAGGGATGATGGCTCTACCAGAATCATCAGTCTACACTCAGACGATTGTCTATCCTATGTACATGAAAATGAATTTATAAAGCTGAGCATGGGAATGCCTGCCCCAGCTAGATCATGAAAAAATTATGAAGATAATGTATTGTATTGTATCTTATTACAGGTCTCCTCCCAGCTTGAAAGAACTTCGGATCCTCATAATAAAGCATTTCACCCGACATCAAAAAAGATTAATGACCTCATGCTTTAGGGGGCAACTGTTATAGAAATTTTTGGGCACTGCAACCCCAAGCATAAAATTTCCATAAACCAAGGGCTCCTAAGTCCCTAAAAGTGTTGTTCTACCCCCTAAAGGAACAAGGTCAACTGATTACAACTTCTCCAAGAAGTTCTCCATGAAAAACTGCTCAGAACTGGTCAAAACATAATCATTTCACCTGCTCCATAGGCAAAGTACGTTGCATCTCACCTGAGTACACTCTGTGGGTGCGTTGCATTTCAAAAAGCCCTTCTATGGGGTGTGATGGGCGAGAAGTGACAAATGGCAGTGTCATTCCGCGATGTGGAGAGGCATGGAATCTTCCAGAAACTTCTCCTGTGACACTTGCCTCTCTGAATTCGACCAAGGATGAGTAAGAGATCATCAATCTCCAAGTGGAAGCAAGAACTATTAGAGAGAAGACACTAATCAAATCACAAGCTGACTCATCTCCCTTATAGATATCTATATATGGATCCCTCATCCCAGAGATCCAGGGGCTGGAATTTTGCATCTTGTAAGGAATTGTTGTTGGTTTCTTGAGACAACATCATAGTGTTGGGTGATCTAAGATTTGTATGAGGTGAAGAAGGGCTTACTTGCTGAGAGGATGATGCTGGGTCAAAACAACTAGTTGTAACTCCCTTGGCTCTTTCTTAATTATCAATAAAAGCTATTCAAGTTTTCCTCCATACTCTTGTGTCATTTATGTTTTATGCATTTGTATGGTCAATTTACATCTGATCCTAGATTGTTTATGATTATAGATCCATGTTCGTGTATAGTGTTATGCTACCCTGATTCTACAGGTACTCTGTGAAGTTGGGCGTACAAGGAAGCAAGTAGCAAAGGACTATCAGAAGAGAGAGGAATTGAACTAGGAGATAAGCTCAAGATAGAGGTTGGTCTCCTTTGTTCTTCTCTCATCTATATTTCATAAAGGAAAAATGAAAGTAGCTTTACTTTGTTTGTTTCTAAGGTAGCTACCACACCTTAGTGGGATAAGCAGTTCTGTGTAGACACTTTTCCCTATAACACATGGCATTTAAAGGAGTGGGCAGTATTAGAGGTCCATACCTAGCAGCTATGATTCTTTCCATTTTGGTAGGTGCTTGTGGACCTGCCATAGTTGTGGTGGCTATAAGGCTACTGGAAGTCTAAATGATAGAGGGCTGAGGAGTGATTGATAGGACTAAAGGAGTATGATGGATAGGAGGTGAGGTTTCCTTTTGGCTTACAACAAAAGGAGAACCTAAAGAATAAGGAGCTTTATGAATTTCTCTGATTTTTTCTTCACTGCTAGTATTAGAAGCTATACTCTCAACATGTATTTGTTCTACTATAGGATTCTCTTGAAGAGACATTGGAGATTGTTTGGTACTACTTGAACCTGATGCTCCTTTCTGCAATGCCTTTCCTTCTTTGATGATTTTTTTAGGATTAGATACTGGGTCAGCTTGTGGCTTCTGAGGATTTCTCTGAGCATGCCTCACAAACTGAGCCAAAACTATGAAGTGGAGTCACCAAGAGGCTTGTCCTTCAATAGAGTCGCTAAATAGATGATTACAACCGAAAAAGTGCCCAGAATTCGTCTATCATCAAAGCTGGATTTGTGTCGTCTCCCGGGGAAGCTGAGATTCAGTCTCCTCTCCCCGGCAACGATGCCAATTATGCTATCACTCCAAGAAACTCTCCTAGGTTGTAGCTCGGAGATGCCTAGTAACACATAAATCTTCAATATTGTTCTCTGAACTATTGGAATGGATGATGGTTTGGATCAAGTCAGATGACTGTTTCAACTCTGTTTTCACTCAAGACATGCATGAACACCCTCAGATTTACAAGGCTTTAGACCACTAATTATCAATAGTTTATAGATTCAATGGATAGATGGAGAACACTGATTGTACCAGCAGATGCAAACATAAACACATATGAATGGCTAGCTACAGGAAGTAAAAGAAGCTTTCAAAATCTAATTTATCAACATAGAGATAAGATGACAGCTATCTGGCATTAGATACAGAAGAAAACGTGAATAACCTATTCAAGTGCAAACTTAGAACATACGAGAAAATGAGAATTGAACATGTAACAACAAAAGAATCTTATATTGCTAGAATGAAGATGAGACAGTTAGAGGAGTAGAGTCGCCACAATATCCAAAAGTTGAACCCTTGTTACTCTGAACTTTCAAATATTTATATGCCTTTACAATGCTCTTGATCATTGTGAGGCTCGAGATGTCTTAATCCATCCCCTCTGTCTTTTTAACTGTTTGATGCCATGACTAGGCACGCATGAGCTCGGAGGTTTCTTCTTCTAACAGTAGAGTAACTGAATTCTAGTAGTTTGCTGCACTATCATGGAGCATCACTGGCACGAGCGAGCTCCTTAACAATGAAACAAACTACCAAAATGCAGTTAATCTGCTGTTAGAAGAAGAAACCTCCAAGATCATGTGTGCCTAGTCATGGCATCAAATAGTTAAAAAGACAGAGGGGATAGATTAAGACCTCTCGAGCCTCAGAAGGCTCGAGAGCATTGTAAAGGCCTATAAATATTTGAAAGTTCAAGGTAACAAGGGTTCACCTTTTGGAGACTGTGGAGACTCTGCTCCTCTAAGTGTCTCATCTTCATTTTAGCAATATAAGCTTATTTTTTTGTTACATGTTCAATTCTCATTTTCTCCTTTGTTCTAAGTTTACACTTGAATAGGTTATTCACATTTTTTTCTGTATCTAATGCCAGATAACTATCATCTTATCTTTGCATTGATAAATTAGATTTTGCAAGCTTATTTTACTTCCTGTAGCTAGCCATTCATATGTGCTTATGTATGCATCTGTTGGTACAATCTGTATTCTCCATCTATCCATTGAATCTATAAACTATTGAGCATTAGTGGTTTAAAGCCTTGTAAAGCTGAGGGTGTTCATGCATGTCTTGAGTGAAAATAGAGTTGAAACAATCATCTGACTTGATCCAAACCATCATCCATTCCAATAGTTCAGAGAACAATATTGAATATTTATATGTTACTAGGCATCTCTGAGCTACAACATAGGAAAGTTTCCTGGAGTGATAACAGGTCTAGAAAAAGTTTCTTAAAAAAAAGAAAAGAAATGATCACACCATTACCAACATAAATTATTGTGATATTATACTTGACAATAGATAACTACACAAGAGATTTTAAATTTTGACATTTTAAAAATTTATTTTATATCAAAGCATATGGATCATTATGACTAAATCTTTTAAATATTATTACTCTAATATTATTTCTCTTAGATGGTCCAGGTTCAAGAGATGAGAAGACCATTGCAGGCAGGCCATATCTCTGCCTTTCTTGTTTTACAGTCCTCTCTACCTCAGATTTCCATAACCCAAAACATTTTTCTATCCATTTGGGGGATGAAATTTCCTCTACAAATGCGGGAGTGGGAGTGGGAGTGGGAGGGTGGTTGAACCACTCTTGCAATCGATATCGATCTAAAACCATACCCAGATGCAAGCACAGATGAATACGAGGGATCAGATTCGAACCCCACCATCATGGTTGTTGTGATGGTGTTGTTGAAGGCATTAGTGCGAAAATGTCAACTGAGATGGATTGAAGAAAACTCCATTGTGTGTTGCCAAGGCGTTCAGGGATGGAACAAGAGGTATGCATTAAATATGCTTGTTTTTGGATTTGATGGCCTCCTATTATCTATTACTGGTGTTGTTGGTCTCTATTGAGGAAAAAGATCAAAAATCTTTTTGCTTATGTTCCTGTACTTCGTATAGAAATGCTCCTTAATCATGGTCTTTCTTGTGCCCTTTTTTTACCAGGAAAAGGTTATATTTTTATTCATGGATATTATTCTAAAAGACTAGACCTATTCATCTCTAGATGTTACCACTAAAAGACTATGCATATTTTACTTCTTTCTATTGTTTCTTACCTCTAGGTAGGTTGGTGTATAGTTTTGATCCAAAAAAATTAAACAATCCTCTCATACAAAAAATGTACATTCAACTATGAGAAATAAAAAAGTAATCCAAGAGTCCACTGATCAAAGGAAAGACAAGTGGGAATATTCAGTGTGCAACCCATTTAAATCTTCTTAAACAATCCATTCCCCAGGCTAAAGCTCGAGACCTTTTGACAGGAGATCTGCCCCTTGACTTCTTTCTCTAAAAATGTGAGCAAAGGAAACTTGGGTAAGCCCCTCAACAATACCAAGAATTTCCTCATTAGTGATGGTAGATATTTGTAGAGTATACTACCTATTGAGTCATTTTATAACACATTGAGAATTGTCAAATATTAGAAATTTTGGAACCCCATATTCTGCTGCCAGAGTTTAGATAAGCTTTAGTGCCATCAGCTCAACCTTGTTGTTGAACCCTTTACCAATTCCTACCTTAAATCTGATTACATGAGACTCACTGGTATGCAAGATGTTTCCTGCCCCTCCCAGTAGGGCTCACCTTGAGAGGTGCCATCAAAATAGGCCCAAGGCTTTGAGCAATCAATTCTATGTTCTGCAATAGGACTAGAGTAGCACATTGGACAAGCTTGTTCACTAAATATTTCAAAGTGGAATGGTCAGTGAAAAACTTGAATGGGCCTCCTAGTAAATAGTTTATGAATTTTTGGAGTGAATATACCATCGCAAGTGCCTCCCTCTCAGTTGTAGTATAGTTCTTTTCTATTGTGGACAATTTTCTACTAGTAAAATAAATCAGGTGGTTGAGGTTGCCTTCCCCCGACTGAGCCAGAACAACACCCAAAGCAATGCCTGATGCATAAATGTGGACATGGAACTATTTGTTCCAGTCAGGGTAGACTAGGATCAATGTAATTACTAGTTTTTCTTTCAGTATGTTGAGTGCACCCTCACATTCTTCTGACCACACGAATCATCCAACATTTCTCATATCTTTCTGCATAAACATCCTGTAGTACCCGATATGTCCCAAGGTGGATCTGAGCTATTTTACACTTACAGGTGGGTCCATATTCATGATCAATGCAACCTTGGAAATATCTACACATACTCCTTCTTTGCACACTACGTTGCCCAAAAGTGTGCCAAAAGGGACTACAAATATGCAGTTCTTCTTCAAATTTAGCGAGATCTGTAGCTGTATACATCAATCGAACATGATTCTAAGTAGACTGGAGTGTTTCTTCAGCATACTATAGACTTTCTAGTCATCCATATAGACTTCTAGGAACATGTGGATGTAATCTCTAAAGTCAGAAATGACAATTCTTGACAACACCGCAGGTGCATTCTTGAGACCGAATGACATAACATGATAGGAATATGATCCCCATTTCATGGTAAATGTAGTTTTCTTCGTATCCTCTTCTACGATCCTAACTTGGTGATAACTAAAGAATCCATCTGCAAAAGAGTAGGCTTCATTCCCCGCTACATTATCTAGAACTTCATCACTGAATGGTGTAGGAAAATGATCATGCACACAAGCGTTGTTCATAATGCGGTAGTCCACATAGACCCTTATCTTTATAACGTATTTATTTTTTCATATCACAATTAGACTTACCAACTCTGCCTCGTCCATTAGAAATATAAGCCCTACGTCTAGCATCTTGTCTATTTCTTTTTTCACTTTCTCCTTAACCCTCAGGTTCAATGGGTATTGGTGGGCTCCAGTATTGTAGCAATAATGCTACAACTCCTGGAGCTTCCTATCTCTAATTTTATCAACCCGGTAGTTTGTAACAAACTTGGAAGCGACGGTGCTGTATGCACAAGTACTAGCTCTTGTCGCAGCTGTCACTTGGTCAGCTGGCACAAGTCCGCTAGGGCTCAAGCCAACTTCTATATGTTCTCAGAAGAAGCTTTCTAAATGATGAATGAAGACTATCTGAAAGGGAATTAACCTACTTTGCAAGAATGAACTGAAAGCCAACAAAACATGGAAACCCTAGTAAACCCTAATCTGACTAGCTTAGTCCTTACGATGCAACGATGGGAATGTAACTCCTAAAAATGATGCCATTACTTATAATGATATGAGATGCATGAGATTAAACTACCTCCATTGAAAAGAACATTGTTTTTATATTTTTGCTTAAGTGGTTGGAGTTATTATGACTTGTTTCTTATTAGGGTTTGACTGTGCAGGGGTAGTTCGAAGGGAAAGAAAGCTTGGGAAAGGTCAGGAGGGCTAGGAGAGGTTCCAGGGGATCCAAAACCTCATTCCACAGAAGTCCACAACGTTCAGGTGCTCGGCAACCGAGTTTGCAGGCTTCTACAGGATGTCTGCAGGGGATCCTACAGGAAGCTCGGGATGTCTACAGGAAGTCTGCTAACTTCTACAGGATGTGCTATAGTTGGAGTTTTGGGTGATGGAGAAGTCGAGGAGCTGTATGGGTGGATAGGTAGGATGGAAAGGGAGCTTATGATGGCTCAGGGACAGAGATATGAGATGAGGAAAGAGTGGGTACAGTTGGTTGGTGGATAGAAGGGTGGAAGTAATGAAAAGTCCAAAAAGATGGAGCTACGTGAACAGTAGAAGTGTTGGAAGCAAACGAGCTGAACAGAGGTTGGGTAGGTGGCTTTAGGCGTGGTTGAGGATAAGAAGAGGATAACAGAGTGATGCAACGCAGTGTAAAGGAAACAGATCTGCAAAAAACCGAGAATTCATTAACCTATCCTAACTGTGTTATTAAATCAACGAGCAGCAATGTAAACTTCAGAGAAAAATCGTGCATGGAGTTGGAATGAAGAAGTGTTGCTCAAGATCAGAATGCATGGATGGATATACAATTGAAATGACTGTGTTGCAGCTTGAATGAAAGTATAAGACTGCGTTTTTTGGTGGTTGGTACGGTCTACACCCCCAATCTCTAAATAGAGATGGTAGTGAGTGCACTGTCAACCTTTTCTTGGAGCTCTAATGAATGCTGATCCTCCTACTCTAATCTAAGAAACTAAAAGCGCTTGAACCGTAAACTAATCCTACTCAATCACATAAAAGAAATCAAATCAGCAGACTGTAATTTCCAAATGCATGTCAAAACAGAGGAATAAAGTGCTGAAAGGAAAGACAAATAACAATACAAGGAAAAGGAGGTCTATTGCTGTCAGGTTGGGCCCTAACCTGAGAGCTATAGCTCCCTTAAAAACTCATAATTGAATCCAAAGCTACCTGCCTTTATTGAATAATCATGAGTCTAACATCATGCCAAAACTGGCTTACAAAAAGCAAAAACCGAGCTGTAGCTCGTGCTTAGAAATTGCAACAGTAGTTCAAAAGTTCAAAAAGCTCCTATCAAAGGCCACGACCTTAATATTTATACATGATGAGGATCAAGCTGGCTTCCTCAATTAGTGGAGCTCGGCTGTCCAACTAAAAGTAAACTGATGTAAACTGCTGTTCCTGTAGAATCCGTTGGCTGCCTTTAAGCTTGGTGGGGAAAGTTGTTGGAGCTCGGAGTTAGGGTGGAGATCATGAGGGAGGTCATTTAAGGCTGTAGACAACCTCCCTATAAACCTGCAATGCCACCTTTACTATCTCCTTGTCTCCTTCTGCGTGGTCTTTGCTCCCTTTAATGCCAAAAAACCTGAAATGATAATGTATTAGCCACATAGATATAATGCCTGCCCTTCTTCCTACAAATAACAAGAATATACTAAGAAATGAATGCATAAGTGATAAAAGATGAAGGGTTGAGCAAGGTAAGTAGGCCAAATGAGCCCAAATTGTTACCAAAAATTTGGGCTCATCAGGTATGGTCGATGATTTATTGGCTTTGCATCTAGTTTTAGCATGAATTTCATCTACCCTATATCTCCCTTGATCCCCTTCAATCTCACAACCGATGAAGGGAACAAGTCTTCATATTCTCTCACGAGGTTGAAAATTTCCTTTGTAGTATGCTTATCCTAAAAATCTCCAATTGAGGCTAACTTGGGTTTGTCATAGGTCTCGATGTTATGTTTCCAAAACTTCAATGGGAGTAAATGTGGATCATCATTGATAGACCCATCCTTGATATCCCTTTCCTCTTTAGTTTCGTGGAATGATAGATGTTGGAATTCCTCCAGATCATCTTTATCTAGGTCTTTGTACACCTTCCCACAACTATTTCTTCATTATATCTCGACTCATTTATATGTTGTAAAGTATTATGATCTATGTACCCCTCCATTAGCTAAATTGAGGTAAGAAGAATCTGCTTGGCAGTCTGCAACACCTCATTCAGCCTCTTTTTGCGGTCTAAAAATCAAAAGCTACTAACAAACTAATCAACCAAACTGTCCCAATCTCTAGTATCTTTCCTTATTTCTTCTTGTACATACCAAGATTTTGGAAAGGTTATGAAGGTCTGTATAAAACCACGTACCCATAAATCCTTTGGAACTCCTTCCCAATTCCATCTCTCCTTACAATTTTGAAAATGTTGTCGAGGGTTAGAGTCCCCTGTGTATTTGACGAAATCTTGAGCATACTCCCCCACTTGTCTGAATCTTACTTCCATGGCTATTTTGATCTTCTCCCATTCTCGGAGGTAGTTGTGGTGAACTCCCCACCATATTGGTGGTGTCTCTTGTAATGCGACATTTAGTAGAGGTACTTTATGTTCTTAAATAACCGTTGCATCAATGTTGTTGATAAATGAATTTATTGAATCTATACCATTAAAGATAGGGAAATCTCGTACCTCAACGCATTTCCAATTGATCCAACATATTGTGGCACAACATCTAGTGTTGATTTCATATCCACCTCGCTACCAATTATCCCTATTTCCATTGGCGAGGGTGGGTACCTATCACCTTCTGGACCCACTTTGGTTGCGACCATCTTTTCCCTTCCCACTAAACTTCCTTCCATACTTTCTCCCTCTTCCGGATCTCTTAACACCACTCTTGCTTGGTGCAGTTCCTTCTGTTGCCTTTTAATCGCCTGCATGTCCCTTAGCCATTTCTACACCATATGTGCTCTCCTTTGCGGTCTTAGATCATCAACATTTCAAAAGTCATCTGCATCCATCCTCTTGACATTCTCATAGTTCCCCTCTCAATAGAATCCTTCCCTTTAGGTCCTTCCCCCAGTACTAGGTGTTTATGTTGCCATGCTTGGGTTCTGGAACACCAACAAGCCCTCTTCCACCATTAAAACATTAATCCATAGGGTAACCACTTTCTGTAGCTTCCCTTGCAACCCAAATCAGAACACGACTTCAACTTTCATTAGTGTTTTAGTGTTAATTGGTTTCTCTATAATCCTAAGCTTTCTTTGGTAGCTTGCAGTGTCAATCCATTTCGATATCTCAAATCTACTTACTAAGCGTGACCTATTTTTGTTATCAACAATAACATTCCTCCATGAATGTCAATAAAGAGGGATAAGATTGGCATTGATTGTTCCAAGTATTTGTTTAGAATACTTTGAAAGCCCTTTTTCATGATAATGTTAGTGAAAGATAAACATTGTAAACTTTTACAATATTGAACAATTTCTCCAAAACCTTCAAGTAAAGGTTTCTTATAACATGATCTAATTTGTTGGGATCAATAATATACATTATAAACAAGTGAGAAGAGAGAAATTTAGTTTCTTGCAACAATAACCAAAGTTTCATTTGTCATTTGACAAAAGAAGTTAGTACATAGGTGAGGCTAGGCCAACCCCTTAAAAATAATGATAAGGCCTTACTCTTTTGCAGTTCCTTGACCATAAGGGTCTAATTGAAAAACACATAGTTCCTTTAAATATTTGTAGGTTGAGGCAATCGCTTCAAGTACTCGAATTTCAAGATAATCCAATATTTGTAATTTTTTGGAATAATAAATCCATTATGCACACTCCTCATCATAGATTTGGGCAGAGAAGGAGAATTCTTGATTGATTCCAACCTTGTAAATGAACAACCTTACCTCCTCATTAGTTAGACTCTCCACCACTAGTTGAAGAGGTATATCTGCCCTGAATCAAGGATGATATCTTAATAGAAGTTATCGACACTTGAACATAGTTGCCATGGATCTCATGGACAAAATATGGAGAGACTCTTTAAATCGTAGGAAACATTTTCTCATAATATACTTAATCTATAGGTATTAGGGCTTCAATTTTTTCCATTTACTGGGAAATCTCACCCAAAAAGTCAACCATTGAAGAATCAATCCTATGCTAAATCACACCTACCTTCTCATTTTTAAGATCTTTGTGAGCTTTCACCTATGACCCTTAAAGTTAGTTCCCTTTAGCACCTTGAATGGTGGAATAGAAGGCGTTGCAATAGGAGGAAAAATCCATTCCCCTTTACCTTTGTCAAGACCTTTAGAGACACCTGTAATCTATACCCCTCCTTTGACTCAACATGAAATTTTGTCTTTTTTTCCAATTATTTTACAAACCCTCCCTTCAAGGGAATCCTCGTAGGAAGAGCTTGTGTGTTGGGTCCCTATAATACTAGTGATTACCCCATTACTATTGTAGTTATACCCCTTATTTATATTGTTGTGCCCCTATTACCCCCTTATTATTATTTCTGTGCATTGGTACAACCCATCACGCTCTAAGATGGTTCTAATTGTCTCTTCAAATTGAGGGCATAACACACCTTACAATGTGAAATGGTTAAGCCATCTGAAACTCGTGCGCTTTTTGCTGTCATGGAACATATTCTAGCTAGTGTTAATCAAACACAATGCACTAACACCACTAACACACGCCAAAAGTCCAAGATAACCATAAGATGTGGCCCACACCCAAGAACTTAGAGTACACCTCCAAAAAATGCACCTTCAACTTTGGATGTCCAAAAAAAATACTATTCTAATCCAATATGGCCTATTTGTTAGATTTGCGTAATTGAATCTTTATCAAATCCTTGCACCTCCTTAACACCCCATGTGAAATATACTCCAATGTTCACCTTCCAAGTTCCAATACCTCCTTCCACAACATGAAAAAACCACCGATATATGTTGCAATAACCTTGCCAACCTCTTTAGTGGGTTACACATATATTTCATATTTCTTCTTCATTTTGCAAAGTGGTAGCGCAAGGAGAGGCTATCAACTTCGATCAAAGAATGTTCACTTAGTATCACTACCAAGTTGCCTTTCTGCAACTTGTCAAATGTCTTAAGTTAGATTCACAACTTCTCATGGTGCATAACTTGCTTTTCTACACCTCTAAGTGAGACCACAACCCCCCAACCCCTCTAACTATTCCATCTCTTCAACCCTTGTTAGAGTCTTCTTGGACATCCACCCATGCCTCAAGTAGAACATAACACTAGCATCCCAAATGTGCATGCTCATTCCATCTTTTAATGCCTCGCAGAAACCACATCATCGCACTATTTAAAATGAAATGTTTACATCTTAAGGCAAAGCACCTACTTTGCTTATGAAAACATAAACTATGCGAGTGACTTGGAGAGGACTCCATTTTATCAAGATAAAAAGATAGGGTCTTACAAACCCATTCACACAATAATTGAATATATTTAACCTAGGGTACATACCTTACTCCTTCCAAATTTGTCATATGACTTTTAAGAAACTAACACTTGTTTTTAATTATTAAATCGACTTACTATATACTCTCTTTTGTTTGCACCCACTTAATATGCAAGAACACTTAAATATTTTCAATACAAGCAAGTTAAGAGTACATGTTTCCTTCTGAGAGGTCTCACATTCAAATTCCAAAAAATAGAGTCTGTCCACCTCCATAAACTTGCATAAAAAAAATAATCTTAAAATTAAATTATTATTATTATTATGATTAAAATACCCAAATATGCAAAAAAATGTTTTCAAACACAATAAAAAAAACTTCCCAAGATCATTAGTTTCTGAAATAAAACTAAAAACATACTATCCAAGAGAAAATTAAATAGTGCATAATGTATTTAAGTAAAATAATATAATGTATTTATAAAATAAAATAATATATTTATAAAATAAAAAATGTATAATGTATTTATAAAATAAAACAATATATTTATAAAATAAAATAACGTAATTATTATTTTTTCAGGAGGAAAATTTTTAGCATATTTGAAAATCCCTCGTAACTTCCATCTTTGTTTAAGTTTTGTATAAGTTCTAGAAAAGGTAGTATATGTTCACTTTTCACAAGGCCGAAGTGAAAAAGAGATTTAAGAGAGTTGTGAATTAGGGTTATCGAACCCCACCAACTGATCTTCACTCCATAGAGATTTAAGAGAGTTGTGAATTAGGGTTATTGAACCCCATCAACTGATCTTCACTCCATTGACTATGCCAAGGTATGTTTCATTTTCAATTTCATTGCATTTTTAGTGGAGAGAAGATTCACTGCATTTTCAGTTTTCCACACAGAGAGGAGAGGAGTACACACACCTAAGGTCTCTGGTTCAAAATCTAATGTTTTTTTTTGCTTCGCACTTGTATGTTTAGGCTTTAATCCCTATGCTGCATTTTGTTTATGTTTGCAGGGAGGGCGTTGACATTTTATGAGTTTGAGAAACCATTTATCATAATAAAGGAGCAAGAGAAAAAAACATGAATGATCTCATTCTAGAGCCTCGATGGTGATGTCACAACTTGTATGTTCCTATTCCATTTATTCATTCTCTATTTTTAGATGGTGAGAAACCTTAAATTATGAAAATAAGTAGGAGTCTTATCGTTTGATGGGCCATGATAAGATTTTTGTATTTAACTGATGGGTGTACTCAGGTCTCCCATATAACTTTGTTATATTGGAGTATCTACGTGAAAGGCATACGTGACAACAAATTTTGCTTTGGGTACTGCAAATTATTCATGTAATGGGAAGTAATGATACAATGCAAACTCAAGGACCAACATTTTCCTGGCTTTTGTTGGCCATTCTTGGAGTCATAATTCATGCGTGTAAGTAGTCATTCATGTATATATTTTCTTTTGTTTGATGGGCCATTACTATGCTTTTTGTATTTAACCAATGGGTGTACTCAGGTCTCCCATATAATTGTAATGGATTAGAGTATCTACGTGAAAGGAATTCATACGTGACAACAAATTCTGCTTTGGGTACTGCAACTTATTCATGTAACGGGAAGTACTGATACAATGCAAACTCCAGGACTGATGGCTTTTTGGCTTCCGTCGCCCATTCTTGGAGTCATAATTCGTGCCTGTAAGTAGTCATTCATGTATATATTTTCTTTCATATGATGGTCCATTTCTACGCTTTCTGTATTTAACCGATGGGTGTACTGAGGTCTCCCATATAATTGTATTTAATTAGAGTATCTACATGAAAGGAATTCATACGTGACAACAAATTCTGCGTTTGGTTCTTTAAATTAACAAATTCTTCTTTGGGTACTACAAATTATTCATGTAATGGGAAGTACTGATACAATGCAAACTCCAGGACCGACGGTTTTCTAGCTTCTATTGGCCATTCTTGGAGTCATAATTCATGCTTGTAAATAGTCATTCATGTATATATTTTCTTTTAATATCACTTTTCTTTTGCTTATTTTCGTAAGTTACGTACTGGAGCAATTTCAAGGGATACAATATTTTTTTTCTTTCTTATGGGCTTCTGACAACCATTGATTTTGTTTCTTGGGATAAATCCCCTGTCAGAAGAAATTTGGATGAAAATTCCATGGGTTCCTTATATTTTTCCTATTGGTACTAACATTCTGTGGGTTGGGTTCCTTATGGTACAGACATTTTTTGCAGAGAAAAGAAATCTATCTTTTCCTCAATAGGAAGGTTAGAGTGAAGTTGTTGGTACAGACCAACCCACAGGTGTAATCATTTCAGAGTTCTGGAAGCCAATACAATAATATTCGTAAGCACAAAGCCATTACAAACATATTTATCAAGGCATTATAGCTCATCATATCACTAGCTAAAATTTGAATCTAAATAATAAAGATAATAATTATTCAGCCAAACAACCCTAAATAACCCCAATAAATATTCTATCAATAATAACATATATCTGCCTCTAGTTCCCTTATCTTTTCCTATTGATATTAGCATATATTTGCCTATGGGGTTTCCCTTATTTCAACCAATAGTCTATACAAGTAAATCTCAATGGTTTTCCAATGTTTTGTCTCTGAATGTCCCTACTGTGTTGATCAGGTTTCCCTTGAAAAAATCCTGCACTAGGTAAGTCTACCTGGTAAAATACCGTGATTTTACATTGTAAATTGTCTGGCTACCGTTTGGATCTTGTTCTTGGAAGGCAGTAGGGATTATCCGTGCTAGTTTTTGTTGAGATTGTTGTGCTAGGGTGTTTTAAGATACTTTTGGAAAAATGAAATAATGTGTTTATTTAATTTGAAAAAAAAAATCTACATGTTTCTTCTAATATTCATTGGGCTTCCCTTTTCTGAAAATTTGATGGATTAAGCTCACATTTGGCTGCATAGTATTTCAATTGTTTTCAACTATTCCAATGAAATTCCAGGCCTTGTTATGCCTTATACTAGCATTCCTATGTATTTGATTATATACAGATCCTGCATGATTTTCACTAGTTTTTCAATGTTTTATCTTTTTCTTTTTGTCATTGTTGCACAGATGCAGAGGATTACACCATCGGTGTCGCTTATGGGTAGTTTGGTGACAACCTGCCCTCCGTACAAGAATCTATTGACTTGATCCAGAGATTGAAGGTTGGAAGGGTTAAAATCTACAGTACCAATCCAGTCATCCTCAAGGCGCTCTCTAACACCGGTATTAAGGTCTCTGTGATGGTTAGGAATGAAGATATTGCCGGTCTCTCAGCCAGCCAGTTAGTTGCAGACAAATGGGTCAATGATAATATTGTTCCCTTCTTGATAATATGATAATATGGGTCAATGATAATGGATTTCGCTTGGACTCTTTGGCTCTACTTGAACTGAGAAAATCACGATGATACCATCGATGGGATAGAGGAAATCCCAGAAAATATCCTTGTCATTACCTTCTACAAGCCATTGAATTTTATTGGTAGTCCTAATGGTCCTGGTAAAACAACAAAAATTGAATGCTTATAGCATGCTTGCACTTGAGAGCCGCCTCCAAGCTTTGTGTGCTCAAAGGAATGGGTCTGCAGGATGCCTGTCGCTGGTGATATGGAGCTACCAATGACTGAGTTTTGTTCGCGAGGATTGATAGAATATGGATATATGTTGCTGATCTGGTTTGTGAGTTTATTTCTTAACTTCTCATCTGTTATCTGGGTAAGCATTTTTTGGGTCTGTTTTTGCGTGTTTGGGGTCTTGCTCTTTCATGTTTTTGGGTTTATGATGGCTTGCTCTATATTGATATGACATTCTTGGGCATGCATAGTATTTCTATCTTTGCCATATATATGTACATCTTCCAATGCATGTCTGGAAATTATGTGAAAACTCTTCGAATATAGAGTAATATTATTGCAATGCCCCATGCATTTGCCTTCAGTTTTTGATATTTGTGGTGCTCAAAGAAAATTGGAATAGAGGAGACTGCATAAAACCATGTCCTTGGGATTGAAAATTGTCATGGATTAATATTTACTGTTCCACATAGTTGATGCTACGACTCCCTTCAACTTGAATATGGAAAATGATCATTCTCACCTCCTTACACCTGTTCTAGAATAAGATAAAACAAAAATTCAAAAGCAGTTGTGTATAATAATGGTGCTAGAGCTAATGGATCTTTAAGTAATGCACACTTGAATTCTCAGATCTACAGATAAACTAGTTCCAGGGAAAATACACAGATTTGTTTGATGCAAGATCATTCCACCAAGACACACTCCACTGCCTGATCTCACTTCTCTGATACCATGTTGAAAAACCTTTTCTGATCTACAGATAATTACTTGTGATATTATTTACCATTAGTTTAGCTTATTCAATTTTCATCAAGTAATTATACATCATAAATTTAACCAATACTATTATAGTTATAGTCTAAGAGATTTTACTTGAAACATAGGAACAAGTATATGGGAACAAAGGAAAATTTGGCTATAGTTGCTGCAACTAGAGCTTGCACAGTTGTGATAACACAGGTACAACTCCTTTTCTTCCTGCTTTGTCCTAGTGATTTGGATTTTCTAGCCAAATTTTGGTATTTTGACTTGTACATTTCTTGCTCAAATTTATACATAAACACTATGTTATGTGGTGGTTTATTTTGTTTTTGGAAACCACCTGACATAGCTTCTTCTCTGATGTAAACTAGCGCATTTTGGAAATCAAAGGGATTTTGGCAAAGTCTTACGAGGGTTCTTGGAAAGAATCATTCGATGGACTTGGTGTGTCTTTACTCCTGATATTAAATCCTACTATATAAGTACTATTAACACCACACTGTCTATTCAGTTTCTAAGCTAAAACTTTCCCTTCTGCATTTGTATATCCTTTATCCATTCTATTTTACATGTTTAACTTTGATTGATATGTTCTTTTTCTTGTAGAGTTGAGGCTTCTGTGATCCATAGCAAGTTTATGATAGATTTTTCGGCGAAAATCACATGAGAGATCATTTGTCGACGCGTTTCGAACCAACCAGTGTGGTTCATCGTCAGGACAAGTTGAAGAACAGATCTAGCTTAGCCTGTTTTAATAGCTAGAGCAGAGACACCAACGGTTATTGACTTAAGGAGCAAGGTCAAATTTAGTTATATTAGGTAAGAAATAAATAAATAAATATTATAATATAATAATAAATAAATCAAAAATAAATAAATATATATAAATCTATAATTTTTTTTTTTTTTTTAGTTATATTAGGTGTGAAATAACTAAATAAATATATAAATATATAAATAAAATAATAAATTTATTTATTAACTGAATATATAAATATATAGATAATAATAAATTATATTTGTTTATTTATTAAATAAATAAATAAATATAAAAATAAAATAATAAATATAATAGCAAAAGTAAATTATTTATTTAATTTATATAAATGGTATTATTAGTGAGGTAAATAAATAAAAATATATAAATTTAGTTATATTAGGTAATAATAAATTATTTATTTATTAAATAAATATATAAATATATAAATAATACTAGATTATATTTATTTATTTAATAAAAATATAAATTAATAACTATAATAGCAAAGGTAAATTATATAAATGGTATTATTAGTAAGTTAAATAAATATAAATTCATATATAAATATAGTTATATTAGGTGTAGGAAAATAAGCAAATGAAGAAAAATAATAATAAATTACTTATTTACTAAATACATATATAACTAAATAAAACAAGAATTAAAAATAATAATAATTCTTTATTTATTTAATTATTAAATAAATGAATGAATATATAAATAAGTGAAAAAAATAAATAAAAATAAGAGTAAATACATTTATATAAATGAAAAAATAATAAAAGAATTAAGTTAAAGAAACTAAATAATAATTAAAATAAATCAATAACAAGAAAAACGATTACCAAATAACAGTGTTTCATAAACGATTATTATATTGCTACATAGTAGTATTTAGTAATAGTTTATAATTAAATAAATAAATAATAATTAAAATACTAAGGGATTAAGTACATAAATCCTAATACTAATATTACATCATAATAATAACAAAAATAAGTTATTAACAATAAATACTAAATATAAAGAAAAACGCTTACTAGAAAGAAATGTTTAATAGTTTCTTATTTGCATACTAGTAAAAGACTAATAAAAAGTACTAATAATAAAATATAAATAATAAAAAGAGACAGGAAAAACGACTAAGAAGAAAGCGCTGGGACCCAACACCTGCTGATTTTCCAGCCATCATCTCTATTGAGATTGTTGGATCTCTTTTCAATCTCAATAGCTTCCCTAAATTTCCGATGATGGAAATGAGAAACCTTAGCGATAACACTAGCCTCCTCAATGCAAACATGATGGTTGGTTTTTTCCACATGCTCAGCTAAAGCAGAAGACTCAACTCTCCTATGCTTAAGGTCAGCAGCGTGCTCACTAATCCTCTGATTAATGGAGCGACCGGTTTCACCAATATAAGGGGTCCCACAGGAGCAGGGGATCATATAAACCCCTTTCATATCTTTGGGGTCAATAGGATCCTTAACTGATCTGAGGGACGAACGAATGGTGTTAAGGGGCCTAAAGGTCACGGGGACACTATGCTCAAAAGATGGGTGTTCTCAATACCCTTGCTACTCGGGCCCTAAGGATCTCGGATAATAAGAGTTTTGAGAAAGAAAAATCCCATCTCCTTGATGTCTTTGTTGAGAATGGCTATAGTAGATACTTGGGTGAGAAGGCTTTCCGAAAAGCCACCATGAATTCTCTGACAAAAAGGGAACCGAAGGAACGGATTCCAGGTGTTCATCTTCCTTACGTTCAAGGGACCACTGATAAGGTTGCAAGGATTCTCAGGATGCATAGTGTCCCCGTGACCTTTAGGCCCCTTAACACCATTCGTTCGTCCCTCAGATCAGTTAAGGATCCTATTGACCCCAAAGATATGAAAGGGGTTTATATGATCCCCTGCTCCTGTGGGACCCCTTATATTGGTGAAACTGGTCGCTCCATTAATCAGAGGATTAGTGAGCACGCTGCTGACCTTAAGCATAGGAGAGTTAAGTCTTCTGCTTTAGCTGAGCATGTGGAAAAAACCAACCATCATGTTTGCATTGAGGAGGCTAGTGTTATCGCTAAGGTTTCTCATTTCCATCATCGGAAATTTAGGGAAGCTATTGAGATTGAAAAGAGATCCAACAATCTCAATAGAGATGATGGCTGGAAAATCAGCAGGTGCTGGGTCCCAGCGCTTTCTTCTTAGTCGTTTTTCCTGTCTCTTTTTATTATTTATATTTTATTATTAGTACTTTTTATTAGTCTTTTACTAGTATGCAAATAAGAAACTATTAAACATTTCTTTCTAGTAAGCGTTTTTCTTTATATTTAGTATTTATTGTTAATAACTTATTTTTGTTATTATTATGATGTAATATTAGTATTAGGATTTATGTACTTAATCCCTTAGTATTTTAATTATTATTTATTTATTTAATTATAAACTATTACTAAATACTACTATGTAGCAATATAATAATCGTTTATGAAACACTGTTATTTGGTAATCGTTTTTCTTGTTATTGATTTATTTTAATTATTATTTAGTTTCTTTAACTTAATTCTTTTATTATTTTTTCATTTATATAAATGTATTTACTCTTATTTTTATTTATTTTTTTCACTTATTTATATATTCATTCATTTATTTAATAATTAAATAAATAAAGAATTATTATTATTTTTAATTCTTGTTTTATTTAGTTATATATGTATTTAGTAAATAAGTAATTTATTATTATTTTTCTTCATTTGCTTATTTTCCTACACCTAATATAACTATATTTATATATGAATTTATATTTATTTAACTTACTAATAATACCATTTATATAATTTACCTTTGCTATTATAGTTATTAATTTATATTTTTATTAAATAAATAAATATAATTTAGTATTATTTATATATTTATATATTTATTTAATAAATAAATAATTTATTATTACCTAATATAACTAAATTTATATATTTTTATTTATTTACCTCACTAATAATACCATTTATATAAATTAAATAAATAATTTACTTTTGCTATTATATTTATTATTTTATTTTTATATTTATTTATTTATTTAATAAATAAACAAATATAATTTATTATTATCTATATATTTATATATTCAGTTAATAAATAAATTTATTATTTTATTTATATATTTATATATTTATTTAGTTATTTCACACCTAATATAACTAAAATAAAAAATAATTTTTTTTATAGATTTATATATATTTATTTATTTTTGATTTATTTATTATTATATTATAATATTTATTTATTTATTTCTTACCTAATATAACTAAATTTGACCTTGCTCCTTAAGTCAATAACCGTTGGTGTCTCTGCTCTAGCTATTTAAACAGGCTAAGCTGGATCTGTTCTTCAACTTGTCCTGACGATGAACCACACTGGTTGGTTCGAAACGCGTCGACAAATGATCTCTCATGTGATTTTCGCCGAAAAATCTATCATAAACATGTTCTTTTTCTACTAATGGTTTGTTTTATTTCTTACTTGGTATGGAAAAATCCATAATTGAAACTAAACTGTGAAAAATGTATAAATCCAGAAAAAAATAAAATTTAACTACATTTCATCATGATCAAATCTTATGGCTTTACTAAAATAGGCCTGCAACTTTAACAACAAAAAAGCTAGAGACCCATTGTAGGTTGAACATGGCTTTAAGAATTCTATAGCATCAAATAAACACCTCTAAGTAAATGCAGATGCAGCGTAACAAAATACTAACATTTTGTTGTACATTAAGCCAATTTCCCAATTTCCTTTCAATCTTGGGGTTTGAAACAATTTATTTTCCCATTGAGATGAATTTTCTTAAAACCATGCAGTAAATTTTGTCTTATGGAAAAGATTTATACTTTGTTTGACTTAACTCTATGTCTTCCCATGCTAGTCACTCTTTTAAGGATTCAATTTATCAATGTGGTAATATTTTTTTGATCAGTTGGTTCATATCCTTTGTTAGATTTTCTACCTTGTTTAACTTTGACAGTATTCTCCACAGTACCAGGGTGCACTTAATTGGCAGGTACAACAGTAGTAAGGGTGTACCTTTTGTAGGTCCATACAACAGTAATAATGGTAGCAGTTTGTCATGGTTCTTGTGCACATTATAGTATGAGGGAGGTGTTGTTATGTAAGAGAGTAGACGGTATATTTCCAGTTTTTCTACCCTCAATTAATTTCAGTTTGCATGTTGTTTAAGATTAAGAAATTCAATTTTTTCTTCAGTTCAGTTCAGTTTGTAGTTCAGATTCAGTTCAGTTCAGTTCTGCATGCATGATATAATATTTGGAGGGCACAAAACCCTATATAATCAAAGTGCTTTTGCATGATAAGGTTCCAATCTAGGTAGGGGGCACAATTCTCAAGGAAGGGGATGCATGCTTCTGTTTGTCTTCCAATTGAGATGAACTTACCTGGCACACTTATCCATGCAGCAAGGGTACACTAGATGATTAAACTTAGGCTAGCATTTGACTGAGTCACCTTGAGTGCTTCATGCATGTGACCAGATACTTTGTATCTTTTCTCATCTTCCTATTCTATAAAGGAGATGTAGTGAACACGTCCATGTTGGTTAGAAAGCTTTTGATTTTGAGGTATTGCATTGTATTTTCTTTTCTCTGCATTCAATAGAAGATAATGTGATTGAGAGTTCAAATCTGTCTACATGCTCTTATTATTTTTCTGTAGTGTGCTTTTGTAGATTCTAGTATACCAATCAAGGGCTTTAAATTACCTAGGATCTTAGGAATATTATTTTAGTGAAAAATTTACTTACTATTGTCTGGCTTCCATGGTATCAAAGCACTTTCACTGAAACTAATAGGAAGTTGTGCATGGATAGGATTGAAACTTGTTAGAGTGAGTTGTTGAAGGGTTTCAAGGGTGGGATGCCTAAGTTTCAGCAAGTGAATCAGATTTTGACTGGTTAAAGGTTGTGGCCCATGGGGTGTGATGTCCCAGTTGCTCGAGGGATTGGAGTGTTATTTTGAATGTTTGTGAAAGGCAGCCTCCACCTATAAGAGGTTGCAGTTTTGATTCTTAGTTCTCGATATGTTTTCATGTTTGTTTAAAAAGTTGTAATCACAAGTAGTTAGGGTCTTTAGGATTGTCACATGTTGGAGGGTACTTCCAACTCTATTATAGTTCAGGATGCAGCATCTCTTAAAAGAGGTTGAATTGTGGTACCTCATGGAGAAGGAGATTTTACTTTCAATAGATACCAAAGAGTTGGCTAAGCATGATTAGAAATTGGTCAAACTCGAATGAATAGTTTTGAATTTGGTGAACAATCATCTAACCCCTTTCATTGTAGAGAAAATGATTGATAGGGAAATGCATATTACCTTGATTACATTGTATTGGAGCGAGAACATGTCTAAGAGAATGCTCTTAATTAAGAAATCATCCATTACTTGCATGAGCAACACTACTACAGTAGTTATCTATCTAATAATGATCAAGAGTTGAGAGATCAACGAGCTACACTTGATGACAAGGTAGAAGAGAATGGACTAATTTGGATCAGTTTGAATGGCTTTGGTCCATCTTGGCACCATTTTGTATAGTTTGTATATGCTTGTGAGAATATACCCTCAATCAAAGGTTTTTGGGATGCATTTATCAATGAGGAAATGAGATTGGAGATGGTTTCAGCCAAGGATGAGGATGTACTAGGGCTAGCCCTCATTGGGAGGAAGGTGAGGAAAGGAGGAAATAAAATAGGATTTGTGAAGGGTTAGAAGAAGAAGGAAGATTCAAGCTCTAACAAGAAGAATAATAATTTGAGCCATATCAAGTGCAATAATCATGGCCAATATGCTTCTCAGTATCTTAAGAAGTAGGGGAAGGGTAAGCAACAATACCAGTAAAATAGTTTGCAAGAATCATAGAAGATTCGAGTATGGATGTCCATTATGCTTCTTAGCGTTGTAAGAAGAAAGGGAAGGGTAAGAAACAACATCAATAAAAATAGTTTCTAGGAATTCCAGAAGCTTCAGGTTCATACAAGTTCATGGATAGGTGTGGTACAACATTTGCCATGGTGTCATGCCTTTCCACCAAAACTGTTTCACGTGTTTGTGGTATGTTGAGAAGTGGAGCCTCAAGACATGATAGTAAACAAAACAACCTTTTTCAATTGTCCAGATGAGTATACCTCACCACTTATATTCAATGTTATCTGCCTTTAGGACAAAGTAAACAAACCACTCCACATCAGGTACATGGTGTTATCTACCTTTAGGAAAATGTAAATAGAGCACTGCACACCAGAGCGAGGTATATTTAAATTTTACAACACTTGCACACAAAATTAACTTGCATGAATTTGACATTACCTCTTAAATGATCGTTAATAACTTGAAAGCTATTTATTAGAAGCATATGTTTGGATGTTGTTATCACTCAAAAATTTCTCTAGAAGTTATTAGAAGAAAGAAAATGACCAAGGTAACCACAAACCAACTTTGGAGCATAGGCTCTAGCCAATCTATGGCTCAGAGAGGGCTCTCTCAATATGATTTAGCTTTGTTTGCTGGGATTTCAAGCTAGTTATGAATGTTCAAGGGGGGTTTGGATTGGCATTCAAGATTGGATGGTGGAATCCTTAAAACAGATGGATAGAATGATGTCTTTAGACCATTGGGCTATGGAGTCAAAAGAAGGGCAACAGAACTAGATCTACTCACTAAACGGAATGTTCAAAGGGAAAGTTAGCAGAGTAAAGTGTAGATCCCTGGGACATGGGGGATGAAGTGGTTTTAATCAGGGTGAGAGAGCAATTAAGAATTCTCAGACCAGGATATAAACGAGGAATAAAGGGTAATCGAAATCAAAGGGCAATTAAGAATCCTTTGGTCTAGATTAGCAAGAAAACAACCTAAACTAAGGAGCAATTAAGAATTCCTTAACTTAGATATCAGTTGAAAACATTTATATGCCTAACTGTTAAAACATAGTGTAATTAAACAAATTCTGAGATATTGTTCCAGTTATAACATTAAGATTCAGAAATACATTAAATATTGTGGAAAAACTTTAAGAAATATAACAATAACATGAGAAAATACTTGTCTGCACTTTGCTTAACACATGAATCGTGTGAAATATATTGTCTTTATTCATCAATCTAGCTTTCTGCCTCAGTCAATGATACAATAGCTTTACAGTATTTTGATCAAGAAGTCTATAGAAATGTGTAAGAATACACACTACATACTTCGAATTGTGAAGTATTTATACAAAATTTATTACAAAATATCTCAAACTAACTTGAGATTTAATCTAGGAAATACAAATATCTTTTTTCAAGAAGATAGAGACAACTATTGAACTTCTTTCATGTTGTCCCATTTATTGTGGTGTTGTTGGCCTTTATAGTTTGATTTTAGCCGCTTATGCTCTTTGCTGTTTGAAATTTCACGCTAGAGGCTTTAGTCACTTTAGGCTTTCATCTGATACTCTTTGACACTGATACTCTTTGATCTGATACACTTTTACTTTGATGACCTGTCAATATCCTTTACTGTGTTTTTACTTTTACTGTACATTTTAACTTTTTACTGTGTATTTCAACAGTAAATTATTTAGTTTTTTATATGTATCAGCATATGGTAATGGATATTGATCAACTTTCTATATGTTTGATCTGTTTGTCTTTTGACTGTATGCTTTATCTGGTTCCTTTGTTTTAACAGTCAATGTCTCTGTGTGAATGATTTCTTTCTTTGTTCTGTGTATAACTATTTTCTTCTTTTGAATGAAGGTTTTTAAATAGATTTCCTTTCGAGTCTTGGAGTAAAAAAGTTTCATGAGTAGTATCAAAACTATTTATCCAAGCTCCGGTCTTCTACATATTACCTACAAAATACAACAATCATTAAGAAAACATAGGTTGGCAGGAAAGGCAATTGATGGCTTTATTGCACAGGGATGTCTAGGGAAGGAGTCGTGGCAATGTTTTGAAAGTAATCAGAGGTCAAATTGTGTTGCAGAGGTTCAGGGTGGCGCCAGAAGGGTTTGATAGGTTTTACTGTGAAATAGGGAAAAAGGAATGAAAACGAGGGTTTTCAGGGTTTTAACGGGCAACTTTTTAAATTTGGCGCGAGATTAGTTAAGTGAACAGTGATGGTCTTGTCTTATGCAGGGAGGCGGTTTTCCAAGCCATCGCACTGCTTTTGTGGTGAAGGCGGTATTGAGGAGGGGTCACCTGATCTACCTCCGCGCTTGACACGTAACATTTTGGGTTCAGGGGAAAACTGCTTTATCGGGCGGGTAACAATCAGCCATCGGGTGTGGCCGATATGGCTATGGACCATCAGATGAGGGGGATGGTGATCAGATGACAGTCGGGCAATGGAGGTGCACAGATGAAATGAACTGAGGTGTTGGGTGGGGGGGCAGGACTTTAATCTTCGACGATTTGTGATTAATTAAGACATTAATCATGGGTTTAATCGATCGAGCGGGGTTTAATGATGATTTAACTTCGTGTAAAGGTTAGGCGTCGGGTGAGCCCAATATGGATGTGCACCATTTGATTTGGTGAAGATGATCGGATGGTAGTCAGGTGGTAGACTAGCACGGAGAAAATGGACGGAGGTTTGGGGGGGGCCAAGGGCTGTATTAAGAGGGTTTCGTCAGGATATGGGGGAATTGTATAGTTTTTATTAAAACTAAGGGTTGGGATATTACATAGGGGATTTAATTAATATAAGGGAAAAGGTATTATGGAAATTATATAATAAAGCTAAAAATTAATATGAAGTTGGCGGAGTGAGTATACCCTTAAGTATAAATGTCAATGTAATATTTGCACACTTTATTTACATACACTTAATACTTAGGATAAGATGTCTTTTGTGGGTTTTTGAGTGAAAATAGGATTTACATGGGGGTTTCTTTACTTTTTCCTAGGCAAATGAAGTTTAATCTTAGGAAAAGGGGTTTTGTTAGGCTAATGAGGGGAAATGAAGGGAGATGAATTTTATGAAGGGGATTCTAACACTTGAGGTCCATAAGTCATTAAGTTGAGGGTCTGGTCCCTCCAAAAGTTAGAGAAATGCTCTGAGCCTTTATGACTTGAAGGATTAAAAGTACTAGAACGCACTTGTGGATAGGAAATTAGTAAGAAAGGGGAAAAATGAATGAGGGGGAGTTAATCATATTTAACTTGCAAACATTTGGTTTTTCTTCCATAGTTGATCATACATATAGAAATATGTGTCTAAGCATGATGCATGTGTTTTGATCCAACCAATTTAGTACTTCAACAACCTTTCTTCTACTTACCCATTACTTACCCTAACATTTTTTCTTCATTTATCTGGGTGCATTTAGGCTAGCAAACCCTTATTCTACCTTTTCTTTTATAAAACAAGCTATCTACTTCTAACCTTATGTCTTCCAAGGGCTCAAATTAAACTGGTGAACTCATTTTATTTCTCTACCTATCTACTGATCTGCCAAGATTAAGTTGTTTCGTTAGATTTTATTCTCTAACTATAAACATAAAATTCAAAGCATGATATAATCAAGATTAAACAATTTGATTACCATGGATTGTGGCATGAATAACAAGCTGCACACAATAATTATTATGCATAAAAGTAAATAGTAGTGGCATTTAGACTTGCACACTTTCATGGTCTCTTTTTGTTTTTTGGGGTTCATATATTTTCATTTTTTGACCTTCTCTTTTTCTTTTTGTCCTTTGATTTTATTTTAGGACATACCCTCTTTACATTTTTTAATTTTTTAAATAATATGGAAAACATTTGCAGAAAGAAAAGGTATGTACAATATTACAAGGCTTAACCTTAGTCATTCAAAATTATGACTCCTATTGGTATAGGAACCTAACAGTGGCTCCACTTGGGGATGGCATTTTCTAGTGAAATGTCAAGAACTCTAAAGATCAGTAGCCTTTGAATTGTTGTTGATGTTACCTTGCAAAGTGTCATTTTGTGAATCTACATTATTGATACTTATGACAGTAAATATTTTAAAGCTTAGGGCCTTCTCTTCGGGCTTCAACTTCAAAGATCACCACCCAATCCAAACTAGAATTTGTAAATAAAGTATGTACAAATGGGTAATGAAAATTAGTAACTTGGTTCAAAGTAATGTTTTAGACACTGGCCCACCTTCTGTATATGTACCATTAATTTCCCTTAAGAAGAAGGCATTATTTCCTCTATAAGCATAAATGACATAGCGACCTTTCCATAGGAAATCAACTTTCCCATGTTTGCCTTTGTCTTCCTTCCTAGAATCCCACTTGAGCACTTTGTCACCAATGTAGAAATCTTCAGCCTTGGTTCTCTTATCAAAAATATTTTTAATCTTTTGTTGCACAACTTAAGACCTGAAATAGATCTCTTCTCTGGTTTGTTGTAGATGAATAGTTTGGTTGATTGTTCTTTGGATACTATTTGGTTCAACCTACAATTCTTGAAGTATCTTCATTACTGGTACTCCCAAAGAGGATGGAAAGAAAACTTCCATCCCATAGGGAGAAGTACCAATTGATTTCTTAGTAGTCAATTTGTTTGTTGTTGGCTACGTGGGGCCTGACCCAGGTTTAGTAGTAAGTTTAGCCAATAAAATCCTGGTACTAATGGCCCTTTCAGCAACAGTCCGCAGAGTGTGGACTAAGGTCTCACCTGAAGTAGTATGGGAGGGTGTTGGAACCAGGTTTCCGCACCCTGGGGATGTCAGATATGGGCGATAGGTACATGATTCACCCTTCGTGCTTACTAGGTTACGCATACTAGCGAGCCCTTTGTGTTCTGGGTGACTGCCTTCGCGTAGCTCCAGTCACAACGCGACTAGTGTTAATTATCCAAGTCTTCCTTAATTACGTTTTGTTCATTAATTACTTAGAAGGTTTTCATTCATAAACATACATACAAGTGCACGCAAATAAATCGATACCATTAATGCATAACATACAAATATAGATCTATGAAACAGATGCACAATATGCCAAATCAACTTCTCTTTATTAGTGATGCTTTAGAAGTTTAGTGCAGTACAGATTCGACTCTGCCCTACACACTCAGCTGCAGGGGTCCGCGCACTCAACTGTGGACTCTATTAGGCCTCTGTGCACTCAGTTGCAGAGCCTCTACCTACTACTATGACCCAATACCTTCAGATCCACTTTTATCCTCTAACCATGCCTTCACATCTATCTTCTTCTTACCAAAAACTAAGAACTATCTTTACACTTAGAGCCTCGCTCTATTTATACAATCCCATGGTCCACAGACTATGGGTAGGCCAACACACTTTACATTAAATTACATTATTTTAGAGCGGACAACCCTAGATTCTCGCGCTTCGCGCTCAAATTTCATGGGATCTTTATATTACATTAACCAAAAATTGGGCTTTAAGCCCCAAAAACATGTTATGGGGGGATCTGTTGCCCAACAGGCCCCTAACACAATCATCATGACTCATCCCAAGTCACTCAGCTAGTGTAGCGATCTTGGCATAAAGTCCATCCAGGAGGTCGCGCGCAACTTGGGTATCCGCAGCACACTGTTCGGCTGTCTGCTGTATCTACTGCATATGTATCTCTGAACCTTCGTGAGCAAGGTCACCTTCCTGTCCTACTGCATAAAATTCCTGCATATGTGCCAGCTTCCCTTCAATGGTAGTTGTAATTGTGAACGCTTCATCGATCCATGGTTGGATGTGTTCCTTGAGCAGGGCTTCCTTTTGGTGCGCGACGTCTAATCGGTCCTTCAGTGCCCTTGCCTACTGTAGTCTGGTGAGTCATTGAGTAAGGGAAATAGTCTGCATTGTGCCCCAGACACTGTCGTACTCTTGCTACAACTTGCACGCTTTTGTCTCTAGGTGTTGTAGGTTCGAGTCTTCCTGTAGGTGCGTAAGTATGGTTAGTGCTTGCTCCAACATCCCGGTGCAACCCTGTGTCGCCTGACCAATTTTTTCCAACCCCATCTGGATAGCATGGGTGCGCTGCTCTCTAACTTCTGGGGGTGTGGAGGGCTGTGCCTTTAATTGCAGCTCGGCGATCTGCAAGTTCAGTTCCAACTGAACCTTTGTTGTTTCCTCCCGGGCCTCACGAACTCTGGCCGCCAATCTATGGACCCGCTCTGCTACTGGTAGCTCCACCGACATGGCCAATTCTAGAATTCTACTGCATGCATCCTCTACGTCCTAATCCAATCAGTGAGCCTATGCAACCAACTCATTCCGCTGGATGCTGAGTTGGTCCATGTTGATTTTCTGTTCATGAAGGACTTGGATCGCTCGGCCTTCCCGGGCGCGGAGATCTGCAATGACCCCATCCTACAGTTGGTATAGAATTTCGCGTGGCAGGGTGGCCAAGTTCAAGCCAACCCCTTTCATGCTGCTCATCGTAGCCCAACCACCATCGCTTTCTGGCAAGACGAAGGTGTTTCCCATACGGGCGTGCAGCGTCTGTTCGGCCTCGGCAGTTCCTGCTACAACATACTGGGCCGTTGTGCCTGTTTGGGGTTGTTGTACCTATAAACCTTGTAGTTGTGCACTAAGCACCCCCAAAAGAGTGTTTTACTCCATCCTCAATACCTGGAGAACGTCCTCTACGACTTCGGGAATCGTTTTGCTGATATCTAATAGATCACCTTCTGTGAGTGTGATCGGGTCGACAGACGTCTTCGTGGCTTTTCCTTTCTTCCGAGGAGCTATTTTCTCAGGGTCGCATGACCACTTGAGTTGGGTCAATGTGGAACCAGGGTCCGCGCGTTCCTTTGTCCTGTCCCCTTCCCCGGTCTGCTATCCCGTGGACATCTCCTGGCCCTCCTCGGGATCTCTAGTTGGCACGGTTGTGGTCTCTACTGTCTGTGTTGCTGCTGCTACATCACCCGCCTTCTGTTGTGTGGCTTCTTCTTGTTCCTGGGACTCCCTCTCAACCAATTGCGCGATGTGCAGTTTGGTGTCCTTCTTTCATTGCTGAGCTGCGACCTTCCCCATTTCCGCCAAGTCCGGGGCACACCACTCTGAAGGCCAGGCCTCCATTACTGCAAAGATCGCATCATCCATTATGATGAACGAAAGATTCACCCATTTTCGTGCTAGATCCTTGCGCACCCGGATATACAGGTTATGCATATCTACCTTGAATTATGCCATGCTTTGCAAGTTGTTATGAACTGTAGGGGACAAGCGCGGCCTGTAGTTGATTCATGTTTGGATGCTTGCCTCCACGAACACCCAGAATACCTTTATCTCGCGAATCCTGTTGGCTTCTTTTGTAGCCCAGAGTGAGGTGTACATCGCGGCTTCAGGAAGGTCACCCTTAGTAGCGGGAAAGTGGCTATCTGCCAACAGCTCCCCTACTACCAACAAGATGGATAAGAGAAACCACACATAGTGGAAGTTCTTATCTTGCTCCTGGGCCTCCTTGCAGTTCGTCAAAACTTCATCACAGAGGAACTGTGCCCAGTTGAACTAGACCCCCCTCTGCGCATTGATCTGCCAATGCAATCACACACGCTGGTACTTCGTCGGCACGACATTTCCTCATTAGCTTGTAGGCCAGCAATTGGGTGGCTACGCGCACCCCTTGGTCTTTAATGCTTGCTATTGTGTACTCCCTCTTTCTCTTTTCTAGTTTATACTTGGACTTCATAGCTTCTCCGAGGGCCAAGTCACTGCTTTTTCTTACTATGGCCGTGGGGTCATTTCCTTTGACTGGTAGTTGAGAAATTCGGTGAATTAGACCATTTTTTATGGGAATCAGCTCCTCCAGCTAGAGATACCCATCATGCGCTAGGAACAACAGCTGCCTGATGACAAAAATGGTGATGGGCACGCGGTGGTAGTGGGGTATCCATCGCAGATGGAGTAACCTGTTGTGGTCACCAACAACCCCCCTCTTTGTTTGATATTAGTAATAACATCAAGCAAAAGGGGACCCTTAACCAAAAAATCCAAAAAATATTTTTGTTTGAAAAAAATCTTTTGTATCAACCCCCTAAGAGCTATATCGCGTCGCAAAGGAAAAAAGAGCGCTTTCCCAAAGCACACAAACACACCAAGGAAGAGCGACGCAAGAACTCATCGCATCGCGTGCATCAAAGGCGCTCAAAAGAGGAGAACCTAAAGAAAGGCCGACGGCCGATATGCGACGTCGCACGTCGCAATGTCGCATGAGCAGCACGAAGTGACAAAGCGAAAACCTTGCGATCTTGCGATATTGCGATATGCGATCTGCGACCATGCAAAGCTGCGATCTGCGACCTATGGTTTGCGATGAATGAGACTGTCAATTGCTGCGACACCACCTATTTACATCGCAATTTTCAAGAATGCGATGCAAATCGCATAAATAATTCATTGCAGGCATTCCTCAGCATGATCTGTGAGCCCAAAATTAGGCGCGCACCTTACGGGAAATTAATGGCCGCATGCTTGAGTATCCAGAAATGATTGCATCGCATTTATCGAAGAGTCAAGTCATGATGAATGTCAGAATTACGCATTCATTAGAATTTAATGCTTTCATGTCAATCTTTTCGTCATTTCCCTTCTTCTTTGCGTAAACTGCAAGACATGCTACTGATATAAATCTATATGCAGGAAACATCTAAGGGAAGAGCGCCAATAAGACAACAGAGAGAAGATGCCTCCGCAATTGGATGCCGCATGCAGCAGAACCGCGGATTCCAGAATATCGCCCAACAGGCACTGATGAAAATAGACTGTCCAAGACTCAGAGTCAAAGGCGCACAAAAGCAGCGTGTTTACAAAAGATCCTGAAGCTCAGACTTGGTAAAGCAGAGAAAGAAGCGCAAGAGAAGAAAGATGCTCCAGAAAAGCCTGGAACAAAGAACGGAAACAATTCTCGAAACAGGGGATTGTCCATACAGCGCGACTTCTAACTCATTGAGTCATTCGCACGACCGGAAACTGAAATAGCAACAGCAAAATCAGTTCGAGAAGAAACTGGGTTGTGCTAAGTGTGCGCACAGCGAATACACCCAGCCAGAGGAAGGTTTTTGAAAATATCTTCTAGCCTGTCAGAAAGAGGTGCCAGCTCTTGTTATTTCTAATTATCAAGCTCGAACAAAAGGAAAGGACAACCAACCGACTCTTTCAGGGCGAACAGCGCATTGCTTACAGCACTAAAGAACAGATACAGAAACGGTTAGAAATTAGATTTGATTTTTAGAAATAAATTTGCTTTTAGTAAAAGGGCGGTCATTTGAAGTTGTTCCCTCAATTTGTGTAATTAAAATTAGCCGGTTAGTAGTATTTAACCCTTCTCGTTGCATTGGAGAAGGGTCCGGAAATTTGTCAAAAAACTTGTCCTCAGAACATGCACTTTTGCACCCTCGGAGGGGGTTTTTGATGAATGGACGGATCAAGATTTATTTATGTTTGCATTTTAATACCTGCTACTGATGTTGCACTTCTGTACTCTTAGTAGGCATTAGAAGTAAGTAGAAATAGATCATTATTGCTTCAGGTCTGTGAGTATAAAGTCAGTCATAAATGGTACTTTTATCTCTTGACGAGTTTCTGCTTGCATTCTTAGAGTAATATATAGCTGATGTTGTTTATATGTTAACGTATGAATGAGTGGACTACCATTTGGCACTTTTGTACGGTGGAGTCATTGATTTGTGCTTAATACATGAATAACTGATTATGCAATATGCTGTTCACAATCGTTCTGTTTAACTTTTTATGCAGGATGGTTCATCTTAATTGATTTATATTCTCATAATAGCTGAATAATCTTCATTACTAGTTATTGTGTGAAATCTTTCTAGATCGCATAATAGAAAAATTTCTATCCCGGGTTAGCGTAGATTAGGTGTTATTCTTTGTAGATTAAAGTAGTATAAAATTCACTCTCAGAGTTCAGAACTAGATTAGCTTAGAAATAATTCTATATTTTCATTATCATATTCTACACACACACACACATCACTAAACTCTACACACACACACCCCCTTAGAACGGGAAGCTGGTCCCGTTATCCCCAATCGGACCCGCTACACCAAATGGGCACGGAGCCGCCAACCAGGTTCCCGACTGGGTGGGTATCCCCCTTGTTGTTGACCCAATTTCAGGGCCCTCAACATAACCCAACCCTCTCCACATCACACAACCATTTTTGCTTCATTAACCTCTTAGCGGACAACTGTGGGAAATTCTCGCTATCCGCGAGGTCCCAATATTTGAACTTCATGGTAGGTACTCATCCCAATAACAGACCTTCAAACCTTATATCATCGGGGAGGAGCGGGGTCTGGAGCATACTCTTTGTGGCCTCCAGGTCCTTTGGTACCTTGGCTTACCCCTTCCACAGGGGGATGTAGGGAGGTAACTTTCTCACAGAAGGCATTCGGGAGACATCCTCCATCTCATCATCTTGCGCTTCAATTTTGGCAATCAGGGCTTGCAAGTCTTCCTCCTCATCCTCTGTTTCAATGGTGATGGCTTTTCCCTTCTCTGCCATTGAAAATTTTCCAAACCATGGGTTTCTTGGGGATACACGGACTGGCCCCATCGTTTGCTTATCCTTCTGTGGCCACGGTGTGCATGGTTATTTTGGAACTATTGGCGCAACTGCCTCCTCTCCAGGCTCCTCATGGGCCATACGGGGCTCCGCGGTAACTTCGGTGAATCACACTCTTGTTCTAGTAGCCATCATTGTCTTTACACTTGAAGATGGTAAGAGTACGCGGTCTCAATGCTCTGTACATGCTCAATTCTCAAACAACCAAGTGTTTCCTTGTGGATAGCCCTAGGGGTTTTATGGCAATTTTTGAATTTGAATTCGACGCTTCCCCTCACTTCTGAGTCATTAATACCTTCTTGGCGGTAGATCGTCCCAAATCTAGCTCTTAATTCATGTCTTAATTGCCCGCCACCTGCTCCTTTTTTCCTTAAATTGGACCTCGTGTCATGAACACTAACACCAATGGTCACCTCCCAGTATACTTGCATAGCAGCGCAACCCCCTATGCATGGTCGCGACCCCTGTGACATACTGATCCTGCACACAGCCTTCGTATCGCGCAGCTCCCATACAGACTCTTTTATGGTCTCGCCCTCTCTTTCAACTACTTGGAGCACTGAGATTATGCTCTCTAAGGATAGTCAGGTGGTCACACCCCCTGTGCGAGGCTTCAATTTACCTTCCATCCCAGTCCTTGGGCACCCCTGAATTACCCTCGTGTCCTCCAGTGCGTCGCGTTCTTCCTTGTATGGTGCGCTCCCCTATTTACTTTGTTTAGTAAGGTGTGGTTACAGCCATGGTAGCAGAGCCAGAAATTCTCGGCAACAATCTTCTAATGCGGTGGTATGACTGCCCATATCTTGTCCTATCCTTCTATCGACACAACATGCTTGCAGGATTTCGATTTCCAGTTTTTTTATTCCTGCATCGAACCACTAGTATGCGCAAGTCCCAAGCAGTTCATCTCACCTGGTGAACTCTATTCATGATCCCGCATACCTTTTTAAAGTCTTTGACATGGAATATTTCTGGTTTGCGTCACTTTCCCTGCTACTGCATCTGGTTCCGATTTTCGATCCTTAGTCTGGGGTGTGCTTATGTGGACTACAGAGCACACGTCTGCACCCATCGACACAGCTGAACGTGCAAGCTGCTTCGTCCTGGTTGCTTGGCTCTCGTTCGATGTTGGGGGCATCCAAACCATAAGCGCATCCACCTTCTACATTCGTGCCAGTTTACAAGGATCTCCTGATGTGTACTCCACCATCGTGCGGGTGTTACGCGTAGTGCCCATTCCAGTGCGTCGTATTGTTGTTGTTCCGGTACTGCGCTTTCAAATTTGTCCAGGAATTCATCCACCACTGTCACTCCATCATATGTTAGCAGTTCCCTGGCCTCTATCGTCACGTAATGCAATGATATAATCATCATGTTACAATTAAGTGTTGTCACATCATGCAATCGGTTCTACCAATGCTCTACTTCTTCGTCTGAATCCGAAGTACAGGATCTGTCACGCTCCCACGAGATTCTGCCATCTACTGTCGGGTTCACCTGTTCCTGGTCTCTCACTATTATCTGATAAATACAATCCAGTTCATCGTCGCTTTCATTGTCTCGCACTGGTTCAATGTAGCGCACTCCTTCGGACAGGTCTAGCGAGACTACTATGCGTAGTGACTTTTCTCAAATATCTGTTGGGTGTGGAGCCTGATTATCTTATGTATTCAAAGGTATCACCACATTGGACCCCAATTCGAAATGGCACCCGTAAAATATTTGCTCCAGGGGGGGTCAATAGGGTTGGATGATCTGACGATAGAACTTAGGCGGATTAGGTAGATGATCTGACGATAGAACTTAGGCGGATTAGGAAGATGATTTGATGATAGAACTTATGTTTAGTTTAGGGTTTTTTTCCCTAGAAGGAAACCTCTCTCTTTGTATGAGGGCATTGTATTGAGTCTGTGTAATATATGTGTATTCTCCAAGCGAGAAGTAGAGAGGTGAGACTGTGAGAGAAAACAGAGGATATTACAGAGGATCTGCTATAGGTTGTGTCTCTTCATTTTTCTGGATAATAAAAAGGAAGGACTGGATATTAGGGGTGTACATAGCCCAAACTAGGTGAACCACGTATATCTGTGTCTCTCTTGTTTTATGTGTTTTCTATGTTTATATTTCTGCAATATTTTATGTGTTCCGTTGCTCCGTAATATATAATTTTCTAACAACTGGTATCGGATCCGAAGGCCTATTTGGCTAATAAACTCACAGGAAAGAAGGGTTCCTCATTCGAGTGGGAGCAATGGTGGAAGATGGTAAGTTTAGGGTCAAGAAATTTAACAGCCAAAACTTCTCGCTGTGGAAGATGCAGATGGAAGATTATCTGTATCAGAAATATTTGTACCTACCATTGGGCGGAAAAACAAAGATGCCGATGGGAATGACAGATGAAGGATGGAACCTTCTCGATAGAAAGGCACTCAGAATATTACGGTTTTGCTTCGCAACATTAGTTGCCTTCAACATTTCAAAGGAAACAACAACAGAGGGTTTGATTAAGGCGTTGGAGAAACTATATGAAAAACTCTCGGCCTCAAACAAGGTATTTCCTATGAAATGGTTATTTAATATGAAGATGTCGGAAGGTGGATCTGTTGTAGACCATTTAAATGGTTTTAATACTGTTACAAGTCAGTTATGTTCTGTAGGGGTAAACTTTGATGATGATTTTATAGCTCTGTTTTTCTTGTGCTCATTACCAGCAAGTTGAAATGGTTTAGCAATGGCCATTAGTAACTCTGTTTCTGGATCTAGTACTTTAAAGTTTGATGATGTTGTCAGTGCTATCCTTAGCGAGGAAATGTGACGGAAAAGTTTCGGTGAGACATCGGGTAATGCTTTGAGTGCAGAGTCTAGGGGAAGAAAAATGGAAAGAGGAAAGTGCTCAGGATATCGCGGTAAATCAAGGAAAGGCATATCCAAGTCTAGATCGGGGATAGTGTGCTGGAAATGTGGAAAGAAAGGACACCTAAAGAAAGACTGTAGATCTCGGAAGGGAAAAGAAGGAGAAGCACAACAAGAAAACAATCATGAAGCAAATGTGATAGGTGAGGTGTTACAAGATGGTTTGATTCTTTCTTTCGAAAATATTACTGATTCCTGGGTGGTAGATTCAGGGGCCTCATTCCATGCCACACCTGATAAGAAATACTTTCATGACTATGTTCAAGGAGATTTTGGACAAGTTCATTTGGGTGATGATAAACCCTGTAAAATTGTTGGAATGGGTAAGGTTCTTGTAAAACAGAAGAATGGAAACCAATTGTTACTAAAGGAGGTAAGGCATGTTCCAGATCTAAAGAAAAATCGGATTTCAATAGGGCAATTAGGCGGTGAAGGTTGTGTGACAACTTTCATAGATAAATCTTGGAAGGTTACCAAAGGAGCCCTGGTAATAGCAAAAGGCAAAAAGGTTGGTACATTGTATTTATGCAATGGTATTTCTAACTCTGTTAATGCTTTAACTTCCAAAGCAGTAGATGCAACATTATGGAATCATAGGCTTGGACACATGAGTGAAAAGGGGATGAAGATTCTTCACTCAAGGAATTTGTTTCCGGGTTTGAAGAATGTTGATTTGGACTTTTGTGAGAATTGCATTTATGGAAAACAAAAGAAAGTCAGATTTCTTAGAGTTGGGAAAGAAAAGAAGAGAAAAAAATTAGAGCTTGTGCATATAGATGTATGGGGACCTGCTCAGGTATCATCTCTCGGTGGCTCTCGTTATTATGTTACTTTTATTGATGATGCAACTAGAAAAACTTGGATTTATTGTATTAAGAATAAATATGATGTATTTGATACTTTCAAGAAACGGAAAGCTTTGGCTGAGATTGAGACAAGAAAGAAATTAAAGTGTCTCAGATCAAACAATGGAGGTGAATATTGCAACAAAGAGTTTGATAGGTACTGTTCAGAGCATGGAATTTGCAAAGAGAAGATAGTTCCAAGAACACCACAAGAAAATGGTGTGTCAGAAAGGATGAACAGAACAATCATGGAGCGTGCAAGGTGCATGAGATTGCATGCAGGATTGCCTTTACAATTTTGGGCAAATGCTATAGATACTGCTGTTTATCTAATAAACATAGGGCCTTCAAGTTCCTTGGATGGTGGTGTTCTAGAGGAAGCATGGATAGGTAAAAAGGTAAACTACTCTTTTTTAAAGCCTTTTGGTTGTAAGGCCTTTGTCCATATTGATAAAGAAAATAGAACAAAGCTTGAGGCAAAGTCAAATAAATGTACCTTTATTGGCAATGGTGTTAATGATTTTGGTTATTTCTTATATGATTACGAAAATCACAAAATCATTAGGAGTAGAGATGTAATATTCAATGAAAAGGTCTTGTATAAGAATCAGTTGCAGGAAAAGAAACAGGAAAAAGAAAACAAGGAATACATAGTTCTTGATGAAATCACTGAAAAAGTAAAGGTGCCTGAAAATAATAATAGTCAACAACCACAACAATAGCAACTATCACAATAGCAATAGACACCCCAAACACCTGAAAGTGGTGTTAGAAGATCTACCAAGATAAGTAGACCCCGTGAACGATACTCTCCTTCATTATATTATTTATTGTTGACTGATTCTGGTGAACTCGAATGTTATGAAGACAGGCTGAAAGCGGGAAGAAGTGGTAGGTAGCCATGGAAGAAGAGATGGAATCCTTAATGCATAACCAGACTTGGGACTTAGTCAGGTTGCCTGCAGGAAAAAATACACTGAAGAATAAATGGGTTTACAAGCTGAAGGAAGAAGAAGGTGGAAAACAGAGGTACAAAGCTAGACTTGTGGTGAAGGGGTTTGCACAGAAGAAAGGTATTGATTTTGATGAAATATTTTCTCCTGTTGTTAAAATGACTTCAATCAGAACTATTTTAAGTCTAGTAGCAGTTGAAGATTTGCATCTTGAGCAGTTAGATGTAAAGACAACATTTCTCCATGAGTATTTGGAGGAAGAGATATATATGCAGCAGCCACAAGAATATGAAGTGAAAGGGAAGGAGAAACTAGTGTGCAGGTTGAAGAAGAGCTTGTATGGCTTAAAACAGGCTCCAAGGCAGTGGTACCTAAAATTTGACAAGTTTATGTCTGAACAAGGTTATACTAGATGTCACTCTGATCATTGTGTTTATCTGAAAAAGAAAAATGATGGCAGCTATATTATATTGTTATTGTATGTAGATGACATGCTTGTTGCAGGGTCTAACATGCAGGAAATAAATGTGCTCAAAATAAAATTGGCAAATTCATTTGCAATGAAGGATTTGGGAGCTGTAAAACAAATCCTTGGTATGAGAATAACTATAGACATGAAAAATCATAAATTAACATTGTCTCAGAATGAGTACAGACAAAAGATGTTGAAAAGATTTAATATGCACAATGCAAAACTAGTTAGTACACCTTTTGCTAGCCATTTCAAACTTAGTAAGGAAATGTGCCCAAAGACCCAAGAAGACATGGATTATATGTCTAAAGTTCCATATGCATCGGCAGTTGGAAGCTTAATGTATGCAATGGTCTGCACAAGGCCTGATATTGCACATGCAGTGGGAGTTGTAAGCAGGTACATGAACAATCCAGGAAAGGAGCATTGGATGGTAGTGAAATGGATTCTCAGATATTTGAAAGGTACCACAAATCAAGCATTATGCTTTGGTGGTTCAAAAATTTCTCTACAGGGATATGTTGATGCAGATATGGCAGGTGACAGAGATAATAGGAGGAGCACTACAGGATATGTATTTACTATTGGTGGAACAGCTTTCAGTTGGGTTTCAAAAATCCAAAGTGTTGTTGCACTTTCAACAACAAAAGCAGAGTATATTGCTGCTACAGAGGCTAGCAAAGAAATGATCTGGTTACAAAGATTTATGGGTCAATTGGGTAAGGAGCATGATATGGGCACGTTATACAGTGATAGCCAAAGTGCCATTCTGATTAGGTGCTCATGTCCTAAGTGTCGTAAAATTATCAAAATTTAAGTGCTCAGAACTGGTTCAAAGTTGAACGACTGAAAAGCGCTCGTCTTCCCAATTCCGGCGCTGTAAACGGTTCAAAAAACGGTCGCCGTATGAGGAAGTTATGACAAAAAGAAGAATTTGTCCATAACATTAGAAATTTTAATTTTTCAAAAAAAAATAAAAAAAGAATATTCTGCATAATATTCCTTGGAATATTCTAGGGAATATTCTATTTTAGGCAGCTAATCACAGGCCGCCATGTGGCAGGCCCGGAGTCCGCCACGTGGCCCCCAGATGACATCAGCAAGCATTGGGCACGTTGTTAAAAAAATTTGGTTGGCATGGGCAAGGTTTGAACTCGAGACCTGCCTGTCACAAACCCTCCGCCTTACCGTTAGGCTATGGAGGCGCTGTTGGTTATGAGGCGGATTAATGTATTTAAAAGTTTTAAAATTGCATGGGGCAGAAACCAAAGGGGGCTAGCCCCTAAGGGCCAGCCCCCCTTTCATATGACCATGACCCTGGAACCAGGGGCTTAAGCCCTAACCGCCAGCCAAACTGCCAGCACGAAATTCGAGGCAAACCACAACATTAAATGTAACTGCAGGATTTGGTGGAAATTTTGGCGGACATGGTGAATTTGGCGGACACGCCATAATTGGCGGAGCTAACTGGACATTAACTAAAGTTAGCTGGAGTTCTTTTAGGCAAAACTGGAGGAGATCATTAAATGGCCATAACTTTGGCTAGGAAAGGCGGTTTTGGACGAATTGTTTTTTGATTTTGGATATTTTTGACCTTATGAAGCCATTGGTGTAGGTCTTACAGCAATCTGAGGTCATTTGCAGAGGTTTTGGAGCCGTGAAAGTTCTAAGAGCCACTAGGGCCCAGTTTTGTGAAGACTGTATAGGGTTGCAAGTATCCATTGGAGGTGATCCAATAGTCAATCCTGAAGGATTCAAGTGTTATGAATCCATTTTTACCATCTATTTCACCTGTAGATGCTTCTATTTAGCTGTATATTCAATTTGAGCATTTAATTGAAACAAGGACAAGCCCATTTGGGATCTTTGGACCCAGCAGACGTAGCCCTGGAGGGGGTGAACTGCTTTATCAACTTCTTTTGCATTTGTGGTTGATTTATTTTGCAGAATAGTTTTAATGTGTTAAACAGTAAAAGAAAATAACTCTGCTATGCTTAGATGGGTCATGAACAACTGAAAATTTCATGTGTTTTCTTTCTGCAAGACATGGAAATCTTTTAAACGTGTTTAATTCTGAATTGAATACCTTGCAAAAAAATTTCAAGTAGTTTCAAATTCAGATCAAGTTGGTATCGGAGCTCAGGGTTTTTGTGCAAAGATCTTCTAACTGTCTTGCAAAGTATTGATGTTTACCATGTTGAAACTTAAAAGAGGGGAAGGACAATTGACTAGAGAACAAGAGAATCCTCAGTCAAGGAAGGCCAGAGAGCCATCACCTCCACCTTCAGCTTCACCCTCAAGAGTCTCCGCAGAAGCTTCAAGGATGTCTGAACATGAAGGAGAAATTCCTACAGAGACAGATCCAAGAGAAGAAGAAAGAGTCTTCAGAAAGGCTTTCTTAGACCTCACTGAAATGGTGAGGATATTGTACCAAGAAAGAAATGAGAAATTGGCTGGAGAAGGGTCCAAACATCCACATGAAGGAGAGGGCTCTTCAAGAGGTAAGAAGGATGATGATCATTCCAAGAAAGGACATGGAGGAAATGGTGATCCACCACCCCCATCTTCACCTTCTTCCTCTTCATCCTCGTCTTCTTCTGTTCATAAGCATAGATCCTCTGGAAAAATTCCTTTTTTGAAGCTTGATGTAAAATTCGAATTACCTGTGTTTAATGGTGAAGTGAATGCAGAAAAGCTTGACAACTAGATTAGGCAGTTGGAAGTTTACTTGAGGATCCAAAATATGCATGATGATGCCACAAAGATTCAGTTGGCTTCTTTGAGAATGGATGGAGCAGCATTGGTCTGGTGGGAGGCCAAGACTAAAGAGGAGATCACGAAATTTGGTAAGGTTACCTTAACATGGCCTGAATTTCTGTTAGCCATTAAAAAACAGTTTTATCCTCTTGCTTACATGCAGAAAGCCATTATGAATTAGCAAAATTTCAGACAACTTAAGGGTCAGAGTGTCCAAGACTACACCCAAGAATTCAAGAGAAGAGCTCTCTTGTTAGGGGTAGATTTACAGACCCAAGAAACCTTGCTGAAATACATCGGTGGCTTGCATAGCTACCTTAGACACACCATCTTGATGTTTAACCCTACTAGCCTGGACGAGGTTTGTGTCCAAGCTACCCATTTAGAGCAAGGGGAAAAAACACATTTGAAGAGGGTAGAAACAAGCCCCCCAAGGGGAAAAACAAAGAGAAAACCTCCAAGGGAAAGAGAAAAAAGAATGCATCTGTCAAGCAGGAGAGGGATAAAGTGATCTGTAAACACTGTTCTAAACCAGGCCATGAGGAGAAAAACTGTTGGAAATTACATCCTGAAAAAAGACCTCAATCTAACAAATCCAAAGGGAAACAGAAAACTGCTGCTACTACATCTACACCACAGGATTTAGGGGATGACTCAGGTGATGAAACCAAAATTGCAGCCATGGGTTTGAAAAACTTGAAGGGAAAAGAAATTGAAACTCAAGCCAGGACTAGTACCTCAAACTGCCATGTACAAGCTCCTAATGAGAAAGAAAGAATTGAACTGTTTCATGTGAGGGTGATTTCAAAACATACTAAAATTGACACACTTTTTGATAGTGGGTCACAAGCAAACCTTATATCAGAGGACTTGGTCAAGCAGCTTAAACTTGAGACCGTTCCACATCCGAAGCCATATCCACTTGGATGGATTTGCAAGGATGCAAATTTACAAGTTTCAAGAAAGTGCACATTGCGCTTTGCAATTACTGCACATTTTATTGACACAGTTGAACTTGATGTGGTACCTTTTGATATAGCAGGAATTGTTTTAGGAAGTCCTTACTTGTTTGACAGGAAAGCTATCTTTCATCACCATGAAAACAAATATCATCTTTTCAAAGATAGAAAGGAGTTCATTGTTAGAGCTCATCGCAAGAAGACAAATATAGCGATGGTGAATGTAGGACAGGTAAAGAGGCTGGTCAATTCAAGTAAGAATTTTGTTCTTCTTATGATTAAGCCCAAGGTTGATGTGAATCATGAGTCATTTGACAATTGTGATCCAAAACTTAAATCAGATCTGTATGATGTAGTTGATGCATATCATGAGATGTTTCAGGAGCCAACAGGTTTGCCTCCTAAGAGGGAGATTCAGCATGAAATCCATTTGCATCCAGATTGTCCTCTTCCAAACATGGGCATGTACCGCATGTCTATTATGGAGAATGCTGAAATAAAGAAGAAAATCAAGGACTTGTTGGAAAAGGGTTTCATAAGGCCAAGTACTTCACCATGTGGGTCACCGATTGTATTGATTCCAAAGAAAGATGGCACTTGGTGTATGTGTGTTGATTTTAGGGCCTTAAACAAGATAATGGTAAAGAATCGTTACCCACTCCCAAGGATAGATGATTTGCTAGACCAGCTGAAAGATGCTCGATATTTCACTAAGCTAGACTTGCGCAGTCGATATCATCAAGTAAGAATTGAAGAAAGTGACATTTGGAAGACAGCCTTTAAAACCAAACAAGGACTCTTTGAGTGGCTTGTGATGCCGTTTGGTTTGTGCAATGCACCTGCAACTTTCATGCGGGTAATGGATGATGTCTTGCGTTCTTTTCTTGATGATTTCGTTATTGTCTACTTAGATGACATCTTAATTTTTAGCAAGTCTAGAGAAGATCATGTCATGCATGTTAGGAAAGTACTTGATGTTTTGAAGAAGAATCAGTTATTTCTTAAAATGTCAAAGTGTGAATTTGGAAAGACTTCTTTGGTTTATTTGGGACACATAGTAGGAGGAGGTGCTTTGAGAATTGATCCTGCTAAGATTGAGGCTATTGTGAAGTGGCCTACTCCCAAATCCATAATAGAGGTAAGAAGTTTTTTGGGTGCAGCTCAATATTGGAGGAAGTTTATCTCTAACTTCTCTTCTATAGCAGCTCCTATGCATGCAGTGAGAAGTGTGAAGCATGCTTTCCAATGGGGAGGCAAGCAGCAAAAAGCTTTCGAATCTTTGAAAGAGAAGATTAGTTCAGCCCCTGTCCTTGCATTACCGGATTTGAGACAGCCATTTGAGATACAAACTGATGCTAGTGATTATGCTATGGGTGCAGTTCTTCTACAACATGGTAAGCCTATTGCTTTTCATTCTGAAGCTTTTAATGGTGCTGTTGTAAATTATCCTACATATGATAAGGAGTTGTATGCGTTGTTACAAAGCATCAAAAAGTGGAAACACTACTTGATGGGCAAAGAAACTGTTATACATACCGACCATCAGCCCTTACAGTATTTGCAATCACAAAGCAAGTTACAACAGTCACGACACTTCAGATGGATGGGCTTCTTGCAACAGTTCCATTCGGTAATAAGGTACAAGAAAGGTACTTTGAATAAGGTTGCTGATATGCTTTCAAGGCCTATTATTGGTGCTGTTACTTTACTTAAGAATTCTTCCATTGTACATGATAGTTACATAGAACAATATGCATCTGATGATGACTTTAAAGATGTGTATGCTAACTTGAGTAAAGGGAATCATGTAGAGGAAAATGACTATCACATGCATAACAATTTGTTGTTTCATTTGGGCAAGTTGTGTATACCACAGGGGGAGAGGATAAATGTCACAAGAGAAGCTCATTCTTCTCTTATTGCTAGCCATTTTGGTGTGAGAAAAACAGTTGCACATCTACAGAGGTATTGCTATTGGCCTCGCATGGTAGATTCTGTTTCAAGGTTCATAAGAGGTTGTTCATTATGTGCTACAAGCAAGCCTAGCAATAGGAAGCTTGGTTTGTATACTCCTTTGCCGGTACCTTCTAGACCATGGGAGAGCATCTCTATGGATTTTGTAGGAGGTTTGCCAAAATCTAGAAAGCAACATGATTATTTATATGTAGTAGTTGATCGTTTCAGCAAAATGTGTACACTTATGCCTTGTAAGAAAACTATAACTGCTGAACAAACTGCTGAATTATTTTTTCAACATGTATGGATTCACTTTGGTTTGCCTACTTCCATTATTAGTGACAGGGATTCCAGATTTGTGGGGAATTTTTGGTCCAACCTATGGGAGATGATGGACACAAAGTTGAAGAAAAGTTCTGCTTTCCATCTGCAAACAGATGGAAAAACCGAAGTTGTGAACAGAACCATTGTGCACCTCTTGAGAGGTTATTGCAGCAAGCATCCCAAGCTTTGGGATGAACATTTGCGCTACATACAACATGCTTACAATCGTGCCAAGCACTCTTCCACAAACACCTCACCGTTTGAAGCTTGTTTTGGTTACTTGCCAAAATCACCTCTTGATTTCATTCTTGAGAAAGATGTTGCCATTGAGGGACATAGTGATATTGACAAAACTCGTTCATTCATTGAAAGAATTCAGCAAATACATCAGCAAATTCAAGAACAGCTTGATAAGAGTCAAGGCAAGTACAAGGAAAGACACGACAAGCATAGAGTTGATCACAAGTTTCAAGAAGGGGATGAGGTATGGTTGTACATTAGTAAGGAAAGGATGCAAGGAGAAGGTAAAAAGCTGAAGCCTATTCATTATGGTCCATTCAAAATCCTCAAGAAGGTTGGAAATAATGCTTTTCAATTAGATTTGCCTTCCTACATGCAAATGTATTCTGTTGTCAATGTGGAGAACTTACGTTTGTATGAACCTCCTTTGATTGCTGATCATGAAAGTGCTATTCAGCTTCCATCTATAGAATATTTCTCACCAGAATTCTTAGATGAGCTGAAAGAAGATACAATCCTTGACAGAAGGACACGCACTTCAAGAAGGGGCAGTGTAGATTATGTTCGGGTTGGTTTCAAAGGCAGCAAACAGAAACAAGGCAAAGTGGATGGAGGTGGACAGAGCTAGGGAGCTATACCCTCACCTATTTAACAGGTAGTTGAAGGCTTTTGGGGTCCAAAAGCTTCCCAATGGGGAGGCGTGATCAGGTGCTCATGTCCTAAGTGTCGTAAAATGCTCAAAATTTAAAGTGCTTGGAACTGGTTCAAAGTTGAACGAATGGAAAGTTATCATATTCCCAATTCCGGCACCGCAAATGGTTCGAAAAAACGGTCGCCGTATGAGGAAGTTATGGCAAAAAGAAGAATTTGTCCATAACATTAGAAATTTTAATTTTTCAAAAAAAATTAAAAAAGAATATTCTGCAGAATATTCCAGGGAATATTTCCTTTTCGGCAGCCAATCACAGGCTGCCACGTGGCTGGCCCGGAGGATGCCACGTGGCCCCCAGATGACATCAGCAAGCATTGGGCGCGTTGTTAAAAAATTTTGGTTAGCATGGGCAAGGTTTGAACTCGAGACCTGCCTGCCACAAACCCTCCACCTTACCGTTAGGCTATGGAGGCGTTGTTGGTTATGAGGCGGATTAATGTATTTAAAAGTTTTAAAATTGCATGGGGCGGAAACCAAAGGGGGCCAGCCCCCTTTCATATGACCACGACCTAGGAACCAGGGGCTTAAGCCCTAACCGCCAGCCAAACTGCCAGCACGAAATCCGAGGCAACCCACAACATTAAATGTAACTGTAGGATTTGGCAGAAATTTTGGCGGACATGGCGAATTTGGCAGACCCGCCATAATTGGCGGAGCTAATTGGACATTAACTAAAGTTAGCTGGAGTTATTTTAGGCAAAACTGGAGGAGATCATTAAATGGCCATAACTTTGGCTAGGAAAGGTGGTTTTGGACAAATTTGTTTTTTATTTTGGGTCTTTTCGACCTTCTGAAGCCATTGGTGCAGGTCTTACAGCCATCCGAGGTCATTTGCAGAGGTTTTGGAGCCGTGAAAGTTCTAAGAGCCACTAGGGCCCAGTTTTGTGAAGACTATATAGGGTTGCAGGTATCCATTGGAGGTGATCCAATAGTCAATCCTGAAGGATTCAAGTGTTATGAATCCATTTTTACCATCTATTTCACCTGTAGATGCTTCTATTCAGCTGTATATTCAATTTAAGCATTTAATTGAAACAAGGACAAGCCCATTTGGGAGCTTTGGACCCAGCAGATGTAGCCCTGGAGGGGGTGAACTGCTTTATCAACTTCTTTTGCATTTGTGGTTGATTTATTTTGCAGAACAAATTCGTTTTAATGTGTTAAACAGTAAAAGGAAATAACTTTGCTATGCTTAAATGGGTCATTAACAGCTGAAAATTTCATGTGTTTTCTTTCTGCAAAACATGGAAATCTTTTAAACATGTTTAATTCTGAATTGAATACCTTGCAAACAAATTTCAAGTAGTTTCAAATTCAGATCACATTCATATTACAAAGAACTCAGCATTTCATTCCAAGACTAAACACATACAGCTCAAGTACCATTTCATACGATCAATGTTGGAAGATGGAGAATTGAAGCTGGAAAAGATACACACTAGCCAGAATCCTGTAGATATGCTAACAAAAATTGTAACCAGGGAGAAACTGAGAATATGCTCAATTTCAATTGGTCTTCAAGGATGACGATGAAGATGAGAAACACCCAGGTCCAAAGAGGAGTCATTGTCCAGCAAATGAAGTAGTGGTGGAGTTTCTATAATCAGTCTCCAAGTGGGAGATTGTTGGGTGTGGAGCTTGATTATCTTCTGTATTCAAAGGTATCGCCACATTAGACCCCAGTTCGAAATAGGGTGGCAACACCGCCCGTAAAATATTCATTGTAGGGGGGTCCAGGGGGGGCGGCAGCAACCTTTGGGGAGCCCCCCCCTGGCAGGGGGTTTTGAGAGCAGCGTCCCCGAAGCTAAAACATATGTAAAATTTCCTTGTAAAAGTATAGTAATTTCTAGTCAATATGGGTTGTTCATTAGGCGGATGATCTAATGACAGAACTTATGTTTAGTTTATGGTTTTTTGCCCTAGAAGGCAACCTCTCTCTTTGTATGAGGGCATTGTATTGAGTTGGTGTAATATATGTGTATTCTCTGAGCGAGAAGTAGAGAGGTGAGACTATGAGAGAAAACAGAGGATATTACAACGGATCTGATGTAGGTTGTGTCTCTTCATTTTGCTGTATAATAGAAAGGAAGGACTGGCTATTCAAGGTGGACGTAGCCCAAACTAGGTGAACCGCGTATATATGTGTCTCTCTTGTTTTATGCATTTTTTGTGTTTATATTTCTGCAATATTTTATGTGTTCCATTGCTCTGTAATATATAATTATTTAACAATATCATCTTCTGCTTCTTCAGGTTGATGACTCCATTCATATCAGTGGCCTAGTCTATTCCTAGCAATGCGGGATATGGATTGTTGTCATCGACAATCTCTATTACTTCAAAGTCCGTCTGTGTGCTTGTGCCTTCGATATCAACTATTACCCCTTGCGATCTTCCCATGGGAAAAATATTATGTTGGTTCACCATTCGTAATTGAATAGGGGACCACTGTAGCACAGGCCTGCCCATATGTTCCCATGTTTGCTTTGCTAACACATTCACATTCGACCCCAGGTCTAGGATGACCTGATCCATTTCGTGCTCACCAATCTACAATGTCAATCTCAGTTCCCTCCTGGGGTGCAATACATGCTTTCCTAGTTTTCGGACTACGCGTGGTTCCCCTGACCCTGCGCACCTGGTGATCAGTCCCTACAGTCCCTTAATGGCCTTGTTGTTGTGCAATAGTTTCATGCATGTCTCCAGAAAGGTATTAAGCATAGAAGGATCCATTCCTAGCTCTAGTTGATCCTTACTACTTGAAGTCGAGGCCTCTGCGAAGCTCTTCTTAGCTTCCATGAACATCTCCTTTGCGGGTTCTAAGTCAAACTCAGGTTCCTTTACAGGAGCCTTGTGAACCCATGTATCTTCCTCGAGTTGCTTCCCCTTATCCTCCCCTATGGTCGCACTGCTTTTGAGTATCATGTTCACATTCAGGTCATCCTCGTGTGGTTCAGACCTCATAATCTGGATATTTTGAGTCGGAGTAGGCTGGAGTACCCCTTTCTCGCGCATCTGTGCGATCAACATAGGACAATCCATAATTTCATGATCAAACTGAGCACAGTATGAACAAGATACTCTCGTTGGGTTGATACAATCGCGGCGTAGTGCTGTGGTCCTCCGCAATTGTAACAAATTAACTGTCCATGACCCCTTCCTAGTCCCATTCCTCCTCGTCCTCGACCTCGGCCCTAAAATTCAATGCACGCCATCCCTGCAGCTGGGTCGAGGGCTCGTGTTTCTATCTGCATGTGATAGGCTAGGGTTCGATCCATCATTAACTCGTAGCTACGATAAGTACGCTCGTCGTGGCCTAACGATCTACAGAAATTACAAAAGAGTTTTTGGGATGTCGATGTATACTTCTGCAACAAATGACAATTATCTGTTGTTTGTTTTCCTCCTATCTAACAGATCGTGCACCATAATGCAGGTGTCGCACTCGGCCCTGCATGTGCCTCTGGTATCAATGGCATTGGCCCCCCTCCTGCCAAGTAGTTTGCAAATACTAGATAGTGATCCTTGTCATGGCCCTGGCCTTTGCATTTTACGCACCATAATTCCTCGTGCGCCTCTGGTCGTGATGCCCTATCCTGCTTCAAGCTCTACAATTCCAGGTAGAGTTTCTGTAGTTGCGCGTGGATTTGTTGAACTCCCAACCCAGGATCTTGTATCGGGGTCTCATGCAACCTCATCGCCATTTCCATTGCTTCAGCCTCGGTTGAAAGCTTCTGTTGTGACAGTGTTATCCTCAGGTGCAATGTCAGAGATGCCACAAACCATGCGCAGTGCTATGCATCCATTAGCGTCATATTAGCCTCGCGGATCATATTCTTCAGTCGCTAATCCAGATCCTAGGGGGTCTTGCCTAGAAGCATCACGATCTCTTTAAACCTAATGATTAACTGTGTCTCTGATTTCGGCTGGCTAAATTCTCTGTTCAACGCATTCTGGATCTCTGCTATCCCTGTGTTTGGGTGGTCATTAGAGTGCTTGATATACCATGTCAACACGCAATCCTACAACGCGCTCACCAATGTAGCCTTCTTAATGTTGTCATCTGTGACCCCTTGCGCTTCCCACACTGCTCTTACCATGAACCAAAACTGGTCCAGATCCTCATTCCCTACTCCTCTGAATACGGGTAGCTTGATCGCACTTGCCATGCTGAACTGTGGGGTTGGTGGAGGTGGAGTGGGTGGAGATGGAGGTGAGGGAGGTGAAGCGGGTGGTGGCGTGGGTGGAGGTGGTAACTGCGGAATGCGCTGCCTTATCAAACTGATCACACTTCTCAGAGAGACTCGAGCGTGCTCTTCCTCCCTCTCTCACGATGGTGAAATTAAGGAATTGTTTCCTAATTCCCCGCTACCTTTGTAGATCTTTCCACTCTGCATCATCCCAAACATTAATGTATTCGTATAACCTGTTTTTCACATAACAACATATTAATCTAGGTATTCAAGGATTTAATTTACTTACCTCGCGGTCCCTTGAGAAAACGTTGTTCTGCCTCACTGTTGCTCACAGTCATGTCCACCGCAAACTCAGTGACAAATCCCTCTATCATTTAGTCGAGCCAATGGTCCACAACGCGCGCGATTTTGTCTTCTGATGCCTCTAGTCTGTGCACTAATTCCGAAGTCCACACTATCAGTTGATCAATATTACACCTTCTCTGGCTGTCGGCTAATCTCACGATCCACTCATACAGTTTAGAGGGAAAGGATGCAAAGAAAATCTCGTGGATTTCCATATACACGTAGTAATCCAGCCACCTTTTCTCAGATACTTGCGGAGTTTTGTTTTCCTGTGTCGCGAACTCGTGAATCTTCTGGTCCAACCACTCTTCAATTTCCTTCTTTGTTGAGTTCCAGTGGCACGACATCAAACATCCCTTAGGCAGATCCTGGTCCAGCAATGGAACCATTTTTTGGCTACATGGGGCCTAACCCAGGTTCAGCAGTAAGTTTAGCTAAGCAAATCTCGGTACTACTAGCCCTTTCAACAACAGTTCGTTGAGCGTGGACTGAGGTCTCACCCGAAGTAGTCTAGGAGCATGCTGGAACCAGGTTTCTGCACCCTGGGGATGTCTGATATGGGTGATAGGTATGCGATTCACCCTTCGCACTTACTAGGCTACGCGTACCAACGAGCCCTTTGCGTTCTGTGAGACTGCCTTCGTGTAGCTCCACTCGTAGAGCGACCAGTGTTAATTACCCAAGTCTTCCTTAATTAGGTTATGTTCATTAATTCCTTAGAAGTTTTTCATTCATAAACATACATACAAGTGTGCACAAATAAACAGATACCATTAACGCATAACATCCAAATATAGATCTATGAAACAGATGCACAATATGCCAAATCAACTTCTCTTTATTAGTGATGTTTTCCAAGTTTAGTTCAGTACAAACTCGACTTTGCCCTGCGCACTCAGCTGTAGAGCCTCTACCTACTACTATGACCCAATACCTTCAGATCCACTTCTATCCTCTAACCATGCCTTCGCATCTATCTTCTTCTTACTAAAAAAATATGGTCCGTGGACCATGGGTAGGCCGACACACTTTACATTAAATTATATTATTTTAGGGCGGACAACCCTAGACTCTCACGCTCCGCGCCCACATTTCGTGGGATCTTTACATTACGTTGACCAAAACTTGGGCTTTAAGCCTCAAAAACATGCTATGGGGGGATCTGCTACCCAACATCTACCCATAAGGCATTGACTAGCTTTTTATTCCAAGTTTTCTTATTGTCCTCTAGTAACTTCTTGATGATGCTTACTCGGCTTTTGTTTGAGGATTCTGCCAGTCCATTACCTTGAGGGTAATAGGTTGTGGAATGGCTAAGGGCGATATGGTATTTATTGCAAAAATATATCATTCTTTTGGATTTAAAGGCTGCTTCATTATCAGTGATGAGCTTAGTTGGACATCCAAATCTTGATAGAATATTGGTTTCAAGGAAGGTTATGATAACAGTGTTTGTGGCTTGCCTTGAATGGATGGCCTTTATACATTTTTTGAAATATTCTATGGCTATGAGGATCCATTAGTGTTGGGCAGAGGAGGGTGGGTGAATTTCACCAATGAAGTCTAAATCCCATTGCTGAAAAGGTATTTCTACAGAGATTGTCTTGAGGGGTAAAGGTAAGAATTTTTTTCTTCCCCTCAAAGATTTGACATTTGTGACAAAAGGTCACATATTTTTTGACATCATCAAACAAGGTAGGCCAATAGAAACCAACTCTAAGGATTTTATTTGCAGTGGACTTCCAGTAAAGGTGTCCTCCGCAGTCACCTGCATGAAACTCTTGCAAACTTTGTCAGAATCATATTTTAATAAGAAATTAAGAAGAATACCTTCATGATCTCTCCAAAACATAGCAATGTCTAATATACAAAATTTCAAGGATTTCATCTTCAAAAACCTACGTTTAGTCCTAGATAATTTAGGAGGAGCTTGTAAATTCAATAAAACATAAATAATATTAGCATACCAAGGAGATTCAATAAAGGCCTGGCTAATTAGTGTTGTTTCCATATCCTCTTCATTATCTATTGCTACAATAAAGTTTATATCCAAGGCCTGACAGTTTGATTCAGCCATGAGCTTGGCTAAACCTTGGCCCTTGATTAACTTAGTAGGTTTGATTTCTATATCATACTCTAAAATAGTAGCAATCCACTTTCCCCTCTTTCCATCAGGACCATCCTGAGTTAGGATGTCTTTAACTACTGAATTAGGAACATAGGCTACTATATGAGAATATAAGATGTATACCCTAAAGTACTTAATGGATTTGACTAAAGCCAAGGCTTGCTTTTCCATTATATTATATTTCAAGGGGGCATCTCTCAGGGCTTTAGTAAAGAAAACAATGGGTTGTTCATAGCCCTGGTCATTTTTTTGCAGAACTCCAACAATTACGTGCTTAGAAGCAAAGGAAAACAAGATGAAATCTCTGTCAAATTTAGGACTGATCAACACACGTGTTTTAGTCAAGGCTAGTTTAATGTCTTCAAAATATTGTTTAGCCTCAATAGTCCATTTTATGGTGGAGTCCTTTTTCAACATGTTGTTTAGTGATCTAATTAATTCTACTAGATTACATATAAATCTTCTAAGAAAAATATTTTTTCCTAAGAAAGCTTGTAACTCTTTAATGTTCCTAGGGTGTCTTATTTGTAGGATGGCTTCTATTCTTGTAGGGTCTATTCTTATACCATATTTTGAAATTATGTGACCTAACAACTTTCCTTCTTCTAACCCAAACAAGGACTTTTTTGGGTTTAAGGAGATTCCAAATTTCCTGCATTTAATAAAAACTTGCCTTAGATGATCCAAATGTTGATTGTCAGATTTTGAAAATATAGTAATATCATCTAAATATATCACAAGGAAATCATGAATTTCTTTTGCAAAGGTTATATCCATAGCCCTCTGGAAAGTGGCTCCTGCATTCATTAGCCCAAAAGGAATTTTTACATACATAAATGTGCCCCAAGGAGTAGTAAAGGCAGTTTTGGGTTGGTCATCTGGATGAACCAAGATTTGATTGTAACCAGAAAACCCATCCAACAATGAGATTCTGGTTGATCCAACTACTCTTTGTAAAATGTGGTCCATTTTGGGGAGAGGGTAATTGTATTTTAGTGATACTTTGTTGAGGTTTCTGAGATCCACAAAGAATCTAATCTCACCAATTTTCTTTCTAGATGGCACCAAGTTTGAGACCCAATCAGAAAAGCTAATTGGTGCAATTATTTTGGCATCATACATCCTCTGAATTTCTTTTTCAATTGCAGGTAATAAGACAGGATTAATCCTCTAAGCTTTTGTTTGAAAGAACTTTGATTTTCTTTAATAGGAATTGTATGCTGGATGATGTTGGTGTCATAGAATTTGAGGTCCTCATAACTCCAAGCGAAGACATCCTAAAATTCTTTCAACAACTCAATATATTTCACTTTTTCAGTTGGGGGTAATGATTTTGAAAGTTTGATCAGTTTAGTATTTTCATCGGTCCCTATATTACACTCCTCCATATCAGATATTGAAGGTTCCATTTTAGGTTTCATAGGAACATCATTTGAATCAAATAAATCTTCGAGAGGGGCCAATCCCTTTGGTAAGAAATTATCCTTGAGATTAATTACTTCGATTTCTTCAATAATTATTTCATCAATCTCAATTTTCTCTAAGTTATCTACGTCTAATTTGGTAAATTTAGTTGGGTTGAGTCTATCTATTTCATCACCTTCTACCTCATTTATTTCTATCTCATCCTTAGTGTCAGGATATATTGATGTATCAATATCTATATTGTTAGTGGTAAATTCCTCTTCTGAAATTAAAAAATAAAAAATTATTTATTTGTTTATCATTAGAAAATATTTTCCAATTCTTCAAATTATCTGGAATTGCAGATCTGTGCCTAACTTCAGCAGTGTACTGATGGTTAGGTTGGAAGGGTAATTTGCAGATGCTGGAAAACATTGCTAAACTATGGGCTTGCATGTTGTGTTTTCTAGGGATTACTGCAAGCTTTACTTCTATGAAAGTGTTAAGTATTTCTATGATAGTTCCCCTATAACAATTTAATCTAGGGTCCTTTGTCATATATACAACATCAATATGTTTTATAATTAGTTCAAAGTCTCCCATGACAGAAACTCTTTTAGCTCCTAGATTCCTAACTAACTTAAGACCTAAAATTAATGCTTCATATTTGGCCATATTGTTGGTACATTTAAAATTCAATCTATATGCATGGCCTTCTGAGTAATTATTTTCCAAATTATATATCCACACTCCTACTCCTGCTCCTAACCTATTGACTAAGCCATCAAATTCTAGATGCCATAATATCTCATGATCTATATTTACACTATCTGGTGCAACAAACTTTTCATCATTTATAGCAATTTGACCGTCTTGTTCATTGAACAGTTTTGTAGTTTGATTAGTTTCATTTTGTGTAGAAACTGCAATTTATTTTGGTTTTGTATTAGTACTGTCTAAAATTTGTTCTTGTGTTTGATCAGCATTATACATGATAAAAGAATCAATATCTAAGTGTATGGAGTAGATGGGAAAGTTTTGAGGCCAATCCTGGCTACTTACCATATATTTCATTAAGGTTTCTCGGTATAGTTTCTTAGGTTGTCCAAAAACAGAGATTGTTGCATATGACATATCTAGTTGTAAGGATCCCTGAAGTTTGGATCCCCATGATCTGGATAACAACATGCCATACTTTGGTGGGATGTCAGCAACTACAATATCCATAAGGATGCTTTTGGCAGGATATTGAACTAAAGTGACACACAGGTCTTTGATCAATCCTAGACACTTTACCTGACTGGAGTCAAATGAGAATAAGTCTTTGTAAGGCCTTGTAATGTCTAGGTTTAATTTCTCCATTACTGATTTGGGAATTAAGTTGTGAGAGGCCCCATAATCCAACATTGCATTATGTAGAATTTTGTCATGGATACTAAGGCTAATGTAAAAAGGTGGAACTCCTCCTTCTAATGGTTTTCCATTAACATCTGGACCAAATATGAGTTCTGGTTGGTCATCAAACAAGTTAACTGAATCCTCATTTTCAGCAATGTTTAAGGTCTGGTTTATCTGTGATTTATAAGTTTCATTCTTGATGAGTTCTGTTAAAGGGATTGAAATCTTTAGATTTTCTATCTCTGTTCCCAAATTGAATGGCAAAGAGACCATTTATGTTTGAAGGTTTTAAATTTTTGTAGCAGGGATTTGGGTAGGCTTATCTTCTTTTCCTTTATTGGGGATCTCCTTATGTGGATTTTCAAATCTAATGTTTTAAGCTTTATCCACTAGTTCCTTAGGGGGAATTGAAGTGGATGGTTGATCAACAAAAGGTTGATTAGAGGTTATGTATACAATGGTGGGGCTAGAAGGTTTTGGGTTTTCCCTAGGGAGAATTTGGAGGATTTTTTAAACAGGGCTTCCTTTATTTTCTTGGGTTGATTTTGTACTGTTTTCTTGGTTTGGTCAGGGACATCAAAACTCTTTTTGCTTCTTAGATTATACTGTTTATGTACTTCAAAGATGGCATAATCATATCTTTGTTTGTAATCAAATGATTCCCTGGACTGTATTTGTAATTGCTGCAGCATATACAGATCCGGTTCATCTTGGGTTAGAAAAATAGTGTCCTCATCATTTATTTCCATTAGGTTAATTTGTGTATCTTGTTCTGGATCTTCCAGATGGGATGTTTCTGCATAATTTTCTTGAAAATGAGGCCTAATGTTCTGATCTGGTCCATTTTTCCCAATGTTTTGGTTTTTTCTAAAATTTGGGTTTCTAACTAGAGGTGCTTGTTGGTTATCCCATTGAGGTTTCCTCTCCATATTCTCTATTCTATCCATTAGTCTTTCCATACTTTTGGCTAAACTATCTATTTTAATGTCATATGGTGAAGTTTCATCCTTAGCAGTTCCTCTCCTTTCATTTCTAACTCTAGCCCTTTTAGCTAACAAATTAGCTTCTACACTAACAACTACACTTTGCATTTCTTCTAATGTTGGGGGATTTCTTTCCCTAAGTTGGTATGCCATATCTGTGTCAAAACCATCAGGGAACTTTATTAATGCTAAGTCAGGTGGGGGTCTAAGGTTAATTGGGATTGCGTTATACATTATTGAATCTAATGCAGTAATCTTGAACAATTTCATTAGGTCTTCTTCTAATATTCTCATATTTTGAAAGGATTTGTAAGGGATTCTTTTTCTTTTCCCACCTATCAATAAACAACCTTTGGAAATTTGCTAGGTCTGCAATGTGGTTGGCAGGAAAGGCTTTAAACCACTTCTTGACATCACTAGTCAAAGTTTGGGCAAAAAGTCTCATCTGGACATCAACTTCATCTATTTCATGTAGTTCAAAAAATTCAGACATCTTGTTTACATGTTGTTGGGCAGTGTAATGACCAGTAGCATCAAACAGGAAAATCTTACTTTGATAATCTACAGGCATAGCATGAAGTTGGGCAGGTAAAATAAGAGGAGCATATATGTTTGCCATTGTTGTAAGTTGGGAGGGGCTGAGATGTGGGGTTGAGGTACTTGGAGATGATGCAGTAGTGGATGAAGAACTAGGGCTAGTAGATGATGAATGAGTAATGATAGGTTGGTGAGGGAGTGAAGGTATAAATGGTGGTGAAGAATGGACTTCAGAAGGTATTATTGTTGAAGTTGAAGGGAACAATGGTGAACTCAAAGTAGTGGACAATTGTTCAGAAAGCTAAGGGGCATGGTAGTATTAATGGATGATTGTGGAGATTTCAGAATGTATTCATCAATTGATTTGTTGGCCTGTTGAATTTCAAGGTCTGCAATAAAATTAGGATCTAGAATTGTTTCATCGATTGCATTTTCAGATTTTGTTTTAAATAATGAAAGATCAAATGGCACATCAAAGGGAAGTTCTTCTAAAAATAACCACTCATTAGGACATGAATTAGCTTTAACTAATGGTAATTAGCTAACCAAACTTTCTTCTTTTTTATATTTTCTTGAAATTAGGTTGGGATTATCAACTACTGGGGCAGGGTTTGGATTTGGATTAGCCCTAGTAAAATGAGTCTTCCTAGAAGCCAAAATTTCAAAATTTTTATTGCTTTTGTGAGATTTTTTCAAAATAACTTCTAACAAATAACTTTAAGAGGCTCAGAATGTAGATTTAGAATTTTCTTAAAGCTTTATTAGGACTGAGGATTCGATGGTCCCCAGTATGGTCGCCACTATGTTATCACTCAGAAATTTCTCTAGAAGTTATTAGAAGAAAGAAAATGACCGAGATAACCACAAACCAACTTTGGAGCATAGGATCTAGCCAACCTATGGCTTAGAGAAGGCTCTCTCTATATGATTTAGCTTTGTTTGCTGAGATTTCAGGTTAGTTATGAATGTTCAGAGGGGGGTTTGGATTGATATTCAAGATTGGATGGTGGAATACTTAAAATAGATGGATAGAATGATGTCTTTAGACCATTGGGCTATGGAGTCAATAGAAGGGCAGCAAAGCTGGATCAACTCACTAAAGGGAATGTTCAAAGGGCAAGCTAGCAGAGTGAAGTGCAGATCTTTGGGACAGTTAGGGTGAAGTGGTTTTAATTAAGGTGAGAAAGAAATTAAGAATTCTCAGACCGAGATATAAACGAGGAATAAAGGGTAATCGAAAGCAAAGGCAATTAAGAATCCTTTAGTCTGGATTACCAAGAAAACAACCTAAACTAAGGAGCAATTAAGAATTCCTTAACTTAGATATCAGTTGAAAAAATTTATATGCCTAACTATTAAAACAGAGTGTAATTAAACAAATTCTGAGATATTGTTCCCGTTATAGAATTAAGATTTAGAAATACATTAAATATTGTGGAAAAACTTTAAGAAAGATAACAATAACATGACAAAACTGCACTTCTCTTAACACCAATCCTGTGAAATATCTTGTCTTTATTCATCAATCCAGCTTGTTGGCTCAATCAATGATACAATAGCTTTACAGTCTATTGATCAACAAGTCTATAGAAGTTTGCGAGAGATTTTTCGGCGAAAATCACATGAGAAACCATTTGTCGACGCGTTTCGAACCAACTAGTGTGGTTCATCGTCAGGACAAGTTGAAGAAACAGATCCAGTCTAGCATGTTAAATAGTCTAAGCAGAGACTCCAACGGCTACAAAAGATTAACGGCTAATTTTTGACTCTAGGACCCAGGTCAAATTTTCATTTATTAATTTAATATTATTATTATTATTTATTATTATATTTATGGAACCAAGTTAAATTAGGTAAAGATAAATAAAATAAATTAATGGTTAGTTTTTTTTTTAAATTCATTTATTTCTTTAAATTATTACTTTTATATATTTATATATATATATATATATATATATATATATATATATATTAAAATAATAATATTCGGTTGATAAGAAAAGGTTAGATTAATAAAACTATATAAATAAATACCACGTTAAAGGTTAGGATTAACAAAATTATATAAATAAATACCACGTTAGTATAAAAAGTTAATTTATATGTTTATTAAATTATTCATTATATATATATATATATATATATATATATATATATATATATATATATATATATAAAGTAATTATAATTGGTATTAATAGTTAGTTAAAAGATATTATTTAATAATTAAAATTATAACTTATTTAGTAATCAAAAGGAAAGTAGGACCTTTCCTGATATTATAAGACTAAATTACATGTATATAAATATATACATAAATTAATGGGTTGAACAGAACGAGAAAATTAAGTTAAAAATAATAATAATAATAATAATAAATAAATAAATAATTAATTAATAAAATAAATAAATAAAAATAATAAGTGACAAAAAAAAAGAAAAAAATTAATTAATTAATTAATTAATTAAATAAATAAATAAAAAATAAGTGACAAAAAATAAAAATAAAAATAAATTAAATAATTAATTAAATAAATAAATAAATAAAATAATAATAATAAAGTAAAATAAATAAATAAATAAAAATAAAATAAAAAATAAAATAAAATAAAAAATATAAAAAATAAAATAAATAAATAAATAAATTTAAAAATAAATAAATAAATAAATAAAATAAAAACAAGAGCGAGAAAATAAAATTCAGTTAAAAAAAAAACGAGGAGGGGGCAAAAAAAACGATTAAGAAGAGATAGCTGGAATCCAGCACCTGCTGATTTTCCAGCCATCCTCTCTATTGAGATTTCTCAACCTCTTTTCAATCTCAAGAGCTTCCCTAAGTTTCCGATGATGGAAGCGCGAAACCTTAGCAATAACACTAGCCTCCTCAATGCAAACATGATGATTGGTTTTTTCTACATGTTCAGCTAAAGCGGAAGACTTGGCTCTTCTATGCTTAAGGTCAGCTGCGTGCTCACTAATCCTTTGATTAACGGAGCAACTGGTCTCACCAATATAGGGGGTCCCACAGGAGCAGGGGATAATATAAACCCCTTTCATATCTTTGGGGTCAATAGGATCCTTTACTGATCTGAGGGACAAACAAATGGTGTTAAGGGGCCTAAAGGTCAACCAACTTTTCCAGATTAGGGGTAAATCCATCCCCTTGACTGCAGTAGACATTTACTTCTTGACTGGCTTGTCGCGGCGGGGTGCCCCCATTTCTTTGTCAGGTTCGGCCCGAGGGAGTGACTCTGTGAGAGATTATGTCCGCCAGTATTGCAGGGAAGGATCTCAGCCGAGTAAAGACGGCAAGATCATCATCTGAGACGTCGCTGACAGGTCCCTCAGGTCTATCCTATTCACTTTTGGTAGGATGGCCGGGAGTGCATCTCTTCATGTAGCCAACAGGTCCTATATGCAGCATGCCTTGGAATGCCTTCAACCGAAAATATTCAACTGGTGTGATGCAGTACTTCTTGTGATGAAGAGTCAGTTGACCAAGATAAAGGATGGGAGGTTGAAGAAATTTGGGTTTGGTTCTATTTTGACCGCCTTTGCCTTGGAGAAAATACCACTAATGCAGCCGCAGTACATTGCACTCGACATACCTCCTCCTACCGAACCACGTATGCAGAGATGGGTTGACCATATGTCTAGGCATGCTGGTCAGTCTCAGATTTCGTTTTCCGATACCTTCTTTAGGTGGTTTGATCGGCAGGAGATGGCTTATGCCGAGTATCCATATGCTGGCATGGATTTCCGGGGTGATCCGGATTTAGAACTACCGGATGGCGAGCAGTGGGGCGCTATTGGTAAAATCTTTGACCATATCATTGTTTACTGTTCTTATTTATAATGTCCTTGTGCTTTATTCTATCAAGACTTTTAATCAAACTCTTGTGTTCATGCAGATGTTGGTCCTGTTCATCCAGTAGTCCGTTTGAGAGTGCTACTGCTGCCCCAGCAGGAGAGGCTGCCGGGAGGGTTATCCTTCGTGACCTTGATGTGGCCGAGACTCTCACAGCCATGCAGGAGCAGGTTGAGAGCCTTACTCTTGGTATTCCCGATGTGAGGATCGACGAGCTACCTTTGCAGTTACAGTGACATACTACTGGTGTGCCTAGACGATGGACTCGTCTCTTACGCATGATCGCACAGGCTGTGACTTGCTATCACGAGCATCATTAGACTAGGGTGCCCCCTATCATTTTGAGTTTTTGGGTCATGTGACCGATTTTGTCTTGGTTACAGAACATTATATGTAAACCGTAAACAGCTATATATATATTTTGATTTTCTGGTTCTATTCTGGTTGAGCTATATGATCCACATGTAAAACATTGATGATGTGTTTCTTTTTATAAATGTCGCAAATGTCTATCTAACACATAGTTTGCTAATGAGTCGGTTAACGTGTTTAAGTTTCTGGAAATATGTTGGTATTGAATAAAATCAAATCGTCTTTCCAAAATCTTAACTCTTAGGAACATGCGATAAATAGCTGGGTTTCGGACGGAATATATACCATTGAGTTGTAGTATTACGAGTTGTGAGTCTAACCTGACGATTAGTCAGCGTATACCATGGGTGATGGCATCAGAGAGAAGTTCTATCAACGCGCTATACTCAGCGATGTTATTCGTTGATTGACCAATACATACACCTCTGAAACTTACTAACTCGCCGCTTGGATCAAAAATGGCCCAGGCTACGGAGGACAGGTTCCGCGAACTACGACTCGCTCCATCGGCATATCCAACACATGTCTCCAAAAGGTTTGACATCTGCAATAAATGTAAAAAGGTGGATTACTCGACCAAAACGAACACTTTAGCGAAAACAAAATACAACAAAAGCATATTGGTTACTATTTAAGCATAGTAACGCTTGAGGTACAACCCATTACGAGGTTGCGCCAGTGGAATTCTGTCATAATCCATTAACTCGTAGGCTCCTTTTGCTAACACTTGTTTAACAATATAGGGGCCCATCCATAAAGAATTAAATTTACCTGCTCCCAATTTATCGGATTCTTAGTCGTAAAGCAAGACCAAGTCACCTTCTGAGAAGACACGGGGTTTGACATTTTTGTCGAACTACGCCTTGACTCGTTTCTTATGGGCTTCGTTAGCCAAAGCGGCATCACGACGGGTTTCATCCAAGTGGATTAATTCCAAGAAACGGGCCTCTTCTTCTGAAGTTCTGGGGAGGAGATCGATCGCGAGTTTAAGAGACGAGATTTCACACTGGACTGGTAAGACTGCTTCCAGGCCATATACCAGTTGGAAGGGTGTGAACCCGGTTGCATTCCTTACCGATGTTCGGTAAGCCCACAAGGCTGAGTACAGGATTAGGTGCCACCTTCTTTTGTGAACTCCGATCATCCTTTGCAACATGCGCTTCAGGACCTTGTTGATCGCTTCAACTTGTCCGTTGGCTTGCAGATAATACGGAGTAGAGCTGTCATGAGACAATCCTAGCTTGGCAGCTAATTCAAGCATCATGTGATTGCGAAAATGCGATCCATGATCCGTGACTATAGCCTGTGGTACACCGAATCTGGCGACTACATGATTGAAAAAGAAAAGGGCGGCTGTTTCACCAGTGTTATCTAATGTAGGCATCGCCTCGGCCCATTTGGTAAAATAGTAAATTGCGACTATGATATACCCATGCCCCCCAGTCGAGGTGGGGTTACATGTCATGAAATCGATGCCCCATTTGGCGAATGGCCCAACAACAACTATTGGCTGTAGAGGTGTGGGTGGTCTTCTGGTTTTGCTATCAAAAATTTGACAAGCATGGCAACTTTTGACTACGGTTATGCAATCCTTGAACATTGTTGGCCAGAAGTATCCTGCTCGTAAGATTTTTTGTGTTGTAGCATAACCAGATTGATGCCCCCCACAAGCTCCTGAATGACACTCATTCAGAGCTTTCTCGGCCTCCTCATGGGTGAGGCACCTTCTCAGAACTGTATCGACACCACGACGGTAAAGTGTATCACCGACGATCATGTAGTCTTTTGCTTGGTATCGTATACGCTTCTGTTCGGAGTGAGAGGTGTTAGGCCTAAACTTTTGGGTTTGGAGATAAATTATTATATCTCCATACCACTCATTTCTTGTAGATATCAAAAACAGATTCTCATCCACGATTGATTCTTCTGATGTTTCATCATTGGACGACGATGGGAGATCGCATAATAATTCTGCAAAAACTAGAGCTTTCTTTGATTTGGATTTTACAAATTCCAGATCAAACTCTTGAAGGATTGCTATCCATTTTGAATACTTGCCCCCCAGCAACTGTCGCGACAATATATAAGTCATGGGGTTGCAATCAGACAGAATGGTAGTTTTCCGAAAGAGGACATAGTGTCGAAATCTTTGTATCGCTTGAACAGCTGCAAGCACTAGTTTTTCAACATAAGAATATTTACTTTCTGTATCATTTAAGTTTTTACTTAAATAATATATAGGGTGTTCAATTCCATCGACTTCTTGAACTAAAACCATTGCGATGGTCGTATCTGCTGCAGCCAGATACAGGTTAAAATCTCTTTGATAATCGGGGGCGTACATTAATGATGCTTTCATTAGGGAATCTTTTAAAGCATCAAAGGAAGCTTGCGCAACCTGATCCCAGACGAAGGGTGCCTCCTTTTTCAAAAGACGTGTATAACCTTTAGCAAGTTCGGTGTAATTTGGGATGAACCTCCTCAGAAAGTTTGCTTTCCCTTGGATTTTCTGAATCTGAAGCAACTTTTGAAGGTGGAGGCAAATTTATGATTGCCTGTACCTTGCACGGGTCGAGACGAATCCCATCCTTGGAGACTACAAAGCTGAGTAAACGACCAGAACTGAGGCAAAATACACATTTGTGTGGATTGAGTCCTATCTTGTAGTGTCGGCAACGTAGAAAAATCGCTCTTAAATGCTGCGGATGATCAGTCCGCTTTCGCGAATGATCCGGAAGGTCGTCGAGGTATGGTTGAACGATGTTTTTGATGTCATGGAAGGCATAATTCATTGCCCTCTGAAACATCGCCCTTGCGTTCTTTAAACCAAAGGGTAATTTTCGATATGCGAATGTGCCCCATGGACAAATGAATGCAGTCTTTGACTGGTCCTGTGGGCGGATATTTATTTGATTATACTCGGAAAATCCATCCATGAATGAAAAGATTTCGCATCCGGCGCATTCATCAATTATCTGGTCGATGAAGGGTGTAGGGTAGTTGTCTTTCGGACAAGCTTGATTTACATCCCTATAATCGACACACACTCTAATTGTCCCTTGTTTCTTCATAACAGGGACAATATTCGATACCCAATCGGTTAGAGGAACCGGGTAGATGAAACCAGCATGGAGAAGTTTTTCAACTTCTGCTTTAATGGCAACGGCTTTCTTGGGGTGCACCTGCCTAAGCCGTTGTCGTACCGGTTTGACATCTGGATACATCTTAATTTCGTGTTCAACGATACTCGAGTCGATGCCTAGCATTTCACTATATGACCAAGCAAAGACATCTCTGAATTCGCGAAAAAGAGCGTTATATATTTCCAGTTCTGAAGGAGAACAACATTTGCCAACATAAATATTCTCTACAATATATGTTTTAGTCGAGATATTTATGGCTATAGTCTCTTCAATGTTGGATAAGTTTCACTCGGAATCCACCGTATTTACAGTATTTGCAAGGAATTGAAAAACTGAAGGATGATAAAGGTCATCTTGAGTATCTTCTCCACAATCCGGAAGAAGGGAACGATGGTGGCAATCGTTCCATGGTGCCCCTTCAATCAACATTGATTGTACAATTCCTTCGTCCGTTCCATGCACTCGTGACCAAGGATCTGAAAGGGTACCATATTCTCTAGACCTATCTACCCAAACGCTTGATGAGCGTTGATTCGGGTTTGCCTCCCATGCTAGAAACATTGATTGCTATAACACTTCTATTGGGCTTGGGGGCAAAACCATTGCATGATCCATGTTGATATCGTTTTCTGAAATCTTTGTGGAAGATATCATATTGCAGGTTCCTATCGATGCTACTTCCGCCAGATTGATTGGAGGTGGAAGAGTGAAAGTTCCCATTAGTATAGGATATTTCAGTAGGCCTACTCCGATATTCTGAAGCGAATGGGGGCTTCCATGGATCATGGGAATGCTTCCTGTAACTTGAGAACAATTAGGGAGGAAGTTTTGTTGATCGACGATTGTAATCCCTCCTTGGAAGGGGAATGCAATCTTTCTAAAATAGGTTGACACAACAACTGCCATGGCATATATCCACGGTCTTCCTAGTAGGATGTTGTAATCAAGATTTCCATCGATGACTTCAACATCTATTTCTACTATTTTCCCCCTAGTTCAACCTTCAAGTTATTTAGGATACCATATGGGGTATATGACCTTCCGTCGAATGCTTTTAATGTCGTCGAAGATCGCGACAAGGTTGGAGATCCTAAAGTTTTCCAGCAACTCATCGACATAATACATGTAGATGCTCCCTCATCGATAATTGTTCGATGAACAGTTTTGTTGAGGGCTTTCACTTGAAAAAGGAAAGCTAGTTGGGCTGGTAACTGAGGATCATATCCTTTGTGGTCGAAGGATACAAGATTGGAATCCTTAGGATCAACCCCACCAATGGCTGATAACAAAGCCTACCTTTGGGATGGGCAATTTTGTAGCACCTCAAGAGTCGACATAGCGGATGGCGATTGGGCCAAATCTTCCACTATGTTATAATGTTGTGCTGCTCTAGCGCGAGGATTAAACGTCGACTTGTGTACTACTCCCTTTGGTGGTTTTATTGTTAATTCAGGAATGATGGGTGGTACAACTTCTGTCGAAGTTGTTGTCGAACTACTTGGTTGATCTTTATCCTTGTTGTTCGACAGCTGCAGATTCCCGTAATCTTTGTTCCTTGTCGAAATCAAAGCATCATTCTGTTGTTTCGTAATCGACAGCATTAGCACTTGTGACGGGGAAGAATTTCCACTATCAACCAGATTTGTTCCTGGATTTGGAAACGGATCAGTTAACACAGCTGAGGTTTGCGAACTTTTAAAGAATCTTTTAAGCTCAGCTTTGTATGGACATTCTCTCGTCCAGTGATTCTCATCACATATCTGACACCCAAAGGGGGGTTTCCTATTTCCAGGAGGGTCTGAAGAAGTTTTTTCAGGAGATGACTCACCCTGTTTCTTCTTCTTCACTTTGCTTTGTTTCTTCTTGCTTCCTGGTTGTTTGGTTTCTTTGCCTTTATCTGCTGATATGGCATTTACTTCCGAAGCAAGAATTTCGTCTTTTGCATTTTGATCTGAAATCTTACGGGCCTTCTTGGACGTAGCCTTTGTCTATTTCGTGTTTGTCGTGCCAATCACGCCATCGCCGGCGTGAGAGTCATTGTTTGATTTAGGAGGAGGAATTGAAAATTCCGGTCTAGGGGCGTCAGGTATTTTGTCGTAGAGCGTTCCAGACTGAGTATAGATCAAGTCTAGATATTGCGCACGAGCAATAACTTGCTCTTCCATTACGACTCCCCCCTTTGCCACATCTTCTGTTATGGAAGGAAGTAACGACTTGATAAACCATTCAGATAATAGTTGATCGGGAACGTACATTTTTACCATCCTACGACGACGTCGCCACTCATGTATATGATCAGATATGTGAGTGGTTGTTGTCTGTTTGAAGTTGGTTAGGATTTCCGTTCCCGTTTCATACCTTATCGGTAATTGAAAATTGGTTAAGAAAGTCGTGGCTAAGGTACTGAAGTTGTCGAACGAAGCTCTAGGCAATTCAATATACCATTTTGCTACTGGACCTGTCAACATCCTCTGAAAAAGGCGAAGTCTTATCGAATCATCGTTTAGGGTGTTTGATGAACACCATAGATGAAATGTCATCACGTGATTCGATGGATCTTCACCTGGATTTCCATTAAATTTAGGAATGTTTGATGGAAGTTTATGAGGGATCGCTGGCCACCAAGGGGCATAAGCAATTGGATCATTTGTTAACCGATGTAAATCAGGTAACTCTAAAGTTGCCACGAATGGTAACTGTTGATTCAGGTTAGGTGAAGCATACCCAGGATATGATGGAATTGCCTGAGCAGTTTGCCTTTGCATACCAGCATAATGTAGTTGATGCTGGTATGACTGATACGGTTGGTGGACATGACCATTGTAAAGTGGTTGATTTTGATCGTTTTGAATGTACGGTTGTCCACTGTTCGTAAAGATTTGCTGCTCAGAACCTTGGTATACTTGTTGGAATTGTGGTTGTTGGTATTGCACCAGCCACGGTTGTGAAGCCATGTTCTGTTGCACTATACTAACCGTTGGACCAAGGTGTGGGGTAATTGTACCCGTTTGGACCTGTGTCACCCCACCAGTCGGCGATTGTGGTTGAGTCACAGGGTCAAGGGGCTGTTGCATTACAACCTGAGAAATCTGAGGTTGACATACAACAGGCAGCGTTTGAACTTGTGACACCGTCACAATAGCTGGTGTAGTCGGGATGTTCGACATAGGTACACATTGTTGCATAGAATACACAACTCTTGGTTGTTGGGGTAGTATAGGTACCCAACCACTTGATGTAACTCCAGTATAACCTGAATACTGTTGTGAACTCCCGTATGGATATCCTCCCGGAGGGGGTAATGAAAGGGCATACTGCCCCCCATACGGTGGCAATCCGGAACTCAAAGGGATTGCTTGCCCTTGGGGACTGGATTGCCCAAATTGTCCTCCAAATGGATCAATTTGGCGAGTCTCAACATAAGAGTTGCCGGATATTATTCTGGAGGAACAAACAGGAACGGACCATACTGTCGAAATAGCCCCTGGATGGACTCCTTCTAGTAGTTGAGAGCTAGTCGGGACAGATGGTACGCCGGCAAACATTGTCGGAGTGACGGCAGGGAGTTCTACGGTCGCTGTGTCTGTCGACACATTCCTAGATGTTGACGGTTGTTCAGACATTTTGAGTCTATCCAAAAGATTACCTAGTGATTCTACAGGAACTTCCACTGGTGGTAGACTAACTTCTGATGTCGAAGGAAATAGAGTGACCCCGACTCCAAAATGTGTTGGAGTACTTGCTTGCGGATCTTCTACAATTTCCTCTATCGCAATCAAACCAGGTGGAAGGGGAAGACCGTCAGGTCCGTAAAATATTTCTGGTGCCGAAGAAGGGGTTGAATCGACAGCGACAGATGTTTGAGGAGCAAGACTCTCCAAACCGGTTGCAGATGGAACTGGTTCAGTAACACAAGTGTTTGCTCTCAGACTAGGATCAGTATCACTATCCCTCTGTGGCTGTTGAACTTCTTCTGTAGAGGCAGGGTTTCCAGAAATGTTTGGAGTAACCGGAATCTCAGATGTTGTTGGAACACTTGTTCTAACTTTAATAGGAGATTTCGAACCGGTTAAACGAGTTCGCTTTCTCCGTACTGTTTTTGATTCCGGAGACAAAGACGGTTGACTCGTAAGCCTCCGCGAATGACGGGGTTTCAATTGAATTTCTTCCACGATTGCGGATTACTCGATCAACTAAAATACAAAAGGGGAAATGTGTTTCCAAATTAAATGAATTTTAGACGCTTTGGACACAACTTGCTTTTTCAATTTTAAAGAGTCGAGAAAAAGCAAAAGATGACTCTAGTCTCCTTCGATTTTTAATGAGCCTGAAGTGACAAGTGCTCAGATGGACCTTTTCTGTTAAGGAGTCTGAAAAGGAATGAAAGGGACTACTCTGGAGTTCTAGGTAGAGGGTGTGCCAAACCTTTCGCAAAACCGCAGAATACTTTTTAAGGTACGGGCGGTCAATCTTCCCAAATGCTGTGTTCAGTGCATTGCGATCAGTAGGGTGGCCGACACAGCTTCCTATGGATAAAGGTTTTATGCCTATAGGGGTCTCCCAACATATACTCGACGGTATGTGGGAGCACAATCCGTACTGGCGCTTATCGTCTCTCAGGAGGAATCACCCAACCATCAGCGAGACCGACAGTCACCAGGTTTTACGACGCCGGAACACGTCTCTAGCCTAGACCTCTATGTTTTGCGTTAAGTTACAAAGCGTTGTTAAGTTCATTCAATTTATTTTAGGTTGATCTTTCTTAGAAGTTTGCCTTTTTGGATCACCACGAGATGTAGGTACAATTCCTAAATGCAGTCTAAAGATTATAAGCAAGCTTTTATCTCTTTTCAACAATGAAAATCCTAGCTACAAGGGGAAAAGAAAGACACAATCTTTTCTCAAAGAGCATAGAGCACACTGTAAATGCACTTTTCCTAAATCAAACCATACAAACTATCAAAATGAAAATGCATAAATTCATGTATTTGTTTTCACTTTCTTAATATTGATGCCTAAAAAGAAAGCTGTTGTACAAATTTAAATTCGATTTCAAGCGAAAACACAGACAAGTTTATTTTTGAAATCAAAAAGACGATTACGACACTTTATGATTTTGAAGTAAACACTTGTTTCGACACTAGAAATTCATAAATTCAAACCAAAAGACAAAAGTAAAAGCGCAATCAACTGTCAACAGCAAACAAATTTACTCCTAAGATCAAAACGACACTTACGACAGGTCTAGATCTAGGAGCGACAGTATAACTACTTTACTTTTGTAAGGGGAAACTGCAAATGATGTAACAAATACACAAAAACAAATACAGTTTCTTTTATACAACTGAGGCCGAATTAAGGCAAAGAAAAGGGGTTTTCAGATAGGTACACACACTGATAACAGGCTGCAAAAAACAGAGAGAAAACTGAACACAAGGATGCAAAGAACCACAGCTGCACAGGGCAAAGGCTGATCAGCGCACCTGTTGCATAGAGAAACTGAATTGCAACGCAGGTAGCCCTCTCGGGACCTGCGTTGAAATGCAGAGTCTCTTCACAGAGCCTGCGCTGAAGCAGAAACGAGAATTGTCTCTGGGTTCTGGGTCACGGTTTGCAGTTTGATCTAAGGTTTTTGGCCGGATAAAAGCTATCAATGAGGTACAATTAGAAGGATGATTGAAAGGAGGACTAAGAGCTATCACAAAGGGTAGTTAGAGAATTTGTGGATCAGCTTGTTCAGATCATAAACAGGCCCAGTGGTTGGACTAGAGTGGTAGATCTCTACTTTGCATTTGTAAATGGCAAATGCAGTTCGATTCTCCACTCCTAAGTTTATGAGAAGAACAACAATAGAAACACAAATAAACTAACTAGATACGATCCCCAGCGGAGTCGCCAATTTGTTGTTGGGAAAAGTATCTAGTCAGAACGCCCCTATCCCACTCTAAGGTGTGATAGTGCCTTAGCAACAAACAAGGAAAACTATTTGAGTATTCTTCTTTATGAAATGTAAATGAGGAGGAAGGATGTAACTAACCTGTGTCTTTCGCTAGTTTGTTGATCCAATCGCTCCTCTCTTCAGTAGCTCCCAGCTCCCTGCTTCCTTACCAGCCCAGCTTCACCGAATTCCTACAAGATCACAAGAGAGAGAAACTACACGAAGATATAGATATACATTCATAAAAAGCTCAGGATCAGATTAAACTAAACATGCAAATATAACAAAACATCATTGATACACAGCATGTAGGAGAAACTCAAGTAATTTTATTGATATGATAAGAAAGTCTAAGAGGAGATACAACCAAGTGAGTCCCGATCCAGCATCTACCTCCCAGCAAAGGAATCCCTTCCTCTCCTCCAACAAAGCATAAATCACCCAATGTACTAATCTCAATCTCAAACCAACAGCAATTCTCTGCAAAGTACAAAATTCCAGCCTCTGGATCTCTGGGATGAGGGATCCATATATAGATGTAAGCAGAGAGGATGAGTCAGCTTATGTTTTGACTTGTGGCTTCTCTCTGCCAGTTCTTGCTTCCACTTGGAGGCTGAGAGCCTCTTACTCATCACTTGGTCGAATTCAGTGAGGCAAGTGTCATTGGAGAAGATTCTGGAAGCTTCCATGGTCTTTCCACCTCGTTGAATGACTCTGCCACTTGTCATTTCCCGCTCAATGCACCTGGGTAGTGCATTCAAGTGCGTTGCAACGCACCTAGCTAGTGTACTAGGGTGCTTTGCAACGCAGGCAGCTAGTGGAGCTTCTGAATTGATCCTGATTTGACTAGTTTTGAGTAGTTTTTGGTGGAGAACTTCTTGGAGAAGCTGTCATTTGTTGACCTTGTTTCTTTAGGAGCTGGAACAACATATTTAGGGACTTTGGATCCCTTGGATTATGGACATTTCATGCTCAAATCTGTAAGGCACAAAAATGTCTATAACAGACTTGTGTGGGAGTTGTCTTTAAAGAGAAACCAAATTTATAATTAAAACTTTGGCACAAGTGCACTCTAACAAAACTAAACAAGTTTCTCTTTATGCTTTTAGGGTAGCCTAGGACACCCCTACATATTGGTAATTACTTATTGTACATTCTAGTCTCATTGGCATATTTTTTGGTCAGTTGTTGGACTTCAATAAAATTACCTTTCTCTGATGAATGCAAATTAAAAATGTTAAACAACTGTAGTTTGATATGAATTCTTTGAAGGAAGGTCTCCATGTTGTGGAACCTATTATGCTTTTCTCTTAAATAAGATAAATGACCACCAATGAATTCCTTCTCCAGAACTTAGTTCTCCTACAACTATAGTCCTTCCTTTGAGAGAGTATATGTTGTCCTATTAAGTTCTCTGAACACATGAGAGGTTCTAATCATCTGGAACTGCCTAGAGAGCTCTTTCATCTGAGTATCTAAGGGAGATAAGGAAGTATCCTGAATCTGACCTTGTGCATTCATCCAATTAACATCCAGTGTTGAGTGCCCAAAGACCTATAGATGACCAATATCCTTGTCAAAGGAACATGTTAATAAGGAAAATAGAGCATTCAACTTCACAAAGTTATTTTTATCTTTGTCCATGTTTTCCTTAGTCTCAAAATAGTGAGTGTCACAACAATAATGCAAAAACGCATGACTACAAATATGATGAGAGTCTTGGCAAGAAATTCTACATGTAGTAAATTTTTTGTTTGTGTTTCAGCTGTATTGCTTTTATGTTATCAAACTGTAGTATTATCAAAGGATAATAGATACATGTATTGATGATAATTATCACAATTGTAAGATATTAAACATTAAAATTTTAAATCCATTTTTATGTGGACTATGTTCATTTAGTATCATTTGTGTTATTTTTTTCCATCAGATAGAGGCATCTTGGTCTTGCTACTATAGTTTACCTCTGTCAAAATCTTGACAAAGATGATTCATTCAAACTTTCATGCTCACATATATCTAAAGTTAATACCCAATCAACTTGCGAGTTGTAGGATGGTATAATGAATCAATTCTCTCTCAAGGAGGCCACAGAGTTATGTTAATGACAAGGTTATCATGCTTCAGTTAGCAAGTAAGTTCAATATTCCACAGGTTTAAAATGATGTAATGTAGTTTTTCCTGCTTATAAGGCAAAATGCGATTGCGATCATCGCAATATCGCATTTCACAAATCGTTAATGAAGTTCATAGTGGCAAGGATTAATTACTTGAAATTTCTGCAAATTGCGATTGTGAGTTCGTAAGTTGTTTGACGGGAGGTCTGATCGCACATCGCAATTTCTTAAATGTGTTTCATGGTTATCACATGGAAAAATGTGATTTGCAATTTGCGATGGGGATCCTATATTTGGGTTGTTTTAAGAGTTTTTTCAGGGAATTTCTTAGAGTTAGGTTTTATTATTCTAAGACAAAAAAAAAATGAAAAAGGGTCCCCATTTATATGTCTAACCTTAGCTATTGCTATATATAAATGGGGCGGTTGTTTCATGGTAAAACAACTTACAAAAAGAATGGAAATAAACTAACTCGGGCGATGGTAACTTATCTCTGAGAGGAGATGTGCTAGCTACATGCCTCTGAACTATGTTACAATGAGGCTCCAAGGCCTATTTATTATTGAGAAACAATAGAAAAACTAAAACATCCAAAAACCTAACCCTAGGAGATGAAGCCCAAAAATTGTGGGCCTCGTTTGGGTAAATTGGTACATCAATTTCTCGGGGTCATAACTTTGGCATATGATCTCTGTTTGGCTATCATAATACCTCATTTCGAAGAAACTTCAGAGAAGGTAAAAAATAAACTAGGAGGCTTGTTTGGGACTGTTTTCGTTCTCTCCGTTTTCCCTAAAAATGTCATTTAGGGCCTCAAAACGACTTCGGAAGTTCAAGACCCGAAAAAACTGCCAAAAATAGTAAGTTGTGCTATAATTAAGGAACCTAAAAAACTGGAATAGGCAGTGTTCGGGGTCCATGTGGAATAGGAGGTTGGCCACCAATATCCACATGGATCAATCCTCCCCCCTTAGGATACAATGGTCCCCATTGCGTGGAGTGCCTCCACAAGATGGGGAAACTTCTATTGAACTTGGTCCCTGGTGAGCCACTTGCCTTGGTGCAGGAGTTGGACATCTTTGATAACCCGATACAATTGGATCTTCTGCTGGTAAGTGTTATTGATCTATGTTTCCATGATCTGATCAGTTGTGGCATGTTCCATGCAGTGTCAGATTAGCTCTGTTGGTGTGAGATGTTCTGCAATGTTAGATGTGTCCCGCAATGGTGGAAAGTATGGTCGAAGGTGGTCTACATTGAACACTAGGTGCAGACCAAGGAATGGTGGATTTTTAGTCTCTAAGGAATTATCCCCTATAGCCTTGGTGATGTTGTATGTCCCATATCAGAGTGAGCGAAGCTTGCGATGGGTTCCAACAAGGCTTTCCTTCTGCAAATGTAACCAAACTTTGTCACCCACTTGGAACTTGTGCGACACCTGATGTTGATCATGATGCTTATTTTACTTAGCATTGGCTCTGTCAAATATATCATGGACCTGCTGGTAGATGTGTTGAATGTGATCAATGAAGTTGTTAGCATTGTCGGCTTCAGACTGGACATGAGTTGAATATGCCTGAGCAACTACAAATGTTATGGCCACATCAATGGGACATAATGGTTGAAATCCAAACCCTACCTAAAAGGGGTTGTGGCCCGTTGAGCTGTGGAGAGCCTTGTTTTAGTTGTGCTGGACATATGGGAGGTTTTCATCCGATGTGTGTGGATGCTTCAAGTTGTACATGCGCAAAATGCGTATGATCATCATGTTGACGAGTTCTGTTTGACCATCAGTTTGGGGATGGAAAGCCATGGAATTAGTGAGTTTTGTATCCAGCCTCAACCAGAGACTTGACCAAAATGCACTCAGGAATATTTTATCTCGATCTGAGACCCAAAGTGTACCCACACTTTCTCAAAGAAGAGCTTAGCAGTGGCCTTTGTTGCGATACTCTTCTAAGAGGCCGTCATGAGGGCCATCTTAGAGAATCTACCAACAACCACAAAAATGCAGTCGTTTTCATGCTTAGTAGAAGGAAGAGCCAACATGTAATCCAAGGAGATAGATTCCCAAGGCCGACTATGAGTAGGTAGAGGAGTATATAAGCCTTGCTTCTTGATGGTTCATTTGGCAATGGCGCAGGCAATGCAGGATCTAATGTACTTCCCAACATCCTGATGAAGTTTCAGCCAATTAAAATACTTTTGCAATATCACCATTGTTTTCTCTACTCCAAAATTTCCAGTGACCCGATTGTTGTGTGCCTCCCACATAATCTTGGCATGCTTGCTTGAAGGAACACAGATGTGTCACAAATGGAATAATAGTGCATCCTGAAGGTAAAAATTTGGAACTTGCTTCCCTTCAAAGAGTGTCTAGTATGTGCTTCCAAATTTTGGATCGCTCTAGTTAAGATGAGCTACCCCGAAGTCTCATTCCCATAGGAGTCGAGCACAATCATCAATGCCATGACTGGTGGTCGGTTGAGGCAATCTGCAACATTATTGTTGTTTCCCTTCTTGTACTTAATGTTCAAATGGAACTGTCGCAGGTAGGTGGACTATTTCTAATGGCGATTATTCTGCAACTTCCCTTGTGTTTGTATGAACTGCAGGGATCGGTGGTCTATGTCGATAACCATTTCCTTCCCCATAATGTAATGCTTCCATTGACGACAAGCCTACACAATGGAATACATTTCTTTGTCGTAAGTGGGATACTTTCTGACTGTGTCTGAAAGTGTCTCACTATGGTAAGCCATTGGATGCCCCTGCTAAGTAATAACTACACCAATAGCATAGTCATAGGCATATATCTTAATCTCAAATGGTTGTTACAGGTCTAGTAATGTGAGGACTAGTGCAGAAAAGAGGTGACGCTTCAACTTGACAAACACCTGTTGTTGGGTTTTAGACCAAAAAAACTTTGCTTTTGCTCTATTCTTGGTGACTTGACTTAAAGGCCAAGTGATATGAGAGAACTCCAACATGAACCTGCAGTAGAAATTGGCAAGGCCCAAAAGGCTACGGAGCTTTCTTAGAGTGGTTGGGGCTGACCAATCCCGAATGAATCGTATCTTTGTTGGGTCCACATGCACACCCTGCTCATCAATGATGTACCTTAGATATTGAACCTGCATCAGGCCAAAAGTGCATTTCTCCAATTTAGCACACAGCTTGTGTTGTCAAAGGGTTTGAAGGACCTGCCGAATATGGTGGAGGTGCTCTTCCAAACTATGGTTGAAGATAAATATGTCATCTAAATAAACCACCACAAATGCATTGGTGAAGGGTCAAAAGATGTTGACCATCAATATCATGAAGGTTGTAGAGGCATTTGTCAACCCAAAAGGCATAATCAACCATTCAAAAAGGCCCTTCTTGGATTTGAAGGTAGTCTTCCACACATCAAAGGGTTCGATAGGAACTTGGTGATAATCTAACTTCAATTCAATCTTGATAAAATATTTGGCCCGCTTGAGCTAGTCTAGAAGGTCATCAATTTGTGGGATTGGGAACTTATTATGGACAGTCATCTTATTCAGCCCCTAATATTTAATAGAAAGTCTCCAAGTCCCACCCTTCTTATGTCCCAATACAATCGGGCTCCCACAGGGTGATGAGTTTGGCCTTATATGCCCTTTCTGCGATAGATCCTGAATCTGCCTCTTGAGCTCATGATTCTCCAGAATAGAGCATCGATAGATTGGTCCATTGGGCAATGACATTCTCGGGGTTAGATTGATGGAGTGCTTGACCTGACAGTGCTGAGGTATCCCTGCAGGTGAGGAAAAAATGTCCCTGTACTCCTCTATGTCCTTGTCCATCTGTTGTTGTTGTATGAAGGAGCCCTGTCTCAAAGTCGTGGCCACAACCTTCTTCTTACCTTGAGGCGAATCATATGGAAAACAAATTTCCTATTATGGGAAATGTTCTTATTGCATTGCTTTTCATTAATCAAAGAGATGGTGGTAGGCGGGGCTACCTCTGGTATCCTATACAATTTATTGGCCAAAGTAATAATCACAAAGCGAGGTCTAGACTCATATACAACATGTCACTTCCACAAGTATGGTTGTCCTAATAATACATCACAAACTTCAAGAGGAGCAACATCACACAATACCTCATCCGTGAAGGGCTTGACGTTGTAGGGAAGGTGACACTGATGGCTGACACAGAGATCTCATCCTTGGTGAAGCCACCTGATTGTGTATAGTTGTGGATGTGTTGTAGTATTTAGGCCTAGCCGCTTCATGACCTCTGCTGAAATGAGGTTCTTTTTGCTCCCGTTGTTGACAATGAACTGTAGTGGAGAACCCTTCACCCACATCTGTGAGTGGAAGAGGCGTTCCCCCTCCTTTGGATCTTCATTCTCATTCTTATGGGTCTTGGTGGTGGCCACGGTGGCACTGGGCTCGGCACTTGGCTCCACATAAATGATCTCCTTTACTTTGTCATTCCCCTTCTCGGGTTCTGACTCAGAGTCAGAACATGCATCTGATTCAGAGGCCTTTAGCTCAGCCACCAGTGACTGCTTGGCCCGACACTCACTTGTGTTGTGAGTGGAGCTCTTATGGAATTCACACCATTTTCTCGTGTCCTTCTTTGTCTTCGTGGTGTTTTTATTTTCTTGCAGCTTTGATGGGTATTCTTGGGTAGTCTTCATTGCTGCAAAACCCTCTGCATCCAACCAAGAAATTTGCTCAGTGAAAATATGAGTTACAAATACTCCTTTGACTTCTGTAATCACTAACCTGGGTGACTCAACTTTTTTGAAACCTTGCACTTGAAAATCGAATTTATGTCCCAACAATTCAGCCTGCCCATCTGAGCACTATGTTTCCTCTAAGAATTTTGGGATGTTGCTCCCTCAGAGCAGCAAAATTATTTCCTCTTCTTTTGAGCTTTCTGGCTAACCAATCACACTCTGATACCATGTGAAATTTCAATCTATCACAACAAATGGAAATTATTTTCCTATTTTTTAAACAATTTATTTGCAATTTACAATGATAAATACCAAATAATTCACGTTGTGATTTTCAAAAATAAACTGTAGGAAAAAATAGCATTGGAAATTGAGAAAAATATAGCAAACACACATAAAAATATGACACTTATATTTTTGGACAAATGTCCCCGGAAAAACCAAACTTGGGAAAACCGGTGTAGCAGCTGAGGGTTTATTTTATTTTGCAGCAGTGAATTCTGAGTAAAATCTTTGGAAGCCCAACTGGCTATCCAAATGGAAATATCTAACAAGAAAACTCGTGGCCTCTAAAATATGGTCATCAACCTCTGCACAGGTTGAATATGCTTCTCACTATCCTAGCAGTTGTGCTTGGAACTCCTGTGCAATCTATGCATCTGTTCTGGGAGAACCTGCGTAGCCCTAATCTGCGACGTGAGAAAAATATGTGTGACCCTTGTGGTTGATTTGGGCTAGCTATGATGTGGAATACTTCAATCACTTGCCTTCTGCCTCTCTAAATATGCACTTGATCACTATTGTTGACATGCACTGGAGGATCAATCTATCTAGATAACTGAGTATCTGTAATTGGTCACACTTTCAAGTGCTCCTCACCTTCAAGTCCTCTCCCAAAAGTGTCTCTAATGTATTCTCCAAGTTCCCATTGACTTCTTCTTATAATCCTCTGTTGGAGCACAAACTTCCAAGATTAAAACTTAATCAAGATCATATTGAAATTAGTCCGTGTGATTTTCTAGACTATTCTCACCTTGAATTAATTAATTCTAATTAATTAACCAGTTTTCCTAAGTTTAGACTTAGGAAACATTAAAAAATAGGTTGATAATCTAATTAAGTCATCTCTAGGTGGAATTTCCATAAAGGATTTTGGGTTTTGTAAATCTCATGTATTCTAGCCTCTCCAACAAATTTCGTGGCTAGAGCACATATGATGCTACAAAAACTAACAAGATTCAACAAGGTTTCTAAACTTTAAGATAAATTTCCATGCCTAAAAATTTCCCTATAGTGAATCCAACCTAATTGTTCTAGTGTTTTAACAGATGTGCTCAATATAGGGAACTTTAGGCATCTCATATAGCATAAAATAACCATCACATTTTGTTTCACTACTGTACACAACACAAGGAATATCTTCCCTTTATTTACTCAATAGTCCCTTAAGGATATTCTTCACTATAGGAAGGAGTCCAATCTATCTAGTTCCTCATGTGAATAGATTTCAAGCATCTAATAAGCAACAAATACATGGTGAAGCATTCATAACTTGTCTATATATTATGATCACTATAACAACCCTGGTAAAAACTCCGTGTAAAAATATATAAGACCATGGTTGATGAGACACATATTCCAAGTTGAATGGTGGAGGAAACATCCTATTGGATGTTGATTTTGTTTATTATGTCTAAGGAAATTGACAAATGCAATGGCTAAGGCTTTGGAAAGGCATGAGACATTAATTGGAACATTTATTTATGAAAATAATGGAAATTAGGAGAAAAGGAAGGTGAAAGGTCACATGTTGCATGTGAGGAGGAAATTGAAGGAAAATGATGGAAAATAAAGAAAATAGAGGCCTCATTGATAAAAAGGCTTCTAAGGATCAGTTGGAAATCTTGATAAATTGAGTTTTGGAGCTCTCTCATTATTCTCTCCCTCTCTCTCAAAGGCATGAGGAAGCAAAGATCTCGCAGAGAAAGGTAGGATCAAGCAACTAGAGTAGGATTCATTGCAGGTATCGATTTGCATGTGTATTTTCCTTTGCTAGATTTGTCATGCATGGTATTGCATGTGGTTATTTTCTATCATGGCATGGGTTCTTCTAGGTGTAACCATGTTTTCAGCCTAGCCTTTCCATTTCCGGATAGCCATGGTGTGATGGGGTTCTCATGTTTTGGTTGAGCTGGATTGTCAGATGGATTCAAAGCTGAGTGGGGTAGATCTCCGAATGATCAAGAACATAGCCTAGTGGTCCCAAAACCGGACTATGGATGACTGTAAAGCCACTGGCCTAGTGACCCCTGAGCCAGACTGTGGGTTACGGTAAAGAAAGGATTGTGTTGTCTCTGTGGGCCTAGGAATCCTTTCCAGTGAATGGCATGATATACGGTAAATCCATGAGGTGGTTTGCTCTCTGTTGGGCCTAGTAATCCCAAGTTTGTGATATGTGGTAAAGCCTAGAGATTGGGACTCGGTTTAGGGCCTAGTGATCTGGGTTTGTATTGCGGTAAAGCCTGAGAGACTAGGAGACATGAAAATTCCCCACGGTGTAGGTGGAGAAATCCAGTGGCATCCATGCTTGTTTGCCATAGTGATCAGGTGGAGATTACAATAACGCCTGTTATGATGTATTCATTATGTTGGCCTAGTGATCTGGGATGGATTATGATAAAGCCCGGTATCTATTGATGAGAGTGAGGTAGTTTAGCCTCAGTATGCCCTAATTGCTTCTTTTGGTTTGAGTCCCACATTCATGCTTGGAATATGGCATGTGGTTAAACGTTTGAAGAGAGATTTGGCTCAATCATTCTATGGTCTAGTGGAGCATGGTAGTCCCATATTTGGTTGGTTTATTGCACTCATTAATGAGAAATTCATTCCCTTGATTTTCATGTGTAAATGTACTGATGTATATGTGGATTTCACGGTTGATATGCTTATAATATTTTTGTCCCTATTATGTTGGTTATATGTATGTTTTATGACAACAGCTATGTATGGATCTCAGCTTGTTTTTACTTGTAAATGAATGGATAATGTATCTATGGCCTAATAGATGATAATATAGAACATTTGTTCATAGCGATTCTTAGATAAGTATGAGATCCTACACTTAGTTTTGTTGTTTACACCTGTAGGTTACATGTTGATGATACGTTTGATGAAATGCCTGGCATGGCTAGTGTTATCACTCCTCCAGATCTCCAAGGCTAAGGAAGAGTCTAGCTAAGATAACCACAGACCAATATTTTGACTTGGTAGCTAGCCCTACCAAGCTAGAGAGGGCTCTTTCCAAATAATCACAGCCAAGAGGGCTGGATGAATTATGGTTTTAGGCTAGTTGTGATGAGCAGAGGTTGTTTAATTTGATTTGGTGGGGTTGTTGAAGAGGATTGGGTCAAAAAGACCAATTCAGCGCAAATAAGGGTATGATTACAGACATCTGATGGAGCAAGGTAGGTAGGAACTCAAACACTTTAAGGTTATGAAGTGAGATGGATAAGACTGGTGAGGTGCTAGAAAGAGAAAGACAAGCACGTATTCTTTCTAAACTAAAGAAAATGGACAAACTACGAAGATTTCCCCAAAACAGAGCATGTAAGATGTATTCTACTCATCAAGTTGAAAATCAACATATCATAGAAGTGAAATGAAATATGGGAGTGCAAAATATTCAAACATATGAAACATAAGAAGAAACTATGTCAAAATTCCATACCACGGGTATTCCATCAAAATAGCTACAACTCATTCATTAAATTCTGCCAAATATTGATTACGCTAGTGTCTATGATCAATAGCCAAACATCCAACTGAGTCCAACCATTGTCTATGGTGAAGAAAGGAACTAAATATACATTAAAACCACTTCCCATCATCCTCAGGGGATGAATCCATGAGGTGAGGAAGATATTGCTCAAAAATCTGAACTGATAGCTAAATTGTAGGATGGTCCAAGTGACTCATTCCTATCTTAACTGAACTGATTCATTACACCTCATCTGCTTGATTTACCTAATCAATTTACCTTAGGTAATAGTAAAAACATGATAATTACACCCAATTTAATCATTTACATAGGTAAAATCATCATTTACCAAGGTGAAAATCAAAACAGGAGAGAAACTCAAAAAATTGGAAAAGATAGTCAAACGCGCCCTCTCTTTGTCAAACACACCCTCCAAGTTCAGGACTACTTTTGGGTGCCCTCCCAGTGTCCAAATTTGCTCCAATATAGCTCGTTTGAAAGCCCTTCAAGTATAATTTCTATTGATGGCTTCATTTTTCAATTTGGAGATCTTTTTCCTTGTCAAAAACTCAATCTCCCAAGACTGGTAAACGCAAAGCGCCCAAGCCAGAAATGAGGCAAAAAGGTGGTTTTTTGGTGGTTTTTGACCTTTTTAACTGACCTGTTTGTCTCCAAATGCCTAGAAAATGCATAGGGTGCATGTCCTCATCACTTTAAATCCAATTATGTTGACCTTTTTTGATCCAGGTGGATATTGGTGGCCACCTTCCAAGTCCACCTGGACCCCCACCATTGTCTTTCTCAGCATTTTCAGTTTCCTTCATTGTAGCACAACTTACTATTTTTAGCAGTTTTTCGGGTCCTAAACTTCTGGAGCCGTTTTGAGGCCCTAAACGACGTTTTTTGGGGAATCCGGGGGCAACATGGGTCCATGGAATGGACCGACGTTGCCTGTTCCAACAATGATAGTGCTCGGATAGATCTTTCTAACGAGCTATTGTATTCGTCAAACGGAGATCATATGCCAAAGTTACGACCCCGGGAAGTTGATGTACCAATTTACCCCAAACGAGGCCCACAGTTTGGCGTTTCATCTCCTAGGGTTAGGTTTTGGAATGTTAAGGGTTTTCCATTGTTTCTCAACAATAAATAGGCCTTCGAGCCTCATTGTAACACAGTTCAGAGGCATGTAGCCATCACATCTCTTCTCAGAGATAAGCTACCATCGCCCTAGCTGGTTTATTTCCATTTCTGGTTGTAAGCATATTTCAGTATTTTCCATTAATGAAATGAAGTATTATTTCCGCTGCATCTTTGGGTATATGGTTATCTCTGTAATTTGTTGCCTTCCTATTTAAATCCGGATCAGTGGTATCAGAGCGGTCTGCTTTTTCTCTGTTTTTCTTTGCATGTCCCCAACAAGGTCGGGATATAAGGAGTTAGGGCTTGAACTGGTTGAACCTTTGCAAGACCAACCTCGCAAATCCCGACAGCCTCCCATGGCGGACGAGAAGAAAGACGAGGGGGCAGGAGATCCCATCAAAATCTTGCTCGAAGAAGCCCTCGAGCGACAACGGAACGCGATGATGGACAGCTTTGCCCAGATCCTTCAGCGGCTACCCAGAAGCAACGCATCGGCTTCCAGCAGCTACTCTGGAAACGCCACACCCTTTAAGGTACAAGTTAATTTTGAAATCCCCATATTCGAGGGTCAGATAGACACAGATGCCGTAGATAAATGGTTAAATCTGCTAGAGGGTTATTTTTCTGTTCATGAATTTTCGAGTCAGGAAAAGATTGTTTTTGCTCTTCTCAAAGCAGCCCCCCATGTCAAGGACTGGTGGGAAACCTACTGCGAGCAGAAGGATGAAAGTACTGGCTCACTATTTTCAGCCGCACCCACCTGGGCTTCGTTCCGGGATGCCATCAAGGAGCAGTACTACCCTGTCGGAAGCTATGAGGATGAATACATAAAGTGGACCACGCTGCGGCAGGGAAGGGACCAAGACGTGCCGGAGTTCACCAATCTTTTCCATACCCTTCGGACAAAGTTGGGTATCAAGGAATCGGAGCAACATTTGATACTCAAATACCGTGGCTGCCTGCACAAGTACATCCAGGAAGAAATACAATTCCTAAACATCCCCTCGCTCGGCGCAGCATACCGATATGCCGTCAAGGTCGAGCAGAAGTTTAAACAAAAGAAGCGAGACTTTGGATCTGTGAATCCAAATCTGGGGAAGGGTGCCCCTAAACCACAGAACAAAGGACAAAGCCAAGGCGGGACAGCCCAAGACAACCAGCCAAAGCTGCAAGCAAAGAACAGCGCCGCGAAGCCGAGAAAGGACACTGGAAAATGGTGCGAGTTCCATAAGAGCTCCACTCACAACACAAGTGAGTGTTGGGCCAAGCAGTCACTGGTGGCTGAGCTAAAGGTTTCCGAATCAGATGCATGTTCCGACTCTGAGTCAGAACCCAATAAGGGGTATGAAAAAGGGAAGCAGATCATTAATGCGGATCCCAGCGCCACTATTGCTACCGCAAAGATCCAGAAAAATGAACCCGAAGATCCAGAGGAGGAGGAGCGTCTCTTCCACTCCCAGATGTGGGTAAAGGGCTCCCCGATACAGTTCATTGTTGATAGCGGGAGTCAAAAGAACCTCATTTCGGCAGAGGTCGTGAAGCGGTTGGGCTTATCGACCACAGCACATCCACAACCATACACCATTGGGTGGCTTCACCAAGGACGAGATCTTCGCGTGAGCCAGTAGTGTCGCCTTCCATACAACATCAAGCCCTTCAAGGATGAGGTATTTTGTGACATTGCTCCCCTTGAAGTTTGTGATGTATTACTAGGACAACCATACTTGTGGAAGCGACATGCTGTGTATGAATCAAGGCCCCGTGCTGTTATTATTACATTGGGAAATAAGTTGTTCAGGATACCAGAGGTAGCACCACCTGCCGCCATCTCTTTGATTACTGCAAAACAATGCAGTAAGATCATTTCCAAAACCAGGAAATTTGTTTTCCTGATGATACGCCCTCAAGGAAAGAAGAAGACAGTGGTCGCGGCCTCCAAATGGGGTCCCTCTGCACGACAACTACAGATGGACAAGATTGTGGAGGAGTACGAGGACATCTTCACCTCCCCGGCAGGGGTTCCTCTGCACTGTCAAGTCAAGCACTCCATCGATCTGACCCCAGGTGCGCCGCTACCCAATGGACCAATTTATCGGCGCTCCGTTCTGGAGAACAATGAAATCAAGAGGCAGATTCAGGAGCTCCTGCAGAAAGGTCACATCCGTCCAAGTTCATCGCCCTGTGGGAGCCCGATCGTGTTGGTACAGAAGAAGGATGGGACGTGGAGACTCTGTATTGACTATCGGGCGCTGAACAAGATCACTGTCCGTAATAGGTACCCGATCCCGCGGATTGATGACCTCCTAGACCAACTAAAGGAGGCGAAATATTTCAGCAAGATTGATCTGAAGTCAGGATATCACCAGGTACCAATCGAACCCTCTGATGTGTGGAAGACTGCCTTCAAATCCAAGGAGGGCCTCTTCGAATGGTTGGTCATGCCTTTCGGATTGACGAATGCTCCTGCAACCTTTATGAGGCTAATGGATGACATCATGCGGCCATTCACCAACTCCTTTGTAGTAGTATACTTGGATGACATTCTGATCTTCAGCCAGAGTTGGGAAGAGCACCTCCACCACATCCGACAGGTTCTCCAAACACTGCGGCAACACAAGCTATGTGCCAATTTGGCGAAATGCACTTTTGGCATGACCCAGGTTCAGTATCTGGGATACATCATTGATGAACAGGGGGTGCATGTCGATCCAGCCAAGGTCCAAGTCATTCGGGATTAGCCCTCTCCAACCACTCTAACAGAGCTCCGCAACTTTCTAGGTCTTGCCAACTTCTACCGCAGGTTTGTGTTGGGGTTTTCTCATATTTCTTGGCCCTTGAGTCAAGTCACCAAGGGAGGAGCGAAAGCAAAATTCTTTTGGTCTGAATATCAACATAAGGCATTCAGGGAGTTGAAGGATCGCCTCTGCACGGCACCAGTGCTCGCGTTACCAGATTTACAACAACCATTTGAGGTCGAGACAGATGCCTCTGACTATGCTATTGGGGCAGTCCTTACTCAACATGGACATCCAGTGGCATATCACAGTGAAACACTTTCAGACACAGTCCAGAAGTACCCCACTTATGATAAAGAGATGTATTCCATTGTACAGGCCTGCCGACAATGGAAGCATTACATTTTGGGGAAGGAAACGGTCATCCACACAGACCACCGACCCCTGCAGTTCATACAGACCCAAGGGAAATTGCAGAATGATCGCCATCAGAAGTGGTCTACATACCTGCAACAGTTTCACTTGAATATCAAGTATAAAAAGGGCAGCACCAATAATGTTGCAGATTGCCTCAGTCGACCACCGATCATGGCGCTAACCACCGTGCTCAACTCTTGTGGACACGAGACTTCTGATTGGCCACTTCTCTACAAAAGCGACCCAGAATTCGGCCACACATACCAGACACTCTTGGAGGGTCGGCATGTTGCAGATTTTCACCTCCAGGATGCCCTATTATGCCACCTCGGTCACCTTTGGGTTCCTTCAAGCGAGCGTGCCAAGATGATTTGGGAAGCACACTACAGTCGGGCTGCCGGGCATTTCGGGGTCGAGAAAATAGTGGCAGTACTGCAAAATTATTTCTATTGGCCGAATCTTCGACAGGATGTTGGGAAGTACATCCAATCATGTACTGCCTGTGCCATTGCCAAACCGACCATTAAGAAGCACGGCCTCTATACCCCGTTGCCTACCCCTAGTCGACCTTGGGAATCCATCTCCATGGATTACATGTCAGGCCTTCCTTCCACTAAGCATGGAAATGACTGTGCTTTTGTGGTCGTCGACAGGTTCTCGAAGATGGCCATTATGGTGGCCTGCAAGAAGAATATCACAGCAGAAGCCACTGCTAAACTCTTCTTTGAACGAGTGTGGGTGCACTTTGGGATCCCACAGTCTATCATCTCAGATCGGGACAGTCGGTTTCTCAGCACATTTTGGTCCAGTCTCTGGTCAATGCTGGACACCAAACTCACGAAGTCCACAGCCTTCCATCCTCAAACTGATGGCCAGACAGAGGTTGTCAATAGGATGATTGTGCACATTCTGCACATGTATAACTCAAAGCATCCACGCACATGGGACGAGAGCCTCCCCTATGTTCAGCACAGCTACAATCGAGCTCTTCACAGCTCCACTGGCCATAGCCCTTTTCAGGTGGGTTTGGGATTCCAACCACTATGCCCCATTGATGTGGCCATGCCGCTTGCAGCTACTCACATGAATTCAGCTCATGTCCAGTCCGAAACAGATAAGGCCACCAGCTTCATTGAGCGCATCCAACATATTCGCCAGCAGGTCCATGACATTCTTGAGAAATCAAATGCTAAGTACAAGCAGCGACATGATCAACATCGGGTGCCACACAAGTTTCAGGTGGGCGACAAAGTCTGGTTGCATTTGCAAAAGGAACGCCTTACTGGAGCCTATCGGAAATTGAGACCACTCCGATATGGTCCTTACACCATTACTAAGGCTATGGGAGACAATGCATTTGAGCTCAGCATTCCCCCATTCCTCGGCCTGCACCTAGTGTTCAATGTGGACCGCCTTCGGCCATACTTTCCACCATTGCTAGACACATCCAACATTGCAGAATAGCTCAAACCCACAGAATTAAATCCAGATTGCATGGAACAAGCTGCAACTAATCGGATCATGGACACACAGATCAAGAAAACTCGCCAACAGAATATCCAACTGTATCGAGTTGTCAAAGCAGGCCAACTCCTTCAGCAGGGCAAGTGGCTCACCAGGGAACAAGTTCAGCAGAAGTTTCCTCATCTCATGGAGGAGCTCAACGCAATGGGGACCATTGCTTCCTAAGGGTGGAGGAATGATCCAGGTGGATATTGGTGGCCACCTGCCAAGTCCACCTGGACCCCCACCATTGTCTTTCTCAGCATTTTCAGTTTCCTTCATTGTAGCACAACTTACTATTTTTAGCAGTTTTTCGGGTCCTGAACTTCCGGAGCCGTTTTGAGGCCCTAAACGACGTTTTTTGGGGAATCCGGGGGCAACATGGAACCATGGAATGGACCAATGTTGCTTGTTCCAAAAATGATAGTGCTCGGATAGATCTTTCTAACGAGCTATTGTACGCATCAAACGGAGATCATATGCCAAAGTTACGACCCCGGGAAGTTGATGTACCAATTTACCCCAAACGGGGCCCACAGTTTGGCGTTTCATCTCCTAGGGTTAGGTTTTGGAATGTTAAGGCTTTTCCATTGTTTCTCAACAATAAATAGGCCTTCGAGCCTCATTGTAACATAGTTCAGAGGCATGTAGCCATCACATCTCTTCTCAGAGATAAGCTACCATCGCCCTAGATGGTTTATTTCCATTTCTGGTTGTAAGCATATTTCAGTATTTTCCATTAATGAAATGAAGTATTATTTCCGCTGCATCTTTGGGTATATGGTTATCTCTGTAATTTGTTGCGTTCCTGTTTAAATCCGGATCATTTTTCTCATTAGATGCCCCAAAAAAGAGCGTAGCACCCTAGGTGATGCGTGTTTGACCTTTTTATTGTGCTAAAAATGCCTTAAAAACACATAAATTAACAACTTGAACACTTTGCTCAAAACTTGTCAAACTTGAGCCTAGGATATCTCATTGGAAATATTATCTTTTCTAGTTTCCAAATATGCCTTTAGTTTTCAAAATGGACTTAATTTGACCCTCCAAAAGTTCATTCTCCCAAGGCTAGTCAAAAAGTGCAGAATGAGGGTGAAAAAATGAAGTGTGATCTTGCAAGAAACTTTTGGAGGTCTTCCTAAACTCCAAATTGAGCTCATGATATCTCATTGGAAATATATTTATGCCTAGTTATCATTTTACTCATCAAGAAAGTCATTTGGACACTCCATCTAAGAGAAATTTTGATTTTCCTAAGGTCAGTCTAGCAGTGCAGCAACTCTCTTGTAGCAACTGTATTTTTTACATTTCTTCAAAACCACGACACCTGTGTAAAAAATTAAGAAGATTTTTCATCCTTGGCCTATTATTGAAAATAAAATCTCTCGCGTTTGTAAAATTCATCTCTGTTTGGTTGGAGACATACTTTCAATCGAAATTGGCCCTATGTGTGGCAAATGATTTGTCCCTTGGAATGACTTCTTGAAAAATGATGGAGGCATGATGTTTTTGAGTTTGGAATGGCCTCATACTTGATGAAATGACCTCCCTTAGACCTCCTCTGCTCAAATGTCTCTGATTCCATAGCCAAACCTAGCTCAGTGGGAGAGGAAATTAGGGTTTAGTGTTTGTGGAAAATGATGATTTGGACACCCTTGGGAAAAGACAACTCCCTTTGGCATTCACTTAACTTTTTGAAACATTACCCTTTCACTTGATTGTTTCCTTTGACAAATTGATCTTTTGATGATCTTTTAGAACTCTTTGAATTTGACTTTTCTTTAATGAAGTTGGCATATAGAGATTGAGTTGGCAGCTTAGGAACAATACTTATTACATATAGTGAACATAAAATTACATGATGAAATAAGCATTTCTCTTTACAAATAATCTTCACATGGTGAAGAGATGTTATTTGATCACCCTTTACTTTCCATTCTTATGCAATGAAATGGAGTTTTATTGGAACCTTGGAAACCCTAATGACCTAATGAAACCTTGAAAAACCATAAAAGACTTAATTAGACCTTGAAGGACTCAATTTCAAGATGACATGACTGATGTGATGGCATGATTTCATTAACTTTATGGACAATGGATACTCAACAAGGTTAAAATGAGCCAACAAGGGGTCAATTTCTCAGAGTAAAGGAAACTCTAATCCAACCTTCAGTGACCAAATTTTTGCATGACGACCTAGTGGAATGACAAAAGTTTTAGAATGGGACCCTAATATGATATGAAAATAGGATTTTTGATCATTGATGGCAGTATGCAAATACTAACACTAAAAATTAGTAGGGGTCTGATTAAGGTCTTGTTCAACCCGTTTCTTTTGCATGATTTTTTCCCTGTTCTCTTACTATGCCTGATTTATCATTCCATTTTGGGCAGTGAACTTGGCTCCAGGCCTGAAAAAGTGGCTCAAATCTCGGATTCATTGGCATAGCACTACCAAATTTAGTCTCTGGTAGTTGGCAAGCAAGCCTGTGAGAGTGACTTTGGGTTTTTGGACGCTCTCTTTCCTATAGCATGAGAGAGATTGAGGCCTAAGATGTCTAGAACATCAGTGGGACCCAAAGACAGGATGTCTGAGTGGCTGACATGTCTCATGAGGGTTCTTTTTCTGATATGGATAGGTTGGTTAATGTGTTCCGTCGATTCCACTTCGTTAAGGTCACATTGGGGGTCAAATATAATCATAGTAGCCTCTAGTTGCATGTTTACCCCGTTGGCATGGTTATTTAGGTAGATGTGGGAGGAAGGTGTTACAGAGTGGTATCAGAGCATGGTTCACCCCTCAGACTGGATGGGCGATGTGTGTTATTCATGCATGCATGCCAGTTGCATGTGTGTCTCTTACACTTGCATTCCATGTGATTGTTGCATTTTCTTGATGTTGATCATGATGGTAGTAAGGTTGTCATGAGGAACTTGATGATTGATTTTGTGGAATGCATCATCATGAGTATATGACTGGTTACATATTGTTATATGAATCTTACATGTTGTTATATGTCGCTTGATTACATCTTTTCATGTTAGGTTGCATTCTTGTATCTTTGATTACATGTATCAGTCTTGTAAGTTGGTTACAAGAATTGATCGCTTATGCTCGACTACATGCATTCATGTGTATGTGTAGTTAATTAGGAATTTCTTATGCATGTGATGGTTGCATGTGGAAATGTGTACAATGGAGTAATGGTTATGTCATGCATGAGATCATGGTTTCTGTGGTTGATATGGTCATGCATTGATGACTGGACTCTAGCTAGAATGAGGTGTCTATGGTTTGGTACTGATATGTTATATGTTTATAAGTAGTCGTTATGCATGTATGGTCTTGGTTATAGTTATGCATGAATAGAAGGTCAAACATTCCTTCTGAAGTCACAATATGCAATTTAGGTTATCATGATGCTATTGGTTGTTATGATGCTAATGTGTTGGCTGAGATCAAGCAGGAGATGTAGATCATCAAAGTGAAGTTGCAACAATGGACCTCAAGGCAAGAGCATGTCGTCATACAGGTGTCTATGTTGGGAGTTCAAGTACGTAAGTTAAGGATTGTTATATGCATTAGGGTTATATACATTAGGTTTATGTACATTTCTTTTGATGCTATGGTTACATACATGATAGATGCTAGTTGATTAGTGTAGTCATATGCACATGTGTCGAATAGTCATAAATGATGGTAACCTGTGGTTGTATGCATTTCTATTGTTGTTTTAAGTCAGATAGCTTGATGATTATGTTATATGTTGTTGATGAGTATGTTACATATTAACTTGTTGTTGTTATATGATAGTTAACTTGATGATTATGGATATTTCATTGAGATATTGATGTTGTAATTTGGATTGGTCATATGCATGATGGTTATGTTGATTGCATTGAAAATATTGATGTTATATGTATTGTGTTAACCTGTTTTGACCTATGCAGATGGTTATGGTTGCAGCATTTAGGTATGAGTTGACATATTTGTGATATGGTGTCATACTAATCTAGAGTGATCGTACATATGTGATTGTTATGCATGAACGACAAATGCTTATGAGCTTATGATGTGAACATGTTAGTTAGTTATTGTTATGGATATCATGATTTATGTTTGAGTTGATATGTTGTGAAGTTGTATCATGCTAACTTGGATTGATTGTGCAGACAAGATCACCTTCCCTGAGATACATTAAGGTATGAGTTTGTTTATGTCGTATATATGGTACTTGATTGTTTAATTATGTTTCCTAGTTGATTTATTTAACATGGTATGTTTGAAAATTGGTTGAATGTTTGATGAATTTCTTAATATGATTATGTGTTGAAATGATATTGTTTGAGATGATTGTACTAATAATATATATTGAGACAGTTGATATGTACTTGAGTATAGTAGGTGATAGTTATACCATTGTGTCTAAGGACTATGAGTTGATTGTGTATTATGACATTATTGTTAGTCTTGGTAAAGGTTGATTTCAAATTGATAGATATGATTGTCTTTATATTTGGAATGTGAGACTGACATGTGTGAGCAAGTTCCAAGGAAACATGCTTGTTATTAGTGTGAGAAGGTAACAATTGATGTGCTTATATTACTAATAATTGGGTGATGTGACAATTTTAGTAAGCCTTGATTGCAACAAGGTAAGAAGGTAAATGAAAGGGATTGGATAAGAATTCCTTTGGCTATGTTTGGAAACCCTAATTCCAAACGAATGAGTGCTTTGCATACAGGAATTATTATTAACCTTGATTTTGTCTAACATTATGTGGATATGTGATATAGTCATGAATATGTACTTGACGAGTATATTAGCTAGCCTCTAGTTACAGGTGGATCTGTTAAGGGAATTGGAGTCCCTTGAGAGATGGCGTGGATGTGTTCGGTTACAAGGCAATGTGTGCGGCACAACAAGGTAAGATAATCAGTGTATTGTTATGTTTAATTATATGCTGAAAATTATGTGTTTATGGTAGTATGATGCAGGGAGTTGCATGGAAAGAGACACTGCCATGAAATCTTGGAGAAGGCTTAGTTTGAGCTTTCCTTTGGAAGCACTGAGAACCATGGGGATTGATTCATGGTGTTTGTTTCTAGCCTTGTGCTTTTTGCCTTTTGGTGATTTGTTTTCCTTGAATGTGGTTTTTGTTTGTGTCTTGTGCATGGCCATGCCATTTTGTCTGTGATATTGGTTTTCATGGTCTTCTCTTGTTGTTTCTTGGTTTTCCTTTTATGTTTTGATTCTTGGGAATTGGTTTGGGAAAGAGGAAAGTTAATGGAGCTTGGGGAGAGATGTGAGGTACTCGAAAGGTAATGTAAGACATAGATGAATCTCAGTGCATGAGTAAGCATAATGGGAAGTAAGACTATGACATTCAATTCGACTGGTTGGATCCATTATGATAAATGAATGGTGGAAGCACAAACATGCAAAAGGTAACCAGAAAAGGTAAAGTAAATGGATCCGATGTGTTGGATGCCTTGGCTATGTTGGGAACCATTGTTCTCAATTTTGTGCATGTTGTGCATGAATAAAAGAAGTTCTCTTAACCTAGACCTTATGTTATCTAGTAATTATGTTATAATCATGATTATGTTGATGTTTATATATGTATACATGAATGTATGTATGTCATTGTCTGACAGAATGATGATTGTTTTATGCTAATGATTATATATGTATGTATTTATGTATATATCTATGTCACTATCTGATAGGGTCATCAGGAATTGTCCTTGTGGAGGAATGATTGCTTACGCAGGAAAATGACATGAAGTGGTTCCTGGTTTATGAGGAATCAAGTGGGAAGAGTAGTCCTGAAAAATATACGAGGTCAATATCATATGGTTATGAGTTGATATTTTGTGATTATATTATGCATATGTTATGGATAGGTTATACCGAGGCATACAACAGTGAAATGAAATCAGTGTGGTCTATGGCATGCTAGGACAAGCATGGATAAGACACTAGAAGCAAGGTTCCCTGGTAGGGACAATGTGCCTTCAAATGTGAGGTACTATTGTTATGCATCTATTGTATATGTTGTACATGTTTCATCTGTGATATTGTGTGCATGTGGTGTTGTGTATACATAGTGTGTGTACATGTCGTTTATGGAATGTTATGTACAGGATACAGATAGTGTTGTGCGAATATTGCATGTGCAGTGCTGGGTATAGATGGTGCTATGTACATGATGGATATGCGGTGTTTTTGTACATATGGTGTTGTGCACATGTTGGATATGCATTGTTGTGTATAGATGATGCTATGTGGCGTTATGTACATATGGTATTGTGTGCATGATTGTACAAGTGGTGTTGTGTGCATGTGTTGTTGTGTACATGTTGTACAAGTGACATTATGTGTAGGTGTTGTTGTGTACATGAATTGCACATGACATTTTGTATATGTGGTGTCGCCTACCTGTCGTGCATGTGGTACTGTGTACATGTGGTATTGTGTACACATTGTACAATGGTGCAGTGTACATGAGGCGTTGTATACACATTGTGCAGGTGGTGTTGTGTACATGTAATGTTGTGCACACGTTGTGTAGGTGGTGCTTTGTACATGTGGTACTCGTGTGCATGTTGGATTGAGTGCATGCCATACATGTTGTGTTGTGAGCATGCAGTACTATGTATGTGCATTGTGTAGTCATGTTATCATGACATATGTATTCATTTTGTTGGACTCTATATACATATTTGTCTTGTGTTGTATGTTGGGTGTATGTGTATGTGTTGTATGTCAAGTGTAAATGCATGTATTTCATGTTGTTGTATGCAGTGTTTGATTGTATGTGTGTGATGCACACTATGTGTACACGCACATGGTTGAGGAGAAGGCATTGGGTGATTGTCGGATGTGGAAACCGATCCAGAGTGTGTACAGAATAAAGACAAAAGTAGAAGCTAAGGATTGATGAAAGGATAATTATCAGTATTTTACTTCAGTTTTATTATGCATGTGATTTATGATTCTGGTTTATGATGATTACATTTGATCTATGATTCTGATTTATGATTTTCATCTACGATGGCTATGTTTAAACTAAGCTGATGTGATATTTTATACATGTTGATTTGGTCAAATATGTTAGTTTTATTTGTTGTGACAAGAAGTAAATCGGATTGCAAGTGTACCTTATTGACGAGCTACCAATAAGGTATAGTTTGAAGTTATTTCAATTTATTTTAAATCTAATGGAAGGTATGTGCTTGGCACAGGAAGCATGGAAATGCTTATTTGGATGGTTGAAATCCACTGCAAGAATTGGTAGCAACACTGAAAGAAATTAGAACAGGCAGCAGTATGCTAGTAAAACACTTCAAGAGCAGAGCCATTGTGGTACATTGGTACCCAATAGTGTCCATTGATTTACAAGATCATTCTATTGTCGGTATGATGGTTGAGGCGGGTATATGCCTTGTTTGTTTGATCTTCTGATGTGAGGAAGCCTTGCCAAGGGATGGATTTCTTGAGATAGGGGATGTCGGTGAACTTGGAAGGTGAGTGACTACATAGAAGAGGGTGACTGAATTTCCCGAGCTAAGGCTTTGGAAAGGTATGACACATTAATTGGCACATCAATTTATGAAAATAATGGAAATTAGGAGAAAATGAAGGTGAAAGGTCACAGGTTGCAAGTGAGGAAGAAATTGAAGGAAAATGATGGAAAATGAAGAAAATAGAGGCCTCATTAATAAAAAGGCTTCTAAGGATCAGTTGGAAAACTTGATTAATTGAGTTTCAGAGCTCTCTCATTATTCTCTCTCTCTATCTCTATCTCTTGAATAGTTAGATTTTTATTGGATAAATTTTGGCATTGGAGCAAGAAAGGCAAAGAAGGCAAGAGGAAGCAAAGATCAAGAAAGGAAATGCATGATCAAGCAGTTATAGCAGGATTCATTGCATGTATTGATTTGCATGTGTATTTTCGTTTCTAGATTTGGCATGAATGGTATTGCATGTGGTTCATTTTTATCATGGCATGGGTTTTTCCAAGTGTAACAATGTTTTCAGCCTAGCCTTTCCATTTCTAGATAACCATGGTGTGATGGGGTTCTCATGTTTTGGTTGAGCTGGGTTGTTGGATGGATTCGAAGCTGATTGGGATGCATCTCCGAATGATAGAGAACATGGACTAGTGGTCCCTGAATCGGACTTTGGATCACGGTAAAGCCACTAGCCTAATTACCCCTGAGCCAAACTGTGGGTTGCGGTAAAGCTAGGATTGTGTTGCCTCGATGGGCCTAGGAATCCTTGCCGGTGAATGGTAGGATATATAGTAAATGCAAGAGGTGTTTTACTCTCTATTGGGCCTAGTAATCCTGGGTTTGGGATATGCGGTAAAGCCTGGAGAGTGGGTCTCGGTTTAGGGCCAAGTGATCTAGGTTTTTATTGTGGTAAAGCATGAGAGACTACGAGACAAGAAAATTCCTCATGATGTAGGTGGAGAAATATGGTGGCATCCATGCTTGTTTGGCCTAGTGATTGGGTAGAGATCACGATAAAGCATGTTATGATGTATTCGTTGTGTTGGCCTAGTGATTCGGGATGGATTATGGTAAAGCCTAGTTTCTATTGATGTGGGTGAGGTGGTTTAGCCTCGATATGCCCTGGTTGGTTATTTTGGTTTGAGTCCGACATTCATGCTTGGAATATGGCACAAGGATGAATGGCTGAAGAGAGATTTGGCTTAGCCATTCTATGGTCAGGTGGAACATGGTAGTCCCATCTCTACTTGGTTTATTGCATTCATTAATGAGAAATTCATTCCCTTGATTTTCATGTGTAAATGTATTTATGTATATGTGTATTTCATGGCTAATATGCTTATGATATTTTTGTCCCTATTATGTTGGTTATATGTATGTTTTATGAAAATAGCTATGTATGGCTCTCAACATGTTCTTACTTGTAAATGAATGGATAATGTATCCATGTCCTAATAGATGACAATGCAACAAATGACATGAGGGAACAATCATTCATAGTGATTCTCATATAAGTATGAGATCCCTACATTGAATTCTGTTGTTTACACTTGTAGGTTACATGTTGATGATATGTTTGACGAAATGCCCGGAATGGCTAGTAGAGTTCTGATTAAAGTCTTATTCAACTTATTGCTTTTGCATCATTTTTTCACTTCTTTTACTATTCCCGAGTTATCATTCCATTCTAGGTAGTGACCTGGGCTATGAACCTGAAAAAGTGGCTCAAATCCTGGAGTTGTTGGCATAGAAATGACAAATTTAGTCGTTGGTCACTGTCAGGAAAGCTCGTGAGAGCGACTTTGGGTTTCTGGATGCTCTCTTTCCTATAGAATGGGAGCGACTTTGGGTTTCTGGATTCTCTCTTGCCTATAGAATGTGAGCGACTGGGGCCTAATATGTCCAGAACATCAGTGGGACCCAGGGACAAGATGCCTGAGTGGTTGACATGTCTTCTGAGGGTTTTGTTGGTAATGTGGATAGGTCGGTTGATGTGTTCCATCGATTCCACTTCCTTAAGGTCACATAGGAGGTCGAATCCAATCATAGTAGCCTCTCAGCCACATGTTTACCTGGTTGGCATGGTTAGTTAGGTAGATGTGGGAGGAGGGTGTTACACTTACCTACAACCATTTATATTTCATATAAGTTTAAAAAATTCCTCTTTTTAATGCTAATTTTGTGAAATTCTTCATTTTTTTGTTGTTAGCAATAAATAATAGATCATGATAAGTGTAGAACATGAATGTAAGAACAATAAAATGAATGAAAATGAGGTATTTGAGGGAATTGTAGTTGAAATTCCTTCTGAAAAGTGTATGGAGCACTCATATGCTTCCATATAATGATTATCCTAACCCATTTTTTAGTAACTACATGATCTAACTTCTCCACTGATATTTTCATACATTAAATGTTTAGCTTTCTAAGTCAATGTGGGTGGATGGTTTCATTTAAAGAATCTAAGGGAAAGGGGATGATCTTAGGCTTACACTTGACTATTGAGGGTTACTTTCCCATAGCCCCACTTTCTTCTTCACCTATGAGGGAATCATATTCTCTCTTTTTCTATTGGAAACCATCTTTGACCATCATGATTGAATTGAAGCATTAATATTTACATATATCTTGGGAACATGATGAAGTTTACGATATGGTGCATATAATTATATTTACAACATCTATATACATAGTCATTCACTATTTGGGCCTTCGATTTGATGTCCACATTAGAAATTCATATAGACATATTTACATAAGTTATAAGTGGGGCCATTTACTGAAGCTTGCACATATTGAATCCCATCATTATAACCATACATTTACAAATTATACATAATATGATCCAATACGTTCTTGGAGTTAAAATTAAGGCATTGTGTTCCTCTCCCCATTAGAAGACTAATCTTGTCGTAGATTTACGCTATAAAAAAATTAATATGCCTCCTTCATATAGCATCCTCTACTTCCTACATAGATTCATCAGAACAAAAGTGAAACTATTGCACATTTCCACATCCAATGGCTTAATTTCAAAGAATTATCACCTTCTTGTCATGGATGTAGTGGCTTTATTTGGAAATATCCCCATTGTTCAACTTAGATCATAGTCAAATCAATCACATGGTTAGGGTCATGTATATATATATATATAGATATATATATACTAAGCAAGATCACATGGAAAATATTGTAATCTTTAATGTCCAAAACAAATATATATGTGACTATCCCTACCCTATCAAAGACTTTAAATCGCCTAGAATATTTAGGTGCCAACTTAACACAACTTCCAAGATTTAAGGAGCTCTCCTTTAGCTTGACTCTAAAGACTTGAACCCCATCTTTGAATTCTTTATGCACTTTGTTCTCTTTTGTATAACTTTTCTTCCTATTTTGGGTTGCCTTTAAGTTATACCTAATTCTAGAAATCTCTTGCTCCATTTTATTTAGTGATTCTGGCCCAAGCACAATTCCATTTACTAAATCATCCCATCTCACTATAATATGGCATCTTCTACCACATAATGCATTAAAATTACTCATTTGAATGATGCATGATGCCCATTATTATATGAAAACTTCACCATGTATGTTGAATCTTCCCACTTAAACAATTTTTCCATCACATATATGAAATCATATATTCAATCACTTGATTCACTCTTTTAATATGTCCATCTTTCTCTATATGGTTAGAAGCATTAAAATTTACCTTGTTGTCCAAGTCTTCCAAAATAATCTTCCATAAATAAGACGTAAGCTTTATATCCTCATTGGAAAAAATTGCTTTGGGTACAACATGCAATCTAAATATCTCTCTCATGAATATTTCACAATGTCAATAGTTTGACTAGATTCAAGGGTGAAAATGTGAATCTAGATAAAAAAAATTGTTGTGTTTGACTATTATTTAATTATAAGTCCATCAATATTTTCATGATTAGCAATTAATTTTGACATTAAAAAAGATAGTGTGGGATTCTATGTAGTGCATACCATTTCTTTCATAAATATTTCTATAAAATGTATTTTCCCAATTCTTAGAAACCACCAAAACTTATTTCCGAAAAATGTTACCAAGATTTGTGTTTTTAACCCCAACAAGCATAAAATGAGCTGTCTTAGTTAACATATACACTATAACCATGATAGAATCATGGTGTCCTATTGTCCTTAGAAATCTAGTAATGAAATAAATTTTTAATACCTCCCATTTCCATTCCAAACATTAAAAATGTTGCAACAAACCTACTAGCTTCTAATGATAAACCCTAACATTTTGACATTCACACATCTCAAAATGTATTCAACAACATCTGTATTCATTCTTAGCCAAATGTATCATTTTGTTTCTTTAGCAATATTTTTTTGGTATCTTAGGTGCTCAAAATATGACATCTTATATATTTCATCTATGGTAACTCTTCTTAACTCACAAGAGTTGGGAATATACAATTTATTTTTATAAATAAGAAGTATAATATTGTTTCGATGATAGCCTTCATTATAACCTCAATCTTTTCTAAATCCATAAATATTATTATCCAAAAAAAATGTGACATGAATAATGAATTTATTTTTGATAAAATAGATGCTTTCTTATTTTGCATATAACTTATACCCCTCAACACTTTCAAAATGATCTTCAAGTAATTTTCATGTTTTTCTTATTTTTTGAATAAATTAATATATCATTAAGAGAAACAAATTGTTGAAGTATTTACCAAAAAAATACATGAAACACATGAATGTAGCCAATGTATTAATGAGATTGAATGGTAGCATCACAAATTAATAATGAGTATACTTCATTCTAAAGATCATCTCATGGATCCCTTGTTTTTTAATCATTAGGATGATATCCCAATCTCAAATCAATATTTGAGAACACATTTTCCCTTTTTATTTGGCCGAATAAGTATTAATTTGAGGCAATCGATACTTGTACTTCACTATGAAATTATTTGGTTACCTCTAATGAATTCAAATCCAAAGAGTTATCCTCCTTTATAAATAATATAAGTGCTCCCCATAGAGACATAGTTAGTTGAATGTATTTGTTTTCTAGAAACTATTGCAATCACATCTTTAGCTCCAATAATTTTGGGTTATTTATTTTGTATGAAGTATTGAAAACTAGTGCAATTTAAGATACAAGCTCAATTGAGAAATAAATATTCCTCTTTGGAGGATTCCTAACACTTGATCTAGAAATAAATTGATGAATTCTTTTAATACAAGATAATATTCATGTTTTGGGTCCTCACCTTTTGCTAGTTCCAATATATGGGTTGCATACAATTGACATCATTTTCTGAAACATTTCTTTAGCTACAAGATTGAATTTTCCTGACAAAGACTTTTTTTGGAATTCTTCTTACCACTCTTAAGTTTTCATTTTCAAAAATGACTAATCATTTCCTTTGGAATTCTTCTTACCACTCGTTTTCATTTTCAAAAATGTCTAATAAATGGTGAATATTAATTCATTGTGCTTCCAACCAATTTATGCCAATGAATATATAGTAAGAGCGAAGTGGAAAATTGTTTAAAATTTGTTGGCATTATGATTCTGGTATGGCTCTATGATACAGGTGTTGTACTTGATGGCAACTCACTCAAGTGGCAAAACTCTGTTCAGGCTCTCAAAATGATGGAAATTAAGAGGTTCGCAGGTGAATGGTTCAAAAGGTGCGGACCCGCAGGTTCTCCTTCCAGGAAGTGCGGTCATACCCGCAGTTTATCCGTTCAGAAAGTGTGGTCCCCTAGTTCACTCACTTCAAGGCAAAGAAGTGCGCTCACGTGGGGTTTCTTATGTTTGGCCTGTGGTATTTAGCCCGTCGTTCATGATCCTATGGTTTTGGCCTGTGGTATAGGATCTAATTTAGCCCCGGTTTGGATCCCTTGTATTGATATTGATGGTTTTGTCCCATGGTGTGAATAAGGGCTTGACTATAAATAGGGAAGGAGATCACTTGGCTTAGACAACTTTGAAATTTGAATATCATAAGAACTGAATTTTGGGTTATCAGTTTTAAAAGCCAGATCTAAATCAAGGTAAAATTTAAAGGCGAATCTATTGCTAAGTCGTGATCTCTCGGGCGCATGATCAGATCTGTGGATCTGATTGTCTATGGTACATTGGAGGACTGTTAATTTGGCCCTAATTAGAGGTTCGCAGGCGATCTGAAGGTGCAGTGCGGGGTACACAGTATAGAGGAAGGCACAGTGCGGGTATACGCAGTGCAGCTGAAGGTGCAGTGCGGGGTACGCAGTACAGAAGAAGGCACAGTGTGGGTATACGCAGCGCAGCTGAAGGTGAAGTGCGGGTATCCGCAGGTGTATATTGGTGAAGTTGCGGACCTGTTTTGAAATATTTTTTGGCTGCCTGTTTTCTATTTGTTGTCGTGTTCTAGGTTTAGGTTACTGGTGTTGTTTTTCTGTTACAGCATTCTGAGAAGTTTGGGTGGCTCATTGGATTGATTGTATAAGGAGATTGGTTGATTCACATGTACTTGATGTTTATTGATGTTCTTGGATCCAGTCTGAAAATTAATGAAACGTGGTCCTTGAAAGAAAAGAAGTAGGGGGTTGTAACTCCCTTCCATGAGAGACTAGAAAACGAGAGAGAGTTGTAGCTCTCTGCAGGTTGCATCTTGCGTACTGGTAGAGGACTGCACCAATACAAAATAATTGTAAAAGGAGTTTCTAATTGAAAGAAGATAAGAGACATATTGCAGCAGGTGGTTTTCACCCACATTGGGTTTCACCTTATATTTGGTGTTCTTTGGTGTGACTATCTGTTTTTCTTGTTCATGCTCATTATTTTATGGTACTGACATACAATAATTCAAAGTATAAATATATTGAAAAAGAATTTGATAATACTGATTCACCCCCCCTCTCAGTGTTATTTCCAACAAAATTTTCATTAAATTAATATTTCAATGAATTCTTACATACAACTCTCCACTATTTCACTATTCTTTTTCTTCATCTCGATGGAGGTTGGAATAGGCATGACTTATTACACTTATATTTATTGAAAGCACATGTTTCAAAATATGAGTAACATTTCTTTGAATTTATCTCAGAACAATTAAAATAGAAATGAATTGTCTGGAAATCTCACCTTTAATTTCAACCACCCATCATTGATTATTTTCCTAGAACATTCATAATGTCGCATAAATATGAGGAATTATTCTCCCCACATAATTCACAATAGTGGCCTATTAGATGTTATGATCAATCTTACTTTTTTATTTTTAGTTAGGGAAATTCAAAACATTTGGTGTTCTCCACTTCTTTAACATTGAATAGGTTTCCTTAATCTCTTTCCACCCATTTATCTTATTCTCACTTTGAGATATCTAATTTTTCTTAAACTTGTCCTTGTATAATTTCTAAAGTGAGGAGGCTTGAACCATTTCTTTCATTAACAAAGCTTATTTCCTTTCATACCCTTGATAAATATTACTTGTATTTAATCTATTCATAATGATACTTTTCCTTTTAATGGCCACATCATGTGTTTGATGTTTTTTATATTTAATTAAATGTTTATATGGTTGAGAGAAATTAAGAGAGTATTATTTTTTTTCCATTTGATCTCAGATAGATTTGACATGTCTTAGTGATTAAAAAAAATATTTACATGTTCATTTGTCCTAATTTTAGTTCATGGAGTTCTTCAAATTTACCTTCATAATGATGATATGAGAGGTATTTTTGTAAAAATTATTTCTGGAATTTCTTTAACACAACCTTCCTCTCATTGAACTTCTTTACTTTGTAGTGGTCCCAACAAATAGAATATCCTTGATCCAAATTGAATATGGAAATTGTATCCTTCATATTTCTAGAGTAATCATTGAACTTTGAAATATTTTACCATCCCAAGAAGCTAAACTCAAACTGCTTATCTACATTTAACTTCACCATAAAATGTAGGTAGTATTTCATTTTATAATTCTCCCTGCAAGTTAAGTTTAAGATGCTTATTCCTCCTAAGACCATTAAGAGAATATTTTTTGTTTATTAATAAGTCTTCAAATGTACATGACCCTCTAATAGATTATTACGATGAGAATGGTTCATTTGTCACATATTAAAAGGTTCTTCTTGAACTATGGGGCATCCTATGAGAATTGATTCTTGAGGTATTCCTATTGCCAACATTATTTGAATTATATTTACTGTAAATTTTCCTCTATATATTTATCAGACATTGAAGCGTGTTTTCATTTATCTATTTTTTCTCTTTTTGAGCTCTGATTATAGGTCTTTCCTTATTTACTATGCGATTTTCAAATTCTACTCTTAGCTTCTCATATTGTATCATAACTTTTGAAGGAATATTTTGGATCAAACCCCATTATGTTTTATCTCTATATTCATAGATTTTATATTTTCATCCATGGAATTTTTTTTAAATTCGTAAGGGTTTTGTGGATCATCCATGAAATCAATGTCTTGGTCCAACCAATAATGTATCTATTATTTCATTTCTTTTGATAAACTAGAAGGGTCTCTACAAGATTTGAATTTTCAATTCTCTTCTCCTTTGCAATAGCTTTCCAATCACTATAATTTTTTTCAATTTGGATATCAAAGTTAGAATTTATAAGCTTTAGAAGTTCATTACATGTTATGACTTCCTCATATTGAATAGTAAAAACTACAAACATCAGCAATGAAATAAATCATCATAATAAAATTATGCTATGATAATGAAATATAAATAAGTTCCTCCCATGTGTCGTTGTTAAACTAAGGAAACAATTTCATGGGGGTTTTCATATTCTTGAGGAAAGTTGTCAAGATCAAGTGGTAATAATTCCATCACACTATCATCTTATTTTTTTAAATCCATCATCGAATGCACACATTTTTCAACTAGATTCAAAACATTTTCCTTTACTTTTATAGTCTACCATTGTCATGTGTTTCCTTTTCACTGGTTGTGCGGGGCCCGTTTTTTGTATTTCCACAGTTCTATAAACCAAACTCCACTTCATGGTCTCATCCTTCCACTTTTTTTCTACATTTGATGTTATGTAGCCCGAAGAACATACATACCACAACACTTAATAGTTAATTTTTTCCCAACAATACTCACACAACACTCTTATTATTTCTATATGCCTTAGGCCTCATTATGTTCTTGTAGGTTTTAACCCCGTACAGAAATTACCTGCATACATATTCTAAAACAAAGAAAATAAACAATGCGAGAGCATAACACATAAAAAACATATACACAGAGATTTTCCCCTGGACCCCAAAACCAGGACTACTAGCTTGATTTTTCATTATGTTCCTTTCAATGTTATAATACATATTTATACATGCCGAAGCATCCAATACCATGGACCAAAAACCATCGCATCCAAAAAACATGTGCGAAAATAATGCACAAAACCATAGGTGGGTCCACCCAACCTAACATAGAGTCCAAAACCAAAATTCTCTGGGGCGTTGCTCCGGACCCCATAAAGTGGGGTTACGGGTACACCTAAAACCCCCTGTGACCCCCCCTCGCTACATAATCAGCGCAATGAAGCGGGTGCTCTGCCCCCCCTCTAACCCCCCGGTTAACTACGTGGGCTAGTTGTGGAAAGAATATAACACAACCCAACATTCTCCCACTTGTTGTTTTCTTTCCACAGGGGGCCACAAGAGAGCTTAGTCATTTTTCCAGCCCTGAAACACCCATTGTTTCTCTACACCAAGAGAACTTCTTAGAGCTCATAGATTTTGTCAATGCATCTGCAGTATTCTTCAAAGTGTCCACCTTTACCAACAACACCTTTTTGTCTTCTATCATATCCCTCACAAAGTGATACTGAACATCAATGTTCTTTGTCTTTGAATGATATGCAGGGTTTTTTGCCAAGAAAACTCCACTTTGGATATCACAGTCTATCCTTATAGCTTCCTGTACTAACCCTATACTTGAACACAATCTCTGCAACCAAACTGCTTCCTTGCTTGCATGAGTGGCTGCCATGTATTCTGCCTTTGTAGTTGATAGTGCCACTACAGATTGTTTCTTACTCATCCAACTGACTGCACCTCCAAATAGGTTAAACACATACCCACTTGTAGATCTTCTCTGATACAGATCTCCAGCCCAGTCTGCATCAACAAAGCCATGAATATCCAACACTCTGTCCTATCCTGGTCTTCCTTGGTAGCACAAACCATAATCACTAGTGCCACGCAAATCCCTGAAAACCCGCTTCAATGCTATCCAGTGTTCCTTCCCTGGTTTTGACATAAACCTGCTTAATACTCCCACTGCATGTGCAATGTCTGGTCTAGTACAGACCATTGCATACATCAGGCTACCGACTGTACTTGCATATGAAACACAGGACATGTCCTCTTCCTCTTCTTGTGTCTTGGGACATTGTTCAACAGATAACCTAACACCTACAGGAATAGGAACCTTCACCGGTTTACTATCCTGCATATTAAACTTCTACAGTATTGTCTCGACATACTTCCTCTAGTTTAACTAGAGCTTCCTCTTTGTCTGATCTCTTTTAATTTCCATGCCCAAAATATAGTTTGCAGCACTAAGATCTTTCATGTCGAATTTGGAGGAAAATTGGGTCTTCAAATCCTGGATGATTTCTTTGTCATTTCCAACCGGCAACATATCATCCACATACAAGACCAGATAAATAACACGGTCACCAATTAATTTAAGATACACACAGTGATCTGCTTTGCTTCTTGTGAAGCCAAGTCCCCGTATAAATGTATCAAATTTCTGATACCACATCCTTGGTGACTGTTTTAACCCATACAGAGACTTCTTTAACTTGCATACCAGTTCTTTCTTACCCTTTGCTGCAAAGCCTTCAGGTTGCTTCATGTAGATTTCCTCTTCCAGATCCCCGTGAAGAAATGTTGCCTTCACATCTATCTGTTCTACCTCAAAATCAAAAGCAACAACAACAGATAAAATTAATCTAATAGAAGTTACCTTGGCAACAGGAGAAAAAATATCACCAAAATCAATTCCCGGCACCTGAGAATAACCTTTTGCTACCAACCGAGCTTTGTATTTCTCCACTTTTCCTTCTGAATTTGTCTTATTTTTTAACACCCATTTTCTACCAATGGGTTTCCTTCCAGCCAACAACTCCACCAGATCCCAAGCTTCATTTTTGTGCAAAGATGTCATTTCATTAACCATGGCCTCTTTCCGGAGTTTTCCATCCTCTGAATCTATTGCTTCCTTCACAGTTCTGGGATCATCGTCAGTAATAGATAAAGCAAAATTTGAATAGAAAGCAGATGGATTATACCTTTCTAGCTACCTTCTTTCTCGAACTAATCTTCTCACAGTCGGAGTTTGTGGCTCTTCATCTTCTGATTCCTCCTCTGTTGTAGAGTCTGATTCTTCCTCCTTTAGCTCAAACTCTATCTTCTCAAGTTCCTTTCATTGAAATTCATGTTTAATAAGATCTTTCACCTCTCTAAACACCACATCTTGGCTCTAAACAACCTTCCCTGTGACTGGGTTCCAAAGCTTATAAACCTTTAAACCATCCTTATACCCAATAAAGATGCACTTTTCAGATTTACTATCCAACTTGGTTCGTTTCTCCTTTGGAACATGTACATATGCATCACATCCAAATACCCTCAGATGTGAAAGAGAGGGTTTCTTACCAGTACATACCTCTTGTGGAGTCTTATCCTCCAACACTAATGAAGGTGACATGTTGACCACGTAACATGCAGTATCCACCACCTCTGCCCAGAATTCCTGTCCTAACCCGGCACCACTGAGCATGCTTCTTGCCCTTTCCATCAACGTCTTGTTCATTCTTTCTACAACTCCATTTTGCTGAGGTGTATATGGAGTAGTCTTCTACTATGCTATACCACACTTCTTGCAGAATTCTTCAAATTCCTTACTGCAAAACTCTCCACCATTATCTGTCCTCAGCACCTTTATCTTCTTCTTTGTCTGTTTTTCCACTAGAGCCTTAAATTCTTTAAACCTTTCAAAGACTTTAGATTTCTTCTTAAGGAAATATATCCATGTATTCCTTGAGAAGTCATCTATAAATGATACATAGTACACAGACTTACCCAGTGATGGAACCTTCACAGGTCCAAACACATCACTGTGCACAAGTTCTAATATCTGTTTCGCTGTCTTACTACCAGAGGGGAAACTCACCCGATTATGCTTCCCATATACACAATTTTCACAGAAATCAAAATCTAGAGAGCTATTACTCATACCTTCTACCATACCATTACCATGAAGTATTCGAAGGCCCTTCCTTCCAATATGTCCAAGCCTTTGATGCCACAACATGGTCTTCTCTCTAGAGACCACTATATTTTTTGCTCCACTTTCAGGAACCATAGAACTATTGTACCCATCAATAACAGTGTTACCTTGTAGCTTGTACAGAGTTCCAATCTAAACTCCCCGCATCAATACCAGTGCTCCTCGAACCATTTTACAGGTATCCTTCTCGAACACTATTTTTACACCTGCATCATCCAGCTTGCTTACGAAAATCAAATTTCTGGCTAATGCAGGAATATGTAGAACACCTGGAAGCGTTCTAACCCTTCCACCTTGCAACTTCAACTTTACTTTTCCGCGACCAATGATTCTAGCCTTCTTGTCATCCCCCAAGAAGACATCACCACCATCATATTTCTCATACTCGCAAAACCACTCTTTATGGGGAATGAAGTGAAAGGATGCACCTGAGTTAATCAGCCATGCCTCATGATCTACATGTGTACTTGAAGAAGCCAAGTACACATCCCCACCTTTATCTGAGGTGGTTTTCGCCTCTGCAGAAGGAGCCTCATCAGATCCCTTTCCTTTGTCAGGAGCTTTAGATTTATAGTCCCTTTTAAAGTGGCCTTCCTTTCCACATTTCTAGCACACCACCTTTACAGGTTTTCCTTGAGATTTAGATCTCCCACTCGATGACTTATTTTTGTTTCTGTTTTGGGACCGTCCTCATACAGACAAGGCATCACCATTTTGGCTCTCCATATTTTTCCATCTCATCTCCTCCGTAAACAAGGTTGAGACTATTTCATTAAACTACAAGGCAGTTGCATTGCTACCTATTGCAATAACCAGACTATCCCGCGAATCTGGTAGAGAACGCAACAAACTGATGCACTTATCTTCATCTGAAATTTTAATATCAACAGATGCTAACTCACTTACCACAGTATTAAAAGCGTTCAGATGCTCTGTCACTGAGCCTCCATCCTTCATCCTCAGGTTATATAGCTTTTTCCGCAGGAACAGTTTATTCACCAAAGACTTAGATTGGTACAAAGTCCCTAACTTGTCCCACAAAGCCTTCACTGTAGCTTCCCCTGATACATTCAGCAATACTGAATTTGAGACACACAATCGTATTGTGCTCTTTGCCTTCCAATCCAACTTTTTCCATTCTTCATCGGACACTCCCATTGGTTTAGTACCCAGATCTACTACGATCCACTGGTCTTTCTCCACCAACAGATCCTCCATCATGAGTTTCCACAACTCAAAACTCTGACCATTAAATTTCTAGATCTTTATCTTTCCACTGCTCGCCATCTTCTTTCACCACTAGAATCGATCTCGCAGATCTCCCACTGAACAGGGTCTACCACAAGCCTGAGTGAAACCCCTTAGCAACAAAGGCATCCCCTTGAAGCCAAATCTTCTCTGATACCAAATGTAGGTTTTAACCCCATACAGAAATTACCTGCATACGAATTCTAAAAAACATAAAATAAACAATGCGCGAGCATAACACATAAAACACATATACACAGATATTTTCCCCTGGATCCCAAAACTGGGACTACCAGCTTGATTTTTCATTATGTTCCTTTCAATGTTATAATACATATTTATACATGCCGAAGCATCTAATACCATGGACTGAAAACCATCACATTCAATACCATGGACCGAAAACCATCTTGTCCAAAAAACATGTGCGAAAATCATGCGCAAAACCATAGGTGGGTCCGCCCAACCTAACATAGATTCCAAAACCAAAATTTTCTGGGGCAAAGTGGGGTTACGGGTACATCTCAAACCCCCTGTGAGCCCCCCTCGCTACACAATCGGCGCAACGAAGGGGGTGCTCTACCCCCCTCTAACCCCCTGGTTAACTATGTGGGCTAGTCGTGGAAAGAATATAACACAACCCAATAGTTCTAAGGTCCTTCCACATGACATGCATTCCTTGGGTGATGAAATAATGGGACCCTCCTTTGTTAATATCCAATTTCCTTCTTTTACACTATAAATAGAACCCCCCTTCACTATCATTTTGGTCATCCACATATCCTTGGTGTAATGAAATGGGTACCTCCCCTTTCAAGCTATTATTGAGTTCCACAAGTTATTATGGGCCATTGAATAATCTAAAATGGTGGGTAAAGCTTGAGAAATTCATGGAAAAGTCAAACCCCTTGATTCAATACTTTAAAAATCATTGTAGATGAATGAGAGCTATTGGACCATCTCTTCTGGAATGAATCACATGCCATTTGTGGTTAATTGAATCACCTTTTCGAAAAATTTTAGAAGTTTCATGATGCTTTTATATGTTAATTTCTCAACACTAGAGTGATTCCCATATTTTCATATAAATATAGATATCATTAAGGGATGCAAACATTAAAACTTTTTGGATCTTCAATGCCATTGATCTTGTTTTAGTGCACTAGTTGATTTCTCTTTAAACTAAATAGTTACTTTCCATTTAGCATTCTCTCCTCACCATGATATTCTAAGGTATTAAGAAATATGGGTTGATTCATTCACATAGGTCTAAACCTAAGCATGTTCAATACTAAGCAACTCTATTTTATGACTTTCCAAATGTACAAACATTCTTAGATGATTACACACCACATTTGTTGAACATGCCATGCCCTTCTCATAAAAATCTTAGATTGCCCCACCATCGAAACTAATATTTAATACTACATTATGTCATCCCCATCATGCGCCCCCACCCATATGATAAGTAGCCATTAAACTAACCATCAAAATTTCATCCCTAAGAGATCAAATCATTGTAATCACAACAAAGGACATCTACCATTGAAGCCCATATTTAATAATTAAATGCATGCATGGTGAAAATTAATAAAATGTAGTAGAATATAAAAACATGGAATGCCATGAATTCATTGTAATAATGTCCATGTTCTAAATTATTTGCATGCGCCCCAATAACACACAAACACATATATTTCGATAATAAAAAATGACATTAAATTTCAAATCCAAAGAATGAGATAGAATACTTATCTCTTATCTAAACTTAATCCAAGCAACTAGTGTGTATCAATGATTTCCCCCCACCATCCCCCCAATCATATGCTTCCAATCTAGATGCCACCCCCAATATGGGCTATAAGGCCATTAGTCAATTAGGGGAATTTTGAGGTAAAAAAAGGGCCTCAAAATGAAAAATATACTAACAAAATCAACTTTAAAAAAACAATAGGATTCAATAAGATGATGTCATTCCCAAGCGTAAATATTTTTGGAGGGAAAAAAGAAAACTGTTTTTTTATTGTATTTTCAACTTATCTCCTTATAGGTTTACTCAAATTTCAAGTGTTTACACTCGTTGGATGCATAATTACATTTCGCATTCAACAAGTGTACACTTGTAACTTGAGTAAAACTATAAGGAGATAAGTCAAAAATACAATTAAAAAGTATTTTTTCATTTCTTTTAAAAATTCACAACTCTTATTTTATTATTTTCCTTAGGAGGCCCATTTTAGACCTCAAAATTCCCTTAATCTAGTGAAGGAAACAAGCTATATGGTTTTATCTCACTCAATTTAACCAAATTGTTCTCATGGTTCAATTATTTACTCACTACACAATACTTGAGGTTTATCATCCAACCATCAAATGACCATGGCACTCTCTTCCACTTTTCTAATCAACATAGCGAATATCTCCCCTTTCTTTGCTCAATAGTCCCTTGGTGATATTATTTCATTTCATTTCTCTTTAGTATATGTTGAAAGAGTTCAATTTGATAAATTGTCTTCTAGAAATATCCTACAAGCATAACATTTAGCTCTAAAGTGATCAAGGAGAAGTAAATATACAATGGGTGAAATCTTCCTAACTTGGATAACCTCTATGCTCACCTACAACCATCTATCTCTATCCAAGCTCTACAAATTCTTCTTTCATAGATATGATTTTGTCAATATCCAAATAGGTTCATGGATAGAGATGGAGAAGAGAGTGTGAGAAATCTAGAACGTGAATGCGAGAGTGATAAAATGAATAATTACAATAGGGGAGTTGAGGAATGATTATTGACTTCCTTCTAACAAAAGAATGAAGTACTCTTATGCTTCTCGATAATGATTGTATTCAATGCATGCATCAACAACTAATTAGGCATATTTCTCCATTAACCTCTATATGCATTCAAAGACTAGATTTCTATGTCAATAGATGTGGATGGGCTCATTTAAAGCATAGATTAGAAAACATGTGCAAATTCAAGGTGACCTTTGATAATAGAGGATACCTTTCCCATAGGCCCCCTTTCACTTTTTCCTCCAATGAAATTGTAACCCTCTTGTACTCTTTGCAACCATCTTGGACTATCATATATTATATTCTAGCATTGTACTTTTTGCGATCATCTTGGACCATCATATAATATATTCGAGCATTGATATCTATGTATCTTGAGTTGATTTTGGGAAGTCTTTACCATAGTGTATATAAAAATATACGTGCAGTTTAAACATGTGCCAAATTGACTATTTTTTTGCTATTAAAAAATAAAAATCATTTTATATTTAATAGAATTGCATAATGAAATTATTCTTGAATGTTGAATCCATTTCCACATTAGCAAAAAAAAATTAATCTAGCCCTTCTACCAACCTTACCTATTCCAACTTAAATGATGACAAATAAAAAAATTGTGCACTGCTAAGTCTACGAAGGCATACATACTCGCATACATACTCTACCCCCCTTTGGTTTTGAACCTGTAACCTCTTAGGAGGAAACACATGCTCTTAACCATTAAGCCCACTCAAGCTGTATTAATATTATTTATATAAAAAAATTATCTTTATAGCTATGCATTTACCAATTATACATACTCTAATGTAATACATATTTATATTTATTTAAATTTACATGATTTTATTACATTACATATCGCACTCTAATTTGAAACACTAGATTGTGCATCACAAAAGTATTACCATTGATAATGCAACAATGGACAATGACTGATACAACCAATGATGCATTATGAATATCATCTTTTTGTGTAAATATCGCACTCTAATTTGAAACACTAGATTGTGCATCACAAAAGTATTACCATTAATAATGCAACAATGGACAATGACTGATACAACCAATGATGCATGATGAATATCATTTTTTTTCTGTAAAATGTGTTTTAAATTTTATGGTTAATTGTATTTGATTGTGTTCAATGACTTTATTTTGCAGTAATGGTTGAAATAGAATGAGAAAGGATTGTTTATGGAGGTGGAAATATTATTTGCATAATTAAAAGTAATTGGAATTTTTGTAAAAAAATTCAACAAATTTTATAATAATAATATTTAAATTATATTTTTGATAATAAAAATAAAATTACACTATCTAAAATTTTATTAAATTTTATCAAAATCTTAACGTAATTTCCATAATTTTCAGAAAAAAACAATCTGTTTAGACTACGGCGCATTAGAACGTGAAATAATGAGCAATTTGACCTTGAATCCCATGGTACCATATCACCAACCAACTATATTTGAGTGTCCCATGAAGAGCGGTTTTATCGTCAAATTGCATGATACCAACCCACCGTCTTTGAGTGTCCAATAATGAGAGACTTGAGTGTCGAATTCTACGATACCATATTACAAAAAGTGCTATCACATATTACATTCAGTGTTGTGTTGGTAATTTGCCTTTTCGCTCGGTGAGGAGACAAGCGTCAATGAGGTCATGGATATCGTGACAGCGAAGTGTTCAGGTTTTATTGGATTCCATGGCCGACGGTGCACGTGAACGAGTTCTCAATTTTTTATTTGCCACAGTTCGGAAGAAGTCGGGGATTTGAAATGATGGCCAATAAAGTTCGCAATAAACGTTCGTCAATTTTAGTCACGGCATCAGGTACCAATATGCACCCCATATACTAGCATTTTTCCGCCGTCATGGACCTGAGTCACAGCTAAATAATTAAAGCCACGTATTTGCTAATATTTTATGGTAAATATTCAGTATCATATGGTTAATCAATAATTAATTTATTACTTTTTCATCTCATTTATCATTTTCTCGATCATAGATCAAATGAAAGGAAAATTAAACAAACAAATATTTTAGTTAAACCAAGTAAATATATAATAATAATAATTTAATAAAAGTAAAAATATGTTTTTTTACAAAATATTAATGGAAAATTACATGTGGTAGACAGTGTAATTGGGAGGGAGCCGGAGCGCGTCGGAGTGGGGAGCCGATTACAGTCGAACAGGTGTCTGATGCCAAATTTTTACACCAATCACCGTAACAACCAATCCTCAATCGCCATGGGACGCTCGTATTCTCACGACGCATGCAGTATCCATGCATGAAGCTCTGGGAACGTGGTGGTACGTGGTTTAAGCTCCTCTTTTCCTCCATGCAAGACTCTTAACATCTGGTGGAGGACCTCTGCTTTATAAACCCACTCTTGCTGTCAATAAGGTTTTCTCCTCCGGCCTCACAGGCTGGGGGTAAATCGCCCCCCCTGCATCTCTTCCTAGTTTCATCTGGCCATTTGAGGTTGCACGGACTCCCGGTTTTGACTTGGCTCTCTGGTTCTGACGCGCCCGCGGTCTCTTCATGCAGGTTAGTTAATCTCTTACTGTTTTGGAACTGCTTTTTTCTCTCAGTTTGAAGCTAATCTCAAAAGGATTTGGTTAGCTTTCTGGTAATATTCTCATGGTTGTTTTACATTGAGGTGCTTTCCCGTTTTGATTAATTGGAAAATTCTCATATGTTCTTGGAGATATTGCCTGGGAAGTACAGCTCCTTTTTAGGAAGTGGATGACTTAATCTTTGTTTTATCTGTTAACCATGTTGAAGTCCCTTTTGAATAGAATAAAAGCCTCTTTTTACATCTACAGCCCCTGTTCAGACCTCCGTTTTCGTATTGGGAGATGGTGGTGCATTATTCATGTTTATTGTTGTTGTTTTGACTGCAACAGTCAGCCAGCAGCATAGGTCTCTCCTCCTGTAGCTTCAGGTCTTGAGCTGTGGGCATCATCGGTTCGAATCCTTCCTCTGAAGCCTATAGTTTTTCCGGTGATTTCCTCCCCTCGGAATCAAGAATTCAAATCTCTTTTTCCGGTGGGTCTTTAGGCTTTTAATGATCTCTCTGAACGATCTCAGACGGTATCAGTTTTCCATATGCATTAGTCATCCTCTCCCCTTGTAATTGACACTTCGACGGCTGGTATTTGTCTCTCTAGAGACTTCGCATTAATTCTCCCCCGTCCTTGACCTTCCTTTTTGAGAATTTCAGATATCCATTCTGGTTCTTCCTTAATTTCTATATCTTGCTTTGTCCTTAGCTCCTGACAAAATCTTCCGAGAGAATTATATCTCTGTACTTCTCCAGGTAACTCCTTCTGCCGGATCCTTTGTAGAGATTTAATCAAGTACTGTTTGTGGTACTCGGGTTTCTTTTTCTCGATCTGTTCCTCTGACTAGAATGTCAGAAGACAGCGACTCTCCTGCCACGCGGGCTCTTTTTAGAGCCGCCATCGAAGCAGAAGCAGCACGTGACATTGCCATCCAAGATCACAGCTGGCATGCCACGGTGAATGAAATGCTCTTTCCTGAAGTGAATCCTGACTCAAAGACGGGCCCGGCCTCTTCAAAAAAGAAAGGCTTTGCCCATGGTCGGCACCCTCTCAAACCCAGAGCGCCGGTCAAAACTATTCCCCCTCCTAAAGCCGTTTCTGTGACCAGTTCTTCTTTGTCTCAAAGGATTGATAGTCTCCAAAAACTCGCTCTGGTTGGGAAATGGTATTTTCCTGAAATGAATGAGGAAAACATGAGGAAATGGATAGCAGCTTCGTGGACCCCTCTCATTGGCTATACTCCAATCATTTCTCGCCTCATGAAAGACTGGTTCTCTTTCCACTTTCAGAAGGCATCTGACTTAGAATTGACTTTGAACAGACCTTGGGTGTTCGGCCGAAGTTTTCTTTCATTGTCAAGATGGTATATGGGCTTCGACCCTCTCAAGAACACTCCATCTCATAACATGATCTGGGTCAAGCTCCCCAACTTGCCTTTAGAATTATGGACGACTGAAACTCTCACAATGATCGGGGACGCAGTTGGCAAATTCATATATGTTGACCCATGGGTCAGGGGGGAGAAGGACAAAAGAATCGCGTGGATTCTAATTGAGAAGCCTTATAAGGGAGGCTATCCTGATCAGATAGAGATTACATGGGAAGGTTTTAAAATTTGTCAAAGACTTGACTTCTGGGGCATCCCTTTTCGATGCTCATTTTGTCATCGAACGGGCCACCTCATCAGAAATTGCAGGCACCGATCCAAACACAGGGCGAACAGGCATCTTTCTGAAAAGAAAAGAATTTCGGGGCCAGACTCTCCTTCTGAAGATGTAAGTAATTCCGAAAATCATTTCTCTTTTCAATCTACTGACCTTCGATGCTCCCAGCTTAACTCTCAATTTCAATCTGAGTCTCCAAATCTAGCGGACTTTCATTGTACCCCTATCCCCGAGCCGCTTGATGAGAACCCCGTGCCTTCACCGCCGGTAAAGAATAAAGCGGACTTTGTAGTGGGGTCTCATCCTATTCAGATTACTTCCTCCTCGCCATCTCCCAACGGGCCACCCCCTGCCTCACAAAAGGGTAAGGAACCTTTGATGACCCCTACCCCTTTCAACTCTCCATCTGAGTCCCCTGTTAACAGAGACGATAGTGACATCGACCTCCTCCTCCAGCGGAACCCATCGGTTCTCGAACCACTGACTATTCATAAGCCTTCCTTCCCATCCATTAGTCCCAATTCCGCCAAAAATATCACTGTCAGGAAAAAGCAAAAAGGAGGAAGCCGTCACTTTCGAGGCAGAACGATTGCTTCTGACCTGGGGGTTACAAATCTGTCTCTTGTGGAAGTCCCAATCATGGAACCTACTGCTCCGCAGCCTCTTAGAGCATGCACGGCTGGGCAAGCCTCCAAATGACCTTCTTAATATCTTTCAATATTAGGGGATTGGGTGCCGCCCCTAAATTCCTGGCGCTAAAAGAGACACTTGCTTCTGCTCATCCCCTCATTATCTTTATTCAGGAAACAATGCACTCAAGTTCAGTGTCTCTGGCTTTCTTCAGAAGAATGTTCCCCTCTTGGTATATGGCTGCCACAGAAGCTGATGGTATGTCCGGTGGTCTGGCAGTATTGTGGAACCCGGCCTGGGTCAGAGCAAAGGCTTTCAAATGCTGTGCTGGGATTCTCCTCTCGGCATCTATCAGAGGAAGGCCTCAGATTATCAACATCTTGAATATATATGCGCCCTATAGGGACAGATCTCCATTCTGGGACAAGTTGTTTGATTCTGAAATTCTAGACATTGAATCTTTATTAATAGCGGGTGATCTAAACTTGACCCTCAACTCTGCGGAATGCTGGGGTTGGTGTAGAAAGCAGGATCGTATGGCTGATAAAATGCATCGGGAACTTCTAAATAGAAATTTAGTTGACATAATTCCTGAAAAAATGGTCCCAACATGGGAAAACGGCAGGACGGGCTCAACCTACATAGCTAAAAGAATAGATCGCTTTATTATAAAAGCCAGCATAATTGAAAGGTGGGGAATGCCTGTCGCTAGAACTGGAATGGAGTACTCCTCGGATCACAGGCCCATCTTCCTGGAATGGGTGAATATGAAATGCAGGATGGGCTACCCTTTCAAATTTAATAGATCCCATCTCGAGGACAAATCTTTCAATGAACTCATTGCAAACACTTGGAGGGATATTCATCAATCTGAAGAGGCAATCTTATACACTTTCCGGGAAAAAATTCAACTGCTGAGAGATGCTGCAAAGGACTGGCAGATCAAGAAGAGGAAGAAGGACAATCAGGAGCTATCTGATATCAAAAAAGAAATATGTTATCTTTCTAACTCGGTCCATTATAATGGTCTATCTTTTGATCAAAAAATCCACATCAGAACTCTGGAAAAAAAGAAACAAGAGCTACTGCAAAAGGAGGAAGCTTTGTGGAGACTTAAAAGCAGAGCGACATGGCTCAGGGAAGGCGATCGTAATACCAAGTTTTTTCACAATTTCGCCAACGCTCGTCGGGCGAAGAACTCCATTTGGAAGATTGAAGATGGCAAGGGGGGCTTTCTCCACACTCAACAGGATATCTCGGCAGAAGCCACAAGATTCTTTCAAAATCATTATAAAAGGCAGAGAAGCGATTATAATGACACTTTATGGGCCGTGGAACTGATGCCTGTAATGTTTGATGGGGGCGCAAATGATGAATTTTTTAAGCCAATTACGGAAGAGGAACTTCTCGACACCATTAAAAAGTTCAAAATGGACAAAAGTCCGGGACCCGATGGCTGGCCGATCGAGTTTTTCTCTCATTTCTATGATCTGTTCAAAGAAGATTTGCTGCGCATGGTGGATGCCTCCCGCGTATCTGGGAATATAAACAATGCGCTATCCGCCACTTTTATAGCTCTTATTCCCAAGAAGGACAAATCGGAATCTTTTTTCGATTTCAGGCCGATCGCCTTATGCAATACTCTATTTAAAATTATATCCAAGATAATTGCGGAAAGGTTCAAGGTTGTTCTAAATTCCTTCATATCAAAGGAACAACATGCTTTTTTAAAAGATAGACTTATTCTGGATGCCGTTGCTATGACGCAGGAATGCCTCTTCTCAATCTCATCAAACAATATAGATGCCGCAGTCCTGAAGATAGACCTCAAAAAAGCCTACGATTGCGTAGACTGGGGCTTCCTTAGAATCCTTCTTGCAAAAATTGGATTAAGAGCACAAGGAATTAAATGGATAATGGCGTGTGTTGAAAACGTCAAATATTCAGTTCTCATAAATGGCATCCCTTCAACTTTCTTCCCAGCGGAGAGGGGTCTTCGCCAAGGCTGCCCTCTTTCTCCTCTTCTTTTTATTCTCGTGATGAACTCTCTCAGCTCTCAGATCAATTTGGCCGTTGCAGAAGGGAGATGCAGGCCGATCAAGATTTGCAAGGATATATCCCTCTCTCATAACCTTTTTGTAGATGATATTCTCCTTTTCGCGATGTTATGTAAATCATCATGGATATGCCTAAATGTGATATTCCAGAAATTTCAATCCGCATCTGGTCTGACTATAAACAAAGACAAGTCTACGCTGTATCATAACGAATCAAATCCGGACTTAGCTCATTGGATTGCTGCGCGTTTTGGCATAAAACATGCTCTGATAAAGGACGGGTTTAAATATCTAGGATTCCACTTAAAAGCCAAGGGATATCGCGCACGGGATTGGCAGTGGCTGATTGAACGCTTTTACAACAAAATTTCATGTTGGGAGATGCGATTTTTATCCCTGGCCGGCAGATTTATATTGGTTCAGACCGTTCTATCTCAACTGGCGGTTTATTGGGCCCACCTCTTCCTTCTACCTGCATCCATTACAAACAAAATGGCTTCTCTGGCAGCCACTTTTTTATGGGGTGGTAGAACATATCAGTCCAAGATCCATCTGGTAAAGTTGGATTCTATATCAAGGCCGAAGAAGTTGGGCGGATGGGGCCTTCTGCACATGCCAACTTTCGGCAAAGCTCTTCTATGCAAATCCCTTCTCAGAGGAATTTATGGAAATTGTCAGTGGAGCACCATCATTAATCAAAAATACCTCAAAGGAAAGAGCATGGTATTCTGGTACAGAAGGCACACTTTAGGCATCAGAAGAGGTTCCCCCATATGGCAAAGTTTTAGAAAGATCCAGTCTCTTTTCATGATGAATTTAAGATGGAAAATCTTCTCAGGATCGAGCATTTTTATTGGCATTGACTCTACTGTGCATAATCTGGAATCGATGATTCCCCCTGCCCTGCTATCCTTCTTTTTCTCAAGGGGCCTTTTCACATGGAATAAATTAATTAAAACTTGGTCATCTCAGAATCCAGTTTGGAAGGACGCGGCCGAATTATCTCTGCCCCACTCTCTTCGTCCCTTATGGTCTTCGGCTATCAACAGGTTTTCTAGCAAAGGCATCTCTCAATCGGGTTCAATGGATGAACTCATCTGGTCACTTCAGAAATCCTCTCAGTCTATCGGCGTCAGAGATCTATATGCTGCATTCTCATCTGGCCAGTCGCCTTCCTCCTCCATTTTCCCACTCAAATTTTGGAAAGCTTCCTGTCCGCTCAAGATGATTCTCTTCTCATGGCTTCTCTTCTCGGACAGGAATCTCACCTGGGAGGTTCTCCAAAGAAAGGGATGGCAGGGTCCGGGAAGATGCCAAATGTGCCTATCGGAAGCTGAATCCAATTCTCACATGTTCTTCCAATGTGCCTCATCTTCATCAATCTGGTATGATTTGTCTTTGATTTATGGCTTTTCTCATCAAGTTTTTTCATCTGTACAGGATGGTTTCAACTGGTGGAGTGTTCAGAATCCCTCCTGGCGTTCTTTGTTTATCCTCACCTGCTGGTTTTTATGGAAATGGAGAAATGACTGCATTTTCCAGGACTCCAGGACGCCCCTTGCTTCTATCCTGATCTCAATCACGGGCTTTATGCCCCCTTCAGATTAATCTCAAGTCCAGCTCTGCTTCTATTACAGTTTATTGGACCTTCTGCTCTCACTGTTGGCGGATTTCATTTCTGGCTCATGCTGTTCCAGCTCCTTTTTAAATCTTTTTTTGGAGGTTCTGCTTCACTCTCATGAAGCGTTAATTGTGGAAGTTTTGATTCTCTCTTTTTATCCTTATTTGGAGGGTCCGCTTCTCTCATGAAGCGCTATCTTGTGTTATGGGTTGGATCCACATGCTTTCTTTGTTTCGCGATTTTGCTCATGCTGGCCCAACACTTTATAAATCCCGATGCTGGCTTTCTCATGAAGTGTTATTGTGTTCATGCTGTCTCATCATCAGTCATATTATCTGATTCAGCTGTAAGTTTCAGCTGTTTCTCATGTATTTTGATCATGTATACAGATCTTTATATTTCCTTAATATAATCTATGATGATTTTTCTCTCTGAAAAAAAATAATTTTATTTAAATAACAATACTAAATCAACCTATATTATCACAACCTCCGATAATAATTGTTACCAGTAATAATTATCCCGACAACCCAATTTTAAGTAATACATATCCATACTTATATACTAAGTCAGGGATCATTAAACGGATTGGGTGACGAAATATGATCAAGTAACCTGTGGTGCAGATTTTAGTAATCATGATGTGGGGAGGTATTTTAATAAAAAGGTAAACATAGCTTTGAAAATTGTGGAACAAAACATTATAAGAGGTAGCATGTTGATGATGCATGATGGATAAAGATGGGTTTTGGAGGGACAACGTAAAATAGATAGGTGTGGCTTTCTGTTTTCTGAGATGGTAGATTGTATTTAGAATTACTGTAATGTTATTTAAATTTCAAATTATAGGGGATGAAAATGCATTTCAAAATAATTTTGGAATCATATATTTTTTAAAGTGCATTATATATATATATATAAGTTTTTGAAGTGTATATTATTGAATTGTATATTTTATGTGGGTTATATATATATTAGTTTTTGAAATCTGTATTATTAAATTTTATCTTTTTGCATTGAATATGTGTGGGGTTTTTAAAATGTATATGGTTGAATTTTATTATTTTATATTAAATTTAATATGGTAAATTTTTGTTTTTTAATTTAGATAAAAATATAATAATTTATTTTAAGATTAAAATAAAAACTATTTTTTTATGTTTTTTTTATGATAAAATTTATTTTATATATATATATATATATAATTCTCTTCTATTTATCAAAATATTTCTTATAAATCTCACCTAAATTTAATCTATGCCTAAAAAAACATGGCTCTATGAAGATTTCCTCAAAGTTACCATGACCACCTTCCATTTAGATGATGTATCATCATAGGTCCATTTAATGGTGGTACCATGTAGACTTGTAGAGTCATATGGCTTTGCGAGGTCAGTTAACTTTATTTACACAATTTAAATGTAAGTTTATTCTTATGCTCTTTTATATATATATATATATATATATATATATATATATATATGAGGTGGAAGGAGGGGGAGAGATTCTCATTAATCCCAAAGGAATCATTGAATTCAGATATGCTTGGGGGCTTGGCCGGAAGACAAATAACCAAGCAGAAGCGTATGGAATGCTCCTAGGACTAATCCTGGCACAAAGAAATGGTATAAAAAAGATTTAGGTGTTAGGAAATTCCATGATCATTATAAGGCATATGATCAACACTTCAAAGGCAAAGATCACTAACCTGAACCAAATCATTAAGAGAGCCTAGAACTTGCTCCCTGCTTTCGAATCAGTGTCCTTCTACCATGTCTTGAGGGGAAATAACCAAGAAGATGATAGGCAGGCTAATAAGGCATGCCATCTAGAGGAGGAAAAATGTGTATTAAACAATGTCGTGGGCTCGACAAATATTCCTTAAGAAAATGAAGAGAGAAATTTGTAGGTTGTTGTTAAAGTCTCGAAGGAATGCTAAGAAAGTTGAAAAGCCTAAATTATCATATCATATAGTTATGATGCCCCTCCATCCTCCCCCTAGCTCTCCCCTTGTCGCTTCCTTCCCCCAACCGCCCCCACTCCCCCGCTTCCCTACCATTATATCTCATTCCCTCTCCCCTTCCTCTTTGCACTCCCCTTCCCCCCTCCCTATGGTCCGATCTCCTATGCCCCTCCACGAAATATTCATCACCCCGGTATCCTCCTCCCCTTGTCGCATCATCCTCTGCAAGTTACAAACATTCATGAAGACTCGTGGCAAGCCGAAAAATCTCACTCAAACGAGATGTGGCGTCATATGTCATTTTAGTACCACACATGTTCTTGTTTTAAGTCACAGTGTGCGGATTCATTGTTCTTACCCTAGTTCTTGGAGAATTGGGCTGCGCATCACCTCGGGCATCTGCAGAGAATTGAGAATTACGGAGAAGAAATTAATTCAGGTTCTCAGTGAAGTTGGGCTCGCTCATGGGAGAATAGTTGGGATGGCTGAAAGCAATCAAGAGCTTGGTGGGAATTTAATGGAGGATGGTAGAGTTATGATGGAGTACTCTTGGGATCTCGATTACATTATTCTCCTCACTCATCTTTGCATCACCTCTCGGTCAGGAAGCAGTTATAGAAGAAGAACGGTATGTGGAATTTGTATGTTTAAGGTTTGAGTGTGGGACAATGGCCTCTGCAAAAACCTAGTGGCTAGAGTCGAGCCCGCTGATTATTAGTTCTTATGTCACAGAGGTAGGGCTTTATATTGTTAAATGTCGACATAAGGGACTAAAGGTCTATCCATATGAGGTTTTAAAGGAAATTAATGAGATTCTAAGAATAATTGAGGGGTTGCGGGCTTTGGAAGGTTTGGGTGTGTCTGAGTGTTTGCAAGCATTTTGGCTTTGGGACACTGGGTGGGTTCTTAAAACTCTCTTGAAGTGGGAGGAGAATTAGAGTGAGGTTGGGCAGTGCATATCAGCCAAGGATCAGGGCATTCTCCAGAGGATTAGCGAGGGTGCCTGGCTACAGAAGAACGTGGAAAATAGTGACAAAAATTACTGGAGCCTGTTAAAAAGTGAAGATCTGGAAGCCAGCATGTAGGGTACATATGCCAATTCTTGGTCGGGCATGTGGGGAAGCCACAAGCCGAGGTCTGGAGGACCGAGGGTCAGTTTCTCGAGGTCGGGTGGTAGAAACAAGCCTTCTTGTATCACTTGTGTGCAGGACCATTGGGATCTTAGAGAGGCTCTGACCGAACTCCAACATAGCATGCACCAGCAAATTCATGAGAACATGGCTATGCAGGAACAGGAGCTCGAGAAGCGGGAATGCATCAGGCAATTGGAGGATGATGTGGATGCATTGCACATCAGCTAGAAAATTTGAAGATCAAGAGAATTTCAAAGGCTCAGAAGATGCTTCTCCTAGCCTGGATCTAAATTACCTAGCTCCAATGGACATCTAATCTCCTAGGTTTTGTTTTTATGTTTTTATCAGCATGATGAATTATAAATGTATATACCTTCTATCTCAATTTTGTCGAAGCTATAGCTGTAAATACCCCAAAATGGGAAACTTTTGTAGGTGGGATAGCCATATCTACTGCAACAGACTAGATGGACAAAGAAATCATTACGAGCTTGTAGAAGCATTGATAAACTGTTGTAAATCCCTGATTTTGTTGCAAACGAGCGCAACTTTTTAATACATATCTATACTCATTCTGGTTATATATATATATATATATGCTTGGTTGGATCATTGGGAAATAAAGGAAGAGATCACATTGCCTAATTCGGATAATAATAAAAGTTATAGGAAGTGAGCAATGCCAATCTCAAAAACGAAAAATAACTTTTTGACTTCACTAGTGTTAAGAAGACAATAAACATTGTCAAGATAAGAACTAATTTGGTCAATTCTCAAAATACCATGGGATGAAAAGTGTTAAGAGGGTTGAAAGTGAAAAGCTCTTTATCTTAGATTATCCATCTTATATTAACATTGCATCTAATTTTCAAAATATTTACACCCATAGGCCTCTCTATTGAAACTTAGTAGACTAAACTTTATTTTAATCGAGATCTTTATCTTATGGTCATAAATGAATGTTGACATTACCATATTCTTGTCATATTCTCAACATCAATAGATATATTTCAAATATTAACTAGTTTTATCTCTAAAATTATGTTTATCTTTTCACATTTGCGTAATAATGCAACTATAAAATTTTCATGTAAATTATCAAATAACAAATGACATCATATGGATACATGTTTTATCTTTCCATATTTATCTAATACAATTATGAAATTATCATGCAAATTATAACAAATAGCACAAAGTTTATTTTTTCACATTTACTTAAAACAATTATAAAATTACTACATAAATTATCAAATAATCACATTTACCTAATAAAATTATGAAATTGCCATATAAACTAGCATTTGCACCTTATGTTGCAAACGAAACGCCGTAAGGCATAGAGTGGTGAAGAATAGCATAGAGTGGGGAAGAATAAGGACATGTATAGAGTGGGGAAGAATAGCATAGAGTGGGGAAGAATAGGGACATGTGAATGGACATTGTTGAAAGCAAGGGTGGATGATAATGAGTTACAATTGCAATAGTTAGTTATGTGTATTCTGAAAATGGATATTTTGTAAATAATAATAGTTTGTGAAAGAATAGCGACATGTGAATGGACATTGTTGAAAAAAAGGGTGGATGATAGTGAGTTAGAGTTGAAAGTAATAGTTATGTGTATTCGAATATGGCTATTTGGTAAATAATAGTAATGTCATGTAGAGGTTATCCATTATCCATGTAGTTGCTTTTGTTTATGTGAACATGTTTTTGTACCTCTTCCGAGATGTAATTTTTCCATATGCTACCTATTTAAGGTGTTATTAGAAAATACTATTATATTGTAATGGAAGAGGTGAAAGAAACGATACGACATTGTAACTTGTTGAAGACATTGTAACTTGTTGAATAGTTCAGTATACTAACATAGTAAAGTCTGATATACTATAGTATATACCATATTGCATTTCCAACAGATAGGAGGCATTTGATTGAAATAAAATTTAAATACTAAAATCTGAAGCATTCCTAGGAGACAAAATAGTTCAGAAATAGCCCACATTTTGATTGAAATAAATAGTAGAGTATACGCATTTATAAGAAGCATAACATTCCAATATTGGCATTATATTTCAGTCAGTTTTGAATTTAACCAAATATACGTGGATTACATTCATCTATCATGAATGTATCTGAACATTGGTAAGTAATACCTTCAAACAGCGTATGAATGTAATCTGAACATTGGTAAGTAATACCTTCAAACAGAGTATGAATGTAAACTGAACATTGGTGAGTAATACCTTCAAACAGGGTATGAATGTAATCTGAACATTGGTAAGTAATACCTTCAAACATTTTATAAATTGAAATATGATATATCAATGCACCACTCACTATAAGATGTATTGTGATTCAGAATATTTTTTCATAATTATTTAATTTATAGTATTGCCACTCCCAACCTGACGTTTCTTGTAAATTTGGAAGGAACTTTAATGTTCTAAACCCTCATATCCACATTCCCAATGTTCCTGTATTCTAGATACTTGTGCAATGTGAAGAAACTTTGATGTTATAAACAATCATATCCACCTTCCCAATGTTCCAGCATTCTAGATGCTTGTGCAATGTAGCTATTATTTTATAACAACAATATTTCAAAGTACCATTTGGCACTACCAAGAGTGTCTAAGAGTACAAAAATAAAAAGGCCATCACATTCCCCTTGCAAGAATGTCTAAAGAGTACAAAAATTATAAAGCTATCGCAGCCCATACAGTGCACAAAATATGCAAACGTATGACAAATTTGGATGAATATATTACTGTAAGTGCTAGTATGTGGTTGGGCACATCATCATTTAGAAAGAAGAAACAAATGACACAGCAAAAAGAGTCAGCATCCATTTAGTTCCCAAGGTTGAAGTTCAACAAATTAGATGTGTAGCCAGCTCATTGAAATAGGATTTAAGTTTGGAACTCATAATTTTAAGCCAAGTTCCCCAATTTGAAATAAGCAGCCACCTTCAACATGCACATAAATTCTATGGTGGGCTGGGCAAAATTACAAGAAAAATGTGTATGTATTAAGAATAATTGATGATATAGTCGTGGGTTGTTCTCAATGGTGATAGTCAGCAACATTTCATTGTATTATTCCCATACAAGGGGAGGCCACACTTGCTGCCGAGTTAATAAAAAATTTGTTGGTATAATCACCTTACTTACAATGACAATAACCACTCTTACACTAGTAGCACATCAAATCATATCTAAACACCAGTACACAAGAAGTTTATTATATCAAAGTAAATGTAACCCGCATGTCTAATTCAACTCCATTACCAGTAGTTCATTCTATCAATTTGTGATGCTTATATGACATATATTGTCTAAAATGACGCAAGCATAAAAGTTCAATGCAGTACTGCAAGCCTCCTGGTCTGGTTGAACTCATTCTGTCAATTTGTGATTCTTGATGATGATGATGATGATGATGATGGTTAACGTCCACTGAGACCAAATTGGTCTATCGGACCTACAATTTTCTTAATTTTTACTTGTCTGGCTCCTCGTCTTTCTTGGCGAGATTGGTGTTGTAGCTTTCTTTCTTTTCTCTACGGTCTTCCAACTTCCTTTGTCTTGCATCTCCTTCATCTCTTCTGGTTCTTGGGACATTGGTGTCTTAGCTTCGCGATCTATAGTCGGAGAAGAAGTTTGGTTTAGGAGATCTGCTTTGCTGTTAAATGAAGATTTATTTTCCGCGGTATTCAAATCCTCATAACTGTTGATTTGTTGGGGCGGGCTTTCTCCTTGCTTGCTTTGAGAGTTGTTTCCTTCTTCCTTGATTTATTGTGACTCATTTTCTCTAGAATATTCTTCTTCTTTGATGACAGTGTAGTGTTCTTTTTGTGCTCCTTCCCACCATGTAGATCTGTGGTGGTTTTTTCTAGCAAAATTTTTCTCAGAGGCTTTTGGGCAATTTTTGGCTAGATGCCCCGTCTCAAAGCACGATTGACATCTGAAGAGGACACTTTCATAATCAAGCTTCTGGTTCCACACATAGTCTTTACTTGTTAGGTTTATTTCAGCTGGGAATCCGGCGCTGAAATCCATTTCCACACAGATGCGTGCATAGGTGGTTCTGGCATATTCCTCTGTTTCTGGGCACCTGCAGTAAAATTTCCCAATTGCATTTCCGATGGCTTTTAGCGAGGAGAGATTCCAGAGATGCAAGGGTAGGCTTGGCAATCTCACCCAAACCGGTGCTGAGGTTATCACTGCTGTAGAGGGATCGAATGATGGGTTCCATGGCTTCAAGAATAGGCCTGATTTTTCCCAAAACCAAGGGCCGGAATCTAGAATACATTGTCTGCTTTCAGGATTTTCGAAATCTACTATAAAGAAACCTCTAGCACAGGGGTAGATATTAATTTCATCAGAAATGATAGGCTTCCATACCTCCGAGATCCAATTGTGGAGTGCTATCAGCCGCGGCCAAAAACCATTGAACCGGCAAATTAGGGCACTTTCGGAGAACTTCAAAGCTTCATCGAGTGAGTCCTGGACCACTTGGATAGTGGGAGCTGGGGCTTCACTCACGATATGGGCAGGAGATTGCCCTCCAGAGGCGGATGAGCCACCAGTTATTTTTGCGAAGCTCGGAGCCATATTTTACTTGCTCGTAGAACCCAGCCGCAGACAAATAAGACAGAAGCAACCAAGAAAACTTTAGTACAGTCCCGTAAGCCTCCTGCTTTAGTTGACATTCCATTCATTTACATTCCAAGGAAAATTGTAAAGTTATAACTAAAATTGTAAGTTGGTTTGGATGGCCTAAGACCCGACATATCAAATCAGCAAAGGTAATTACTAAAATTCAGGTTATAAAGTCCCAAAGCCGTTGGCATTGCTCCATTATGAAAATTATTGATCTTAGTGAAACCGCATATTTATGATAACAAAGAAAGTGTAGATACAATATGATCTTTGGATGATAAGCCTTCACCTAAAGGCTAAAGGGTCAACACATCCTTAGCCTCAGATATCTCTAAATAGAATGGACACAATAAGCTTTAGAACATGACATTCACTAAACTCGTACTTTGAAACCAATTTCAAAGTATTCTCAGTTATTAACTTGCATATCTACAAGCATACAGTGCAACAGGGTAAGTATAAATAGGGCAGGCCACAGTAGAAAAGGTCTAAAGCTGATGCAGCTTCTCCTGGTTACAGAGCCTCTCTTCACTTTGTCTGTTGTATGATAAGTGCATCTAGAAAAGCTAGCAAATTGATCAATTGGAAGTCGAATAGTTCTGCTGGCGCATCCTGGCACCCCAAGATGATGCTTGACCTGCATCTCTAACATTAGCTCTCTGCTTTAAATTGTAGAGCTGGTCTTCCCATCTTGATCTCCATTCTTCTTTTGCAAGTTCCTTCCAAAGGACAAGTAAAATAGTCAAAACAAAATAGCAATCATTGTATGTGTCAGCCACACATTTACCATGCTAAAGCAACCCCTGGTTAGCACATTATACAAGTCATGGATCACAACACAATACCAAACGACACCCACGTCATGACATGCATAAAAAAGAGGTGAATGAAGTTTTTCAGTCATTGTTTATAATACAAACCTAACATAAGATAGTTCCAGATTTTGAGATCCAAAGATACACAAATTCAACATCAAACTAAGCCTCACCAAACAAATATTTCAAATGCAATCCAGCATACCATTACATTTCCTTGAAGAGCTATTTAATCCTAATCCACATCCGAAACCATTAACAACTCACAACCAGTGCAACATAAATGTCTGCCAAATCATGGAAATACATGTAAACAAAGAAAACTACTATGCTAGGCATACTAAGCAACCTGGAGTGCTTTGATTTTTGTTCACCTTAAAACTGTTAGCAGTTTGACAAAGTGTATTCAAAACAATAGAATGAAGATGTTTGGACAATACAAATTGTGTCTATTTCCATACAGATCAAACTCTATGAAATTGACACAAGCAGTCACAAATGCTTTGCTAAACAGAATGCAGTCTTCACCAATTAAAAACCAATGTAGCTTAAGACAAAGCTACATCATCTTAGATGCATAACTTACGATTCTCACATCCTCATCTTCTTTTATTTTTGGCTATGCTAAGCCTAGCCCTAGGCTAGCCCATTTATTGGATGGAAGAAGACTGATCCACCCACAATGGGATGCTTATCACCAAGATACAAGTGCGGGACTTGGCCGAGCCTGGATGTCCCTTCGGAAGTTTAATTCCCCCAAAGTGGCCTCCATCCTCAAGTGCTCCCCATGAGGTTTGAACTTGTGACTTGTTGGGAACTAAATCCCATGCAAACTAACTGATCTACACCTCATGGGTTCTCACATCGTCATCTTGAATGCATAACCTATGATTCTCATAAATAATTAGAGAACTTAAGTTTCATAACATCATTGAGAGAGGGTAAAAGACCCCTTATCCATTCCACATAAATAATAAAATAGAGCGTTCATCCATTCCATACAGACAATAACAGTCTATTGAAAGGTGGGAAAAGAACTTGCATCTACTTTATTTCAAATCCCAACAGTAATCAATCCATCAAGACCCATTTTGGTTCAAATAGGTGAACCATTTCCAAACTTGCATCATAATAGAAGGAACTGTTGATTTGGGGTAGCATCGGATGTGCTCCAGCCATGAAAATTGGTGGAGAGGCTGAAACACATGAGATCTCCAAGACCGAGAATTGGTTTGGGGAAATTCCACCCGGTTAGAAAGATATTAAAATAATTAATAGTTTTAATGGAGTTCCTAAGTCTAAACTTAGGAAAATTAAAATATTAATGGGTATTAATATAAAATTGCGTGAGAATGTTCTAAAAGACATGGATCAAGCCCAATCTAATCTTAACCGTTGATTAGAGATTTAATCTCGGCCGTTGAAAACTCGACATAAAAAGTATAAGAGGAGGCTTGAGGGTCAGTTGGAGATATACCAAGATTTATTAGTCAGTTTGATTTTCTGGAGCAGGGTTTGCTGAGAAAATTCGAACAAGTAATCTGAGTTGCAGCGAGGGGCAATGAGTGCATAGCAGAGAGGCAGAGATAGTGCCAAAGGACCAGGACAAAAGCAAAGGAGGCTACGCAGAGCCAGCAGGAGCCACGCAGAGGGCCAGAGTGACTGCACAGAGGCTCGCAGGGCCTGCGTGGATGACGCAGAGGGCCAGAGAGCCAGCGCAGAGCAGCAGAAGGCTGACGCAGGGGGCTTCTGAGTGACGCAGAGGCCAGGAGGGCTGACTCAGAGCTTCTGAGAAGCGTCAAAGAGATTTTCGTGGAGCAGACTTGCTGAATATCTGCTTCCGAATAGAGGTATGGTTGCCAGATTGATTTCTCTATTGAGTGAGCCAGTTTGGCACCCTAGTTGTACTCAAGAAGCGCTGCTTAGTAATAAAACCCTCAGAACTGCTGCACCAGTTTTCCCAAGTTGGGTTTTTCCGGGGAAGATTGTCCAAAAATAATGGTGTCACTTGTGTGTTTGTCTATTCTTTCTGTTGATGATTTTTAGATGGTTGAGACTGCATTTGTGTTTATTTTCAGTATTTATATGGTTAAATAACTTGTTAAAAATTTAAACAAGTAGGTGAAATAAACCAGATAGTGCAGGAAGAATTTCTAACAGGTTAGACTTAGAAATTTCAACAGAGACTTTTTCAGGCCCTTGTGCACAAAAACACATTGTTCAAAGTATTTTTTTATGAACGAAAATTCAGGTTGCAACAACAGATGAGCTAATTTTAAACAACTGGCCTCCCAGATTTTCGTAGACCCGTCATTTTGATCGTTGTTACAATGAGATCTTATCTAACACGAGAATACATCAATTGAACAATAAGGTCACCAATGCTACAATTAGCCCTTCATGCAAGAGTTAAAGCATCGACCAAAGATCTCATGATCTGGGCAGAGAGACGGAAAGGTTATTCATTTAGTGCTTGTTGCATGAAGAAGAGCATTTGATGTGTGGGACCAATACTCTATCACAAGCCTTCCAAATAACGATCCTTCCCTTTCCATCAGCTTCAATGGATGATCACACTCCACCATCTCACCTGCATGAATTCAAATCAAAAGCATTCAAATTAGGTAGAAATGAATAGACTCACTTTCACTACTGTCCATTTCCTCAACTGCAACAAATTCAGTTGAAACCAATCCATGCATACAGCACAGAGATAAGATACAATTACAGGGCCTTACCATCACTGATGGCAACCACCATGTCACTGTCCATAACAGTCGGTATCCTGTGTGCAATGGTAATTACAGTGCAATCTGCAAATTCCTTTCTAATTATTGTCTGGAGAATGGCATCTGTAGCATTGTCTATTGATGTTGTTGCTTCGTCTAAAACAAGGATTCGGCTTTTCCTTAGCAATGCACGTCCGAAACAAAATAATTGTCTTTGTCCTACACTCCAATTCTCTCCATCGTCCCCCACTGCATTTTATTGATCTTTTAGTGCCACGAAAAACTTGCAAATCTAACAGCCAAATTCTTGGCCTCATGTCAAAGAATTCCATGACATTTAAAAATATATATTTAATACAAAATTTACCTGGTGCATCTAGGCCATCCACCTTCCCTCTTACAATGTCTCCAAGTTGACACTCGTTCAGAACCTTAATAAAGAAAGAAAATAAATTCAAAGCATTATTTACTATTGTCATTCCACATATGATAAATTCAATGAGATGTTATGTTGAATAGCATTTACATACTTCCCAAATTGTCAAATCTGAGTGCTCAGATAATGGATCCAAGTTGAAGTGAACAGTTCCTCGAAAAAGAGTTGGTTCTTTAGGAATAATCCCAAGGCGCGATCGCAAATCATGAAGCCAAATAGAGGTAGTATCCAAACCATCTATAAGGATTCTACCCCCTGCAGGTTCCACTAATCGAAAAATAGCACTAATGAGAGTGGCCTTCCCACTTCCTGTTCACCCAACAATGCCAATCTTTTGCCCTCCCTCAAATGTACATGTAATGCCCCGTAAAACAAGGGGGTTGTTGGCTCTATATCTAATCTGCACACATATCAAAATATATTTGATTGCAAACATCATAAACCATTCAAATTTTAGTTAAAAAAATAAATGTTAACACATTCATCTTGTTGGAATGCACAACTCAGGTACCTTCAAGTCTTGCAATTCCACCTTCCCATGCGAGGGCCAGCTATCTGGTGGTCTGCAATCTTCTATAACAGTTGGTGCCTCACTAGGGATGTGCATGTACTATTTGATGCGTTCTACAGAAACAATGTAGTTTGCAAGTGTACATTGGATGTGAATACTGGAAACCAATGACATGTTCAATGACAGACCATATGATAGTGCCATCCCAACAAAACCTGCACCAGTTCAAATGTTAGGCATCATCATCGTATACATAAAGGCATCCAGTAACAGCAGATATCTCCCATAGACGACCCTTAGTTTCATCGTTCATACCAGGATTGAAGCTTCCCTTTGGGAGTAGAACCATAGCAAGAGCAGAGGAGCAAAGAACAGTTGCACTTAACATCTCTAGACGCTGAATCAACCATTCATTTGCCGAGAAACTGTAGAAAAAAGGGGTTCGAATTTTTATCAATAAGGTCTAGGTTCTTCTTTAAGAACTGATCCTCAACCTTGAAAGCCTTAATGGTCATTGTTCCTGCTATGGACTCGCCAAAATGATTTGCAATAGGTGATTTCGTTGTACCATTCAGTCTCATCAGTTCTTTAGCAGAGGCAAAATAGTATTTCTGATTAAATTGAACAAACAAAAAATCAATTATAGCTTCTCTCACAATATTCATAGTGAAGTACAGAGTCTTCTCAAGAAACTTGCGTGAAGTGGCGTTTTACCTGGAGTTGAAAGGTCAAATAAATCATTGGAATGGCTACAAACAAAACTTGCCATGTTACAACAGCCACAACTCCAAGACTGCTATAAGCATTCATGGTAGACGACATGGCAAAGACAAAAGAGAAAGGAATGTCTACATCGAGAATGCTGAAATCTGAAGAAACCTGAAAAAGGAGGTGGGGAAGATAAATGTCAGTAGTTTACTACCCTGATGTACATCAAATTTCACTTTTTGTTTTAAGGAGCGAAAAGAAAAGAAGGAAGCCCATGGTGATTACATAAAATACTTACTCTGCTCAGAACTCTTCCCAATGGAGTTGCATCAAAAAATGCCATTGGTGCTCGGAATAAAGAACTCAGAAGCTCAGAAAAGAAGGACTTTGATGCCTCAAGCCCCCAAATAACACAAAGCAATGACCGAAGGAATAAGAACAATATAGATGTGAACCCAATGGCTGAGTACACTGTTATTAAACTTAATACACTGACTTGAAGACTTTGCACCTTTGCAGCCATCCAAATATTTCCTGAAATCTGCCCAATCAGAAATATAAGATGACCGAGACCAGCACAAGAACAATATAAGAAACCTTTATTCTGTTTCAAATAGTCAATATATGGCTTCAAACCAGTGTCCCCAACTTCCTTCTCTTCCCTTTTAACTAGCTGATCCCCCTTGGGAGCTCTATTTGAAATCAGTCGTTCTTTCTGTGATTTGCTCCTTTGAATTTCTCTCTCGTCATTAATCGGTTCATCTTTTGTGGATGGCATCGTGGCTGTTGATTCATTGGAACCAACAGTATTCTTGTGTGCATTCACAAGCTCCCTAAATACCTCACTCGAGACCAACAGTTCCTGATATTTCCCAGTTTGATGAATCTCCCCATCTACCATCAACTACAAAAGAGAGAAACTTTAGTGTAGAAATTCAAAGAAAAATTGCCAAAGCTATGAGCATTAGATATGTTAAAATTACAGGAGTTATAATTATGTGCAATCTGTTAAAAAACTTCGTCAAAATGTTGTATACAAGCAAACAAACAGCTTCCACATGGCTAGGACAACTGTTTACTAACCAGAATAGCATCAAATGCCGGGAGAAAATCAACTTGGTGTGTTACAAGGATTACTGTCTTGTTTGACAGTGCTCCCATTATGTATTCCTACACATCAAAATCCGTGATTAATAGGATCTGCGGAAGCTAAAGAAAATGAAAATCATTGTTGTATAAAGGTGCAACAAGCAAATTAGTAACAGCTACATAATAACTTTAAAAACCTTTATATTAGAAGGAAATCGCCATATTAACCTTAAGCAGGCTAGTAGCTGTATGAGCATCAACAGCACTGAAAGGATCATCCAATAGATAAATATCAGAATCTTGATATAAGGCACGGGCAAGCTGTATCCGCTGTTTCTGGCCACCGCTGAGATTGACACCTCTTTCTCCTATTTCAGTCTGATCACCAAAGGGAAGATTCTGGAGGTCTTTATCCAGTGAAGACTTGAGGATAACTTCCTGATATTTCTGCTCGTCCATGGGACGCCCAAATAATATGTTGTTTCGTACTGTTCCAGTTTGAATCCATGCAGTCTGAGAAACATATGCGAGGGTGCCACAGACTTGCAACTGCAGAGGCAGGGTTGAGAACAATAAGAAAGAGAATCAATCAATTTAAATGGTTGACAATGTTAAGGTAAGGAGGTAAATAATTCATACTCACACTGCCCCTTAACTTTGGTACTTCTCCAAGTATTGCAGCTAAAAGAGTTGATTTTCCAGATCCAACTTCTCCACAAATTGCCAATTTTTGGCCATGTTTAACCTCCATATTTATGTTTCTCAATGCGGGCTTTGATGAACTGGAATCCCAACTTAGTGTTGCAGAACTGATAAGAAGAGAGTGGTCAGAGTTCTGAAGAAATACACGCTCAACCACCCGATCCTGTAATTCAGCAGCCTCAAGAAATTTGATGATACGACTTAATGAGACCTTTGCTTGAATGATAACAGCAATTACATCAGGCATTAGTCGAATTGGTTCTTGAACAAGGCGCAAAGTGGCTATGAACGTGAAAACGTTGCTTGGAGTAAGAGTTTATGTTTCTCAATGCGGGCTTTGATGAACTGGAATCCCAACTTAGTGTTGCAGAACTGATAAGAAGAGAGTGGTCAGAGTTCTGAAGAAATACACGCTCAACCACCCGATCCTGTAATTCAGCAGCCTCAAGAAATTTGATGATACGACTTAATGAGACCTTTGCTTGAATGATAACAACAATTACATCAGGCATTAGTCGAATTGGTTCTTGAACAAGGCGCAAAGTGGCTATGAACGTGAAAACGTTGCTTGGAGTAAGAGGAATTTAAAAAAAATAGCAGGTTATAAACGTTACAGTCGAAACCAAAACGGGAGATGACCAAAACAACAACGAATTATAGGCTTTCCGAAACTGAACCGCAGATAGCCATTTGAACTCTACCTTGTGCAGCTTCTCAATACTTTCTTTGAAGCGTTCCTCCCATGCATGCAATTTCAGTACTTTCATATGCACCAGAGCTTCTGTGGTAGCCCTTAACCGCTGATCCTGGGCTGACATGAGTTCAGTTTGAAACTTATGCTGTAACTTTGCCAATGGAGAGTTAAAAAGAACGGTAATGATGATAACTGCCAAGGCCGAAAGTGTGGCCCATCCAATTGCATGGAAGAGGATGCCTAAAGCAAATATAAGCTGGAGTACTGTTGTCCAAGTCTGATGAAACCAGAAAGGAAGTTCGCCAATACGATAAGCATCTACCGCCATATAATTCATGATTTCTCCGGCTGTATGTACCTGTTTAGCTTCATTGGACAGCTTTAGTTGTTTCTGATAAATTGCTGCAACGAGTGAAGAGCGCATTTGCAGACCAATCCGTCTAGTGCCAAAATACCATTGCCTTTGAGATATGGACTCTATGGTCTTGGCAATAAAGAGTGTTCCTGCCAAAACAAATCCTTCATATTTGAATGACTGTCTACCTTCTGAAAATCCAATAAAAGCATTCAAAACAAGTGGTCCAGAAGACAGAGTAAGTATTTTGAGAAAAGCATAGAACCCAGTCCTTGCCAGATTTTTCCAGTGACAGCAAACCAAAGCCCAGAAAACTGATGGAGTGCCAAATGGGTTTTTCTGTTTTTGCCTCAACAGTTCTTCTGTAAATGTTGTATAATTATTCTTTGCTTGATCATCTCCACACACACAAGGCAAATCATCTTCTTCTAGAGGCTTCTTCTTTCCTTTGGACAAAAGAGAATTCAACCACCAAAATGTTATCCTGCTGAAGAATCCTGCCTTGGCAAAAGGAGTTACAATGGAATTTAACTTCAATGTTATCTGATCTTCCTCAGAAAACCTCTGGCTGGAGTTGAGATACCCATGATTTCGGTAATCCCTGCCTAGAAAGGGTTCTGACAGAAGATCATCCTCTGAACTCTTCAAATCCTTTTTCGCAGCACAAATGAGCATCAAGCAACATGCTGGCCATGAAACAAGGGAGAGAATAGTGCCATAGGGAAGCTCTCTGTCATTGATGAAATTCAGTCCAGCTGAAACACAATCCACTGTTCCGAGCAAAAATGACACGATCCACCAAACACGCACAAATGTCGTTACAGACCGCGTTAGCCCACTTGTTACTGTTAATCCGAGTGTAAACCATGCCAATCCTTGCACTAAAAGTACAAGCCATTCGTGCAAGGGAGTTAAATCAAACCCATTTCCCAATTTCTCTTGTAAAAGCCAAATCCCCAATCCCAAATTAATCGCACCCAAAATAATATTTATCACTGCAACACATGTGCGAAATGGCTTTCGAGGTTTCACATTTCTCAGTATGCTTGTCCGCCTTACCCACTTGATGAGAACGATGGACCAGAATGTCAGCAAGAAGACTAAATGTATGAATGCGATCAGAGCATGTTTGCTGCATGAGGTCAAATGGAACGTGTGTAGTAATTCAGAGTAGAGAGATAGGGGTAAACTGCAGTTCTCTTCACAGCGTTGAGCAGGGGACAATGCATTTGGGGTGCCACAAAAGTTGTTCCAGAGCTCTGGGTTGATAAATCAATTCAATGCAAGACAATTAATAAAAAAATTGTAGAAGTTCTTGACAAATTTCATCTACCATAACAATCTTATAAACATATGAATATCATATTATATATATGCCATACGACCAGGGCCATGCTACCCATTTTGTTGCAAAATCCGTGATTTCAAACAATAGAAACAGGATAACTCAGACTGAAAATAAAAAAATATAATCAGAGTAATGAGATTACCTGTAAATATTGCCATCCTTGTTCTGTAAACCACATCCGAATGAATGTTTTTGATATTTTGATTTAGAGCTGGGTCACTGACATTCTCAATGTGGATTGGGGAGTCTGCACTGTCTGAAAACAAGTTATTGATGGTTTTGTCCTATCATATTCTCCTCTCAGAAGCTTTTAAAAGTAGTACACCATTAAACTACATAAATTGTTAAGCTCTTTCCTATGCCCAATGCATGAACCTCCTACTTCTGCAGTCTCCCGAATGCTCCCTGAGTTTCCTAATCGACTACTCAAGGCAATAAGGGAAAAACTCAATCAGCCAAGAGAACTGAACTTTCCCCAATCAGACAGAAACCATACTCTGTCACAGAGTACTTTCCCCAATCAGACTAGAAACCATACTCTGTTACAGATTATTCAAGTCAGGTCACATCAGGCCTGTCCAAGCTCTATACTGATACATTTAATGGAGGCAAAGACGCCAAAGTACACTGATCCAAAACAGTGTAACGAACCTTGGCTACTCTTAAATAGAAATTCTGTTCCCAGTAAACATCTTGGACAACACAACCTTCTGAATCTATGTGACATGGGTGCCCCGTCCACCCTAAAATAAAAAACAGAACACCCTTGTATGCAAATAAAGCAAAACTATCCCAACCTGACCATCTGCAGTTCTTTCAACAAGTTGAGATTAAACTCAAAACCCAAATCTGTAAACTATCAAGAAAAAACTGCACCCTGTCAATACAGTGTCATGAAGCCCGGCTAGACATAAACAGAAATTCCATTCTCAATAACAAGACTACCTTACAAACCCAATCGGTGCCACAAAGAAGATGACCCATGTATCATAGATCAAGCAAAACTATAACAACATGTACTCTTTCAATACAGTGTCATGAAGCCCGGCTAGGCATAAACAGAAATTCCATTCACAATAACAAGACAACCTTATAAACCCAATGGGTGCCACAGAGAAGAAGACCCATGTATCACAAATCAAGCAAAACTATAACAACTTTCCCCTGTGACAGTCTGCAATTCTATCAACAACTTGGGGATGAATCCAAAACCCAAATCTGTAAATATCAATGGAAGCAATCACATAAGACACTGAAATAAAGTGACCTGCATGAATAACAAGCATTAACAAACAATTTTACTGAATCAAATGCGTTTACTCTGCGCTACCAGTCTAAAACCAATAGCAGATCAGCTTCTGATCTATTAGCAGTTTGACGAAGTGTATTCAAAACAAATACACTCTGAAGCTCCGCGCGACGCCACTGTCATCAGGTCCAGGGATCGATTCTTGCCCTCATGCAGCCTCCTCTGCAGGCCTCGTCATCATTTTTACGTCGTCCTCTGCACGAACCCTTCACTGCAGGTCCCCGCCCTCCTCTGGAGCGACTCCGCCTGCGCCCTCCTCAACACCCCCGCCCTACTCTGCATCAAACGCGGATATCCGCGCGCAGGACGGGTTCGATAACGTGGTTAGGGTAAACGGTTCGATAACTAATAGCATTACGTTTTTTTAAGGTGTTTTTTAATGTTTTAAAACATTTTTTATTAAATTAGACGGCTGATTTTTGTTCAATCGTCTAACAAAAGATCTAACGGCTACGATTAAGACAGAAAGGCATTTGGGGGAGTTCATTTCAGAGGGAAACGCCTTACGGCGTAATTATGAAATAATAAATAACATCATATAAATATAAATATCATGTAAATATAAGAGTTTATAAAACAAATAATCAAGTTAAAGTCATAAATGTAGTTGTGATCATGGTCACACTAACCAATTTTCTTATTCTTTTTAAATTAACAAAACTATAAGCACTTCTTATTGAAAATAGAAATAAAATATTAAAAACTTATGAATAATCCCTTAGCTTTTTGAAATCCAATACACCATATAAATTTTATTTATAAATTTTAATAAACTTAGTAATCATTATCATCATATTATATTAAGAAACCTTGTATGGTTAATCATTTTATTAAGAAACATTGTATGGGTCATGCCGTTCGTGAAGCAAGTACTTCCCTCGACGTAATCAGGGTCCCACGCCCAACGAGAATCTCCTCACACCTTACACAAGATCCGACGGTGATAAGCCAAGGAAGCTTGATCGGATGGCTTTCAGGCGTTTAGAAATAGTTTTACCCAAAGGCCTGGAAACCACAATAGGCGTAATGGAGATTAAGTGGAGCTTTCAATGGCCATTAAAAGGTATGCTGCGTTCATAATTAAATTCGAATAGTTATAGTCAAATATGGACCATTAAAATGGTTAATTTGAAATCATAAAGATTAATTTACTCCAGGGTCCACAAGACTTGAGTGAAGTATATGACCTAACGTCATTTAAGTGAATATTTAGGTTTTTACAAATAGTTAAAGAGGCTAGATTTAAGGCCGCCAATTTCTTTAGGAACAAAATCTTCATATATTTCGAATTAGTTGAATATAATGTTCTCTCACATTTCATTCAATAATTATAATAGTTGATGGAAGCTCTTAAGCTTCCCTATAATCTTAACTACTTATGATTCCACTTATTGCTGAGTTTAGGTTTTCAAAAGCCAATTAAGGCCAAAAATATTGCCTAATTTATTTTAAGAGTTTTACAATTCTAAAGCCTTGCATGATCAAATGAAAAATTAACTTTTGGTTCTGGTTTCTCAAGAGTACAATGGCTCCATAATGTCTACTACAGAGATATCAAAGCCTAGTCATTGTTCAAGGGGGTTTGTGCATCTAAGGATGACATTCATATCGTAGGTTTTTATGGATTATCTATTTTTAGTGAATATTAATATTTTTTTTGTTTCAGATGTTTTGTGAAGACTCAATTGATTTGGTATTCACTATAACAAAGTTCTACCATTTAAGATTCAGATCTAGATCCAAAAAATTCACTAGGCTAGCCTACCCCTAAACAGCATGTGAAAGGATCATTTTTCAAAGTTGGTGTATGTTGATCTCACTAAATTAAGACCATGTAAGAGTTTTCCATTCTTAGAATCTTCCATTTCAAGCCAGCCATGAAGACTATTTAAAAGGTTGGCAAACAAACTTCATCTTCACTAACAGCCTTAAAATTCCTTTCAAGAGATGTGTTATAGCCATAACAACAAAGACAACTAAGAACTAAAATTTTTCTATGAGTCGTATGCTTATGATAATCATTAAATATGAGCTTGCAACCATAAATATGCATCATGAGAAGTCATATGAATTTCAGTAGACAAATATAAAACTTTTTTGAACATCAATTACCATTTCATTTAATAAAATTACATTACAGTTTACAAATCATAGAGGTACATGTTTTGTTAAAATGAATAGTTGCATGCATTGATGAAGGGTGAACCATTTTCCACCCAACCATAGGTTTGGTCATCTATTCAATTCTCTTGCAACTGGCCAAACCTTATCCAAACCATGGATCCAAGAGGGGAACTTTCTCTTAATCAATAAAATGTGGATTCATCAAGGCAACTCTCCTTCATTAAATAAAAATAATAATAAAATCCTTTCAAACCTCACTAATTCAAGGCCCTACTTATACCATTAGTGGTTTCTGAGCTATCTTGCTAATGTGTAAGGTCAAAAAAGAAACCGATGGCAAAAATTTATTATGATACGGTGAATCAGTGAATCTTAGGATGTAACATCCCCCAGCTACCTAGTTGGGTTGATGCCATTCACATTGTTGTTGATATTGTATAGCTCAAAAAAAAATAACATAACAAAAAAACATAAGACACATGCATAACAACCATCGATAACATAAACAGGCTTGGACAATCATCTAATAAAATCTATCAACTAGTTGTAGACATTGGACGTGTCACTTAGTCGTAGACCAAGTTGTTCCAGCTCTCTTAGTGGGCGGTCATCCTCAAGCTAGGGCCATGACTCCACTTTGGCATTAACTTCTTGGGCCAAGTAAATATCCAGTATCGTACACAACATGGCCAAGGTACCAAACCCCAACAACCTCTAACTAATAGGTTCACATCCCTCATCATCCCCACACACAAGTAGTGAACCGCCTTCTCTGCATTTGCAGTCCCTTGGGTTGTGCCATTACCTCTAGGGTGACCAACTCGGGTGGCCAGGGATGTCCAAAGCATTGTGGTTGTAGGAGTTTTTGCTTCCTTCAAGGGTCTCTAGGTCCCCTCGAGGCCCTCACATAAGGACACTTATCCAAACTGATCCTTATCCAACTAAATAAGGGAATCACCATTTTATAGGCATGGTGCCCCTCTTTATATTCCAATAATATATTATAATATTATAACATATTTTATATCAAGATACTTTTCTCATTGTGGCTTCATATCCCTCCTAAACTCTTTTATTCCCCTAACCTACAATTGTGGTGTTCTTTTTAACAAGTGCACTTTGGATGATGTAGGATCGTTGGACTTTTAACACAATGGCTCTACTTTGGCCTCAAAACATATCAATACATTAGCCCAATTGCCTAACACATTATACACACATAAGCACATAGGGTTCCATAGAATCCGACTCAATAGCCTAATCAACATATCATAGCTCACTAGCCAAGTATCACATGAACAAGTACATTATACTTCAGGGATTAATTTGAGGGTATTATATTTCCCTCCCCCTAATTTATGCACTACCCTCAGTGCATTTAGATAGATGTATAATCAAGATTACCAATAGTTGCAGGTACTACTGTTGCCTAGCGTGCTTAGGCTCCTACTTCCAATTTCAAAATTGTAACAGGAGCATTGAATGTTGGCATTATGATTCATGTGTTGTACTTGATGGCAACCCACTTGTAGCAGAACATCTCACTTATATATAACTAGATGTGACAGAATACATGGGATGCAGGGCAGCTCAAAGGAATCAGTTCAAATCTAATAAACAATGACAACTCATTAAGATGACAGTTCTCAGTATGGCAAGTTAACTTTGCCATCAAGTCCAAAGGGGGAGATTGTTAGCATTATGATATAGGTGTTGTCCTTGATGGCAACTTACTAAGATGATAGATCACATTTTAGGCTCACAGAATGAAAAAGAAAAAAAGAGAGATATACGCAGGTTCCCCTTGATAAAGCCGCGTATACACGCGGGTTAGCCAACCAAAAGGTGCGTACATGTATACACACACTTTCATGCAAGGGAAGGCGTGTACATTGGGTTTCATTCCGTGGTATTTGGACCATGGTATTGGTCCAAGGTATCTTGTCTAACATATTGACCCTAGGTATTTAGTCCAAGGTATTGGTTCTAAGTGGTTTTGGACCATGGTATTGAGTAAGGCCTAAGACTATAAAAGGAGGAGAAGATCGTTAGGCAAAGGCACTCAGAAAGTCTTGAATATTTGATGAAGTATGAGATCTAGTATACAGGTTATGGGTTCATAATGCTTTGCTTGATCTGAGCTAAGGAGGAATCTCAACGGTTTATGGAGAACAAGATCTAAGGATAGATCGGGATCTAATGGCTTGGAATGAATCATCTCTATACGATTTGATCATGTTTATTCTAGATCTGTATACTGACGCATGTAATGTTTTGTAAATATTATGATCTTGGTATAACTCAAGTTTGGAATAGCTGCAAATCATGAATGAATATTTATAGATGTATATGCTGGTTAACTATGATAAAAGCACGTACATATGCAGGTTAGATACATCTAAGTAGCGTATATTATATGAACTATGATGTTTGAAGTTACAGGTGGTTCTGGTTGTTGATGAGTTCTGATGACTATTTATTGGTGTCATAATTCTGCATATTCAATTGGTTGATTGTGTTTAGCTTCAGTGTTGATGGATGAGATCTAATAATGGATCAGGATCATAATGACTTATCTTTATGTGATTTGATGGACTAGATCTGGTTGTTAACACACATATTATCCTTGTATATGTAATGATCTGGTTATGTCTGAAGTCAGGAAGTGCAGCAAAGACATAAGTAATTAATGACATATACGTTGGTTCTCTTTGGTGAAGTTGCGTATACACGCTGGTTCAACTCTTCCAAGTAGCGTATGCACTCTAATGCATGATTTTTGATGATACAGTTAGATCTGAACATTGTTGCAGAGTTTTGTGTTCTGCTCTGTGTTTTGGTGATTATAGTTTATTGACAAGGTTTTAGAGATTCAGTATTGGGTGATTCAGAGATTGATGTTGATATTTTTGATTGATTGTGTGCTTGAATGATATTGATGGGTCTAGTATGAAAATTGGATGAAACATGGCCTTTAGATTATGGTGTTGTGCTTCAGGAGTATCCAGTGTGAAAATTTATGAAACGTGGTACCTGAAGGAAGAAAGATAAGGTTGTAGCCTTCTATAGGTCGACACCTACGTACTAGTACATCAACTAGTACAAGAGCTAAGGGGGTTGTAGCTCCCTTCCAGTAGTAGCTGGAAAACGAGTGAAGGTTGGAGCATTCAGTAGGCCGACGCCTACGTACTAGTAAAAGGATCAGCTAGTACAAGAGCTAAGGGGGTTGTAGCTCCCTTCCAAGAGAAGCTGGAGAATGAGAGGAGGTTGTAACCTTCTGTAGGTAGAAGCCTTGCGTACTGGTATAAGGCTGCACCAGTACAGAAATATTGTAAAAAGATGTTTTTTATTAAAAGAAGATAGATACGAATTGCAGCATTGGGTTTCCACCTTACATCATGGTGTTCATGTGTGCTTCTTGTGTGTGATGATCTGTTCTGTGTTACTGCACCTGTTTACTGTTCATATGCTTAATAAAGTTCTGATGCACTAACTAAAGATCAACATTTAATGGATTAATTGAATCATAAGTTTACTGGATATATGTTGGTTGCATTAGACACAGTTGTGTGTACATGCAGATTCCCTTAACTGAAGTAGCGTATATGAATCTGAGCATGGAAATGAGAAAGTGTTTGATTTGATAACACTGATTCACCCCCTCCTTAGTATTATTTCCAACAATTGGTATCAGAGCAGGTCCTTTGGTAGAAGCTTGATCGCTTGAAGGAGATCCGTAGAACAATGGGAAAGAAGCTTAAGAAGAAAGCGCCTAAGAAGAAGAAGATCACATCTCAAAAGAACTATGACAGTGGGAGAATCGATTAGGGAATATGTGGAAGAAGCACTTCAGATTTAGAATCAATTCAGAATGAAGATGAACAAGCAAAAGAACTATCAGGTATGAATTTTTTATCCTCTAGTGATACATTTCTCTATCCATTTGAAGATGATGAAAGTGATATTGAAACAACTGAATTTTCTCTTATGGGTAAGAAAGAAAGATATCAAATAGAGGCAGAATTTAAAAGGCTTACAGACAAAATTAGAGATCAACAAGATCTATTGCATAAAAGGGAATGTATCTCCAAAGAAGAAGGTACCAAACTAAAAGCTCAACTAGAGGAAGGAAACAAGCTATTCAAGGAAAAGGAAGATCAATGTCAAAAGTTGCAGGATAAAGTGACATCATTAATAAATGAAGTAAATGAAATGAGCATAACAATCAAGAAACTCAGAGAAGATCTAGTTACTATGAAAGTCTTGAAGTACGATCCTCTCGCTAAAAGAAGATCTTGAAGAATCAGATAAGCAGAATCAAGAACTACTCCAAGCTCTTGAAAAACAAGAAAACAAAGTTCATGAATTAGAACATCGGTTGGAAGAAGGAAGAAAAGCTGAAGAAAACATGAAGAAGCAGTATCATGAAAAGGTAGAGCAACTTCAGGTTGAGGTAAATATTCTAAAAGATAACTTAGAAGAAAAGGTTAAGCTCTTACGATTTAAAGATAGTAAGTAGTCAAAGGTCTCTTGCTATCAAAACTGGTCTTGTTTTTTATGAATCTATTGAAGGTGAATCTAGTTCACAAAATAAAACAAGGAACTCTAATGCACAATCTGAAATACTCAACAAGGAGATGAGAGGTCAATCCCATCAACAACCAAGGAAAGAAATTCTTCAAAGAAAATCTTTTACTCCTCTGATGAATAATGTTGAATGTTATGTATGTCATAATCTTGGACATGTTGTAGCTAGATGCAGAAGTAGAATGGTTCAAGATCATCAGACAGAAAGATCATCACGTTCTAGGTACTTTAAGGGATATTGTTTTTCTTGCAATATGTTTGGTCACAAAGTTGTTGATTGCTACAGAAGGAATATGAAACATGTAAGATGTTATGCATGTAACAAGCTTGGACATATAGCAAAGGAATGCAGGAACAAAGTACAGACAACATACCAAAAGGAGAAAACATCATCACACTTGAAGATATGGAAGAAGAACGAAGTACAGTCAGAAAGATGTGGCACATCACAATGTACAGAGATAACGGACTCACAGGAAGCTGAAAGTGTAAAACTTCCGTGTTCTCAATCTCATACGCAAGTTTCATAAATAGAAGTCACGTATATATGCGAGTTAGACAATGCACAGTCACGTATATGTCAGTTTGAGAAAAGCAGTGGGACAGGCTCAGGAAAAGGGTCTGATATGATTCAGTCCATTATTTGCTCTGTTTGATAATGGTTACAATCTGCTGATGATGTGTGGAAATGTCTTGATACTTGTAAGATGTTTAGAAGTGTTTTGATCCTAACTTGATGATGATGATACCTTGATACTTCTTGTTGATATATGCATGATCAGATCTGATAGTAAAAAAGATGGCACAGGTTCAGGGGGAGCATATACTTTTAATAATGCATTGTTGGCATTATGGTTAGTAGTCCTTGGTGATGATGCTTATATGGCTAAATGATACATCTTGCTATGATATGGTTATGAGTTGTCCATGACAAAATCTCATATGATTCTTGGGGTTACATAGTTGGTGTTCAAATCTGATTTGTGGTTGACTCTTTGATGATGCATATATGGTGCTTACATGGTGATCTTCATAAGGATAAGGAGAAGTACAAATCTTGAATACACAATTTCATTACTTGATGATGAGTCACTCATATGCTGTTGTCAACATATAATATAGTTATGATGCAGGATTCCTATAGTTCTTGGTGCTCACATGGATGAGGATTGTTGTTGTTGATGATATCAAGAAGTCTTGACAAAAGATCTTGAGCTGAAGATACATAGTGCTATATATAGTATGCTGGATACATGGATGATATTTAAGATCATGCAGATCTTGATGTTGATGAGATGGCTATGGAGTTTTTCACATATGATATAATGTGAATGATTTTGTATGTCATATGCAGAATTCATTCATGGAAGGCTATGATAATGTTCAAAAGGATGAGTTGATATCTATATGCAGACATACCTTGTTACAGGTTGATGACTTATACACTAATGGACATACACATGGTTCTGGTCTGGAGGCTGTTGATAGAATGGAGCAGATCATACAATGTGTATGATAGTTGATGATGACTATCATGGTCTTTTTTAGATATTTGGTCTCTGTTATAAATGTCATATATATCATTCAATGTAAAGGTCATATCAAGACTCATGATGTAATAGTTTGTCTTTATCTATTGTAGTCATTTGATGAATCCCTTTTGGTCATATGATGTAATTTGTACCCCCACTATGCATGGGAAGGATGATGTAATATTTCAGTCATGTATAAACTATCGGTATCTGGTGTATCTCCACTTGGTTGGGTGGATGAGTCAATAATGGTATATCCCCACTTGGTTGGGAGATGGATGTATGTATGAGCCTTTGGTGATAGGAAGGTCATTTATGATGTATAGAGTCATGTTCTTCTTGTAGAACATCTTTTTGCAGACCTTGCTTACAGTCAGTGGGAGTATGAACATCACACTTCAGCAGAGTAGAGATTTCAGCATGTACTCAGAGGGAGCATGGACAGATTGGTACACCTTGGCATATACAAAGGGGGAGCTCAATCAGAGATTTCAGCAGGTACTCGGGGGGAGTATGGACAGCGGAATGTATATCAAGGAAGAGAATCTCTTGGTCTACCCTTTGCCCTTGATGTCAAAGGGGGAGAGTGACTTGGTATGGTTGTTGCCATCAAGTCCAAAGGGGGAGATTGTTGGAATTATGATGCATGTGTTGTACTTGATGGCAACCCACTTGTAGCAGAACATCTCACTTATATATAAATAGATGTGACAGAATACATGGGATGCAGGGCAGCTCAAAGGAATTAGTTCAGATGTAATGAAAAATGACAACTCATTAAGATGACAATTCTCAGTATGGAAAGTTAACTTTGCCATCAAGTCCAAAGGGGGAGATTTTTGGCATTATGATACAGGTGTTGTCCTTGATGGCAACTTACTAACATGACATTCAGGCTCACAGAATGAAAGAAAAAAGAGATATACACAGGTTACCCTTGATAAAGCCATGTATAAACACGGGTTAGTCGACCAAAAGGTGCATATATGTAGAAATTTTGAATAATATGACACTTATTCATAGAGATTATCCCGATTATACACTATTTTCGAATACATGCTCAATACATAATCTCCTCTATGTTGATCATCAATTTAGTAGCATAAAAAAACCATGAAACATCAATCGCATGCACACATTAACATAGTATGTAACCCGGGGAAAGCATACATCTGAAAACCCCACACTATCTGTATATTATATGATTGAGAACATGTAACAATAAATAGTACAATACTCCTCACAAGTACTCAGCACTATCTCCACATGTTACACACAAAACTAGCTCAGATCCGAACAAGTCACAGGTTCAAATCTCCTCCGCTGCTTTGCCTGCCTCCACTGCACAATCCTTCAAGAGAATCATGTGAGCACAAGCTACAATTGCCTTAATATTGGCCCACACTGTGTGGTCCTCATTGGCATAACCCAATCCATCCATGTGCAAATCTCATGCACAACTGATAGTCACAACTCACCCTTTCACTTACCTCTAACACTTGTCTCTGTTGAACTGTCCATGCACTGAGTTAACTGATGTATTCTTTAGTTTCTTTAAGAGTTAATAATTAGTGAATTAATTTATAATTAATTCACACAACTCATCACTAGTGTATTCTTTAGTTAGACTAAATACAACTAGTTCAACTAAGTCAAACTGAACACAACTCCATCAACTCCACATCCAACTCCACAGAACTCACATGCATGAGTTCTATCTGAAGTCCTCCATGCAATAGCTCAACTAACACATAAGAAACCACATGATTCCTTCTGTCAGTTGCATGTGCCACATCCGTAGCTCGAACTGAAGTGCTCCAAGAGAATAAGATAATGTTTAGAGTCCAAATATTACTAAGGGCTAATAATATTTGACTGTTTCTATTTTTAGCTTGGCAGTCTAAAAATAGACTTTGATCACTCCGCTGTGAACCAAAAATAGAAGTCCATCTATTTTTCTCAACATGACCAATCATCCATAAACAGCTCCTGCAACTCATAGACCATGATCCATATGTCTAAAAATAGACATAGTCTAAAAATAGACTTTGCGCCAAAAATAGCTTACGGGTCCACTTAGTGAAGGCAACTCCTTTCCACTAAGCTCCATCATCTTGTTGCATTCTCAACACTCCCTCTCAACAAGATATGGATTATCTGCAACCCCTATCCTGCAACTCTGGAATGTTCTACATGCAACACATTTGCCCGGTCCACTTGCTCCAACAACACTTGGAACAAAAATACTCCCAACTGACCACTCTGTTGGGCTAGGAACATACTCTGATGCTGAAGCTCTACCTGCTGTTGACAAGTGCTCCCTCTCCGAAATCTACACTACTGCAACATCTCCATGCATCTCGCACCATTGCACACCTCTCTGTGCCACCTAACACTGTGCAAAACACTTGTGCCTCTTGCATTGCTATAGCCTGCTAGTTATGCGCTATCCTGGGATTCCCACACTGTCGCTCTCTCTGCTGCTCCATCCGCATCTGTCTCTACCCAATCAATTAGTTCCTGCTACTCCACATCAGGGGTCCCATAGCAAGGTCTCATCCAAGAGGTTGGGTACCTCAAGGATCCTGCGCCTCCTCCTTGGGACGATCAATCCACATCACCCCACCTCCTACCTTGAGGTATGGTTGCATGCGATCCCTCAGCCAACCTGGCTCGAAGTTTCCCCCAACTGGAGGTCTCTACATGAGTAGATGTCTCTACTCGATCTCCTCTCAGCTTCCCTTGTTGTGGCTGCTCCACAACCTCCTGAAGCTGCTGCACCAATCGTGGCTCCTCCACAATCGTCTGAGACTTCTTTTGGCTCTGCATGTTGAGAGGTAATATACCCTCCCTCTCAACCACCAAGTCTCCATCAGTTGCCTCGCTGCTCAAGGATTTGCATGCATCTACATGCAACTGATATAGGTTCCTGACTCGAACCCCTATCTTCCGGGTTTCTCCAGTTGTCTTGTTGTGCAGGAAAGCCTTTTCCTCACTGAAAACAACATCATATCCCTTGTCTTCTAACATCGCCACACAGATAAGATTCTTCTTCAATCTTGGAACATGCATCACTTCCTTCAATTTGAAGAGTTTACCAAACTCCCTCTCAAAGGAAATGGTACCGATACCGGTTGCACTGTATATATCATCATCGCCCATCTCGATGTGCACTCCAAGATCTTTCTAATCTAGATCAGAAAACAAATCTCGATCTCCTGTCATGTGAAAAGATGCACCACTGTCCAAGAACCATACCGATCCCATCACACTTGAAACCAAGCATGCGATCAATGAAAAATCAAGCTCAAACTGCGAGGCTAGAGCCTCTCCTGCTACAGATCCAGCAGCTTGCTTGTTCTTCTTCTTCTGCGGACAATTAGTGGCATAGTGTCCGTGCTGGTGACAGTGAAAGCACTTCACCTTGGACATGTCCTGGTTCTTGCCTTTCGCATCAGATTAAGAAGCTTTCTTGTTCTTCCCCTTCTTTACTTTGGCAGACAAAGCGCAATTTTCTTCATCAGTTCCCTTTGATGAAGATTCGTCCCTAGTATTTCGCCTGATCTCCTCTTGCACAAGATCTGACCAAAGTCTTTCCCATCCTAGCAATTTCTCCTGACCATTTACAGAGTCCTGATAGGAATGCCAACTCTTCAGAAGACCAAGGAGAGCCAAGCTCACTAAGTCCTCATCATCGACAGCCACCCCCACACTTCCCAGCTCATCCCAGCATAGGGTGAACTTCGTGAGATATTGGGGCATACTGTCTCCATTCTCAGCTTTGATGTTTCTGAGTTTATCCTTGAGCGCCATTCCACGAGCTCAAAACTCAACCACTTATGATCTAAAATTCGTGAGAACAAAGTATTTCTCATACAGAGATTAACTGTATGGGCTTTTACCAGATATCTCACCTTCCAAAAGAAGGATGAATCCAGAAGCTACCTGGCCCGATTACAAACTCTGCCTGAAGAAATAAAATGTAAACACTTTCTGAATAATAGATCTGATGATCAATCCCGCTTTGATATCCTGTAGAACTTTTTCTACAAATCAACCAGCTCTGATACCATGTAAAAATTTTGAATAATATGACACTTATTCACAGAGATTATCCCGATTATACACTATTGCCGAATACATGCACAATACATAATCTCCTCTACGTATCATCAATTTAGCAGCATAAAAAACCATGAAACATCAATCGCATGCACACATTAACACAGTATGTAACCCGGGGAAAGCATGCAACTGAAAACCCCACACTATTTGTATATTATATGATTGAGAACATGTAATAATATATAGTACAATACTCCTCACAAGTACTCAGTATTATCTCCACCTATTACACACAAAACTAGCTCAGATCTGAACAAGTCACAGGTTCAAATCTCCTCCGCTGCTTTGCCTGCCTCCATTGCACAATGCTTCAAGAGAATCACGTGAGCACAAGCTACAATTGCCTTGATATTGGCCCACACTGTGCAGTCCTCATTGGCATAACCCAATCCATGCATGTGCAGATCTCATGCACAACTGATAGTCACAACTCACCCTTTCACTTACCTCTAATACCTGTCTCTGTTGAACTGTCCATGCACTGAGTTAACTGATGTATTCTTTAGTTTCTTTATGAGTTAATAATTAGTGAATTAATTTATAATTAATTCACACAACTCATCACTAGTGTATTCTTTAGTTAGACTAAATACAACTAGTTCAACTAAGTCAAACTGAACACAATTCCATCAACTCCACATCCAACTCCACAAAACTCACATGCATGAGTTCTAACTGAAGTCCTCCATGCAGTAGCTCAACTAACACATAAGAAACCACGTGATTCCTTCTGTCAGCTGCATGTGCCACATCTGTAGCTTGAACTAAAGTGCTCCAAGAGAATAAGATAATGTTTAGAGTCCAAATATTACTAAGGGCTAATAATATTTGACTGTTTCTATTTTTAGCCTGGTAGTCTAAAAATAGACTCTGATCACTCCGATGTGAACCAAAAATAGAAGTCCATTTATTTTTCCCAACATGACCAATCATCCATAAACATCATCCTGCAACTCATAGACCATGATCCATATGTCTAAAAATATACATAGTCTAAAAATAGACTTTGCGCCAAAAATAGCATGTGGGCCCACTTATTGTAGGCGACTCCTTTCCACTAAGTTCCATCATCTTGTTGCATTCTCAACAATGTACATATACACGCACTTTCATGCAAGGGAAGGCGCGTACATTGGGTTTTGGTCCATGGTATTTGGATCATGGTATTGTGATCCATGGTATTGGTCCAAGGTATCTTATCCGACGTATTGACCCTACGTATTTAGTACAAGGTATTGGTTCTAAGTGGTTTTGGACCATGGTATTGAGTAAGGCCTAAGACTATAAAAGGAGGAGAAGATCATTAGGCAAAGGCACTCAGAAAGTCTTGAATATCTGATGAAGTATGAGATCTAGTATGCAGGTTCTGGGTTCATAATGCTTTGCTTGATTTGAGCTAAGGAGGAACCTCAGCAGTTGATGGAGAACAAGATCTAAGGATAGATAGAGATCTAATGGATTGGAATGAATCATCTCTATACATTTTGATCATGTTTATTCTAGATCTGTATACTGACGCATGTAATGTTCTGTAAATATTATGATCTCGGTATAACTCAAGTTTGGAATAGCTGCAAATCATGAATGAATATTTACAGATGTATAGCTGGTTAACTATGAAAAAAGTGCATACATACACAGGTTAGATACATCTAAGTAGTGTATAGTATATGAACTATGATGTTTGAAGTTATAGGTGGTTCTGGTTGTTGATGAGTTCTGATCATTGTTTACTAGTGTTAGAATTTTGCATATTTAGTTTGGTTGATTGTGTTTAGCTTCAGTGTTGATGGATGAGATCTAATAATGGATCAGGATCATAATGACTTATCTTTATGTGATCTGATGGACTAGATCTAGTTGTTAACACACATATTATCCTTGTATATGTAATGATCTGGTTATGTCTGAAGTCAGGAAGTGCAGCGAAGACATAAGTAAGTAATTAATGACATATACGTTGGTTCTCTTTGGTGAAGTTTCATATACACGCTGGTTCGGCTCTTCCAAGTATCATATGCACTCTTATGCATGATTTTTGATGATATAGTTAGATCTAAACATTGTTGCAGAGTTCTGTGTTTTGGTGATTGCAGTTTGTTGACAAGGTTTCAGAGATTCAGTATTGGGTGATTCAGAGATTGATGATGCTAGTGTTGATTGATTGTGTGCTTCAATGATATTAATGGGTCCAATATGAAAATTGGATGAAACGTGGCCTTCAGATTATGGTGTTGTGCTTCAGGAGTATCCAGTCTGAAAATTTATGAAACGTGGTACCTGAAGGAAGAAAGAGAAGGTTGTAGGCTTATGTAGGTCGGCACCTACGTACTAGTACATCAGCTAGTACAAGAGCTAAGGGGGTTGTAGCTCCCTTCCAGGAGAAGCTGGAGAATGAGAGGAGGTTGTAACCTTCTGTAGGTAGAAGCCTGCGTACTGGTATAAGGCTGCACTAGTACAAAAATATTGTAAAAAGATGTTTCTTATTAAAAGAATATAGAGACGAATTGCAGCAGGTGGTTTTCACCCACATTGGGTTTCCACCTTACATCATGGTGTTCATGTGTGCTTCTTGTGTGTGATGATTTTTTCTGTGTTACTGCACCTGTTTACTATTCATATGGTTAATAAAGTTCTAATGCACTAACAAAAGATCAACATTTAATGGATTAACTGAATCATAAGTTTACTGGATATATGCTGGTTGCATTAGAAACAGTTGCGTGTACACGCAGATTCCCTTAACTGAAGTAGCGTATATGAATTTGAGTATGGAAATGAAAAAATGTTTGATTTGATAATATTGATTCACCCCCCCCCCCCCCCCCCCCCTCTCAGTATTATTTGCAACAAGTGCACTCTGGATGATGCAGGATTGCTAGACTTTTAACACAACGACTCTACTTTGGCCTCAAAACATATCAATACATTAGCCCAGTTGCCTAACACATTATACACACATAAGCACATAGGCTTCCATAGAATCTGATTCAATAGCCTAATCATCATATCATAGCTCATTAGCCAAGTATCACATGAACAAGTACATTATACTTTAGGGATTAATTTGAGGGTATTACATTTCCCTCCCCCTAATTTATGCACTACCCTCAGTGCATTTAGATAGATGTATAATCAAGATTACCAATAGTTGCAAGTACTATTGTTGCCTAGCGTCCTCAGGCTCCTACTTGCAATTTTAGAATTGTAACAGGAGCATTGAACTTATGCCAAATCGATGGCTCTGTTCTGGAATTCCTCACTCGATCTGTCCATTATGCTTTACCTTTGCAAACATTACAATTCAACGTGATCATCATCACACTAATAAAATAATGGGAGAAAATAATTAAAATGTAGTTGACAAAATTAATGTATAAGTTGATTAATCATTTAACTGATAGGGTTAAGAGTCTCCAGCTTAATCAGTAGGTGAATCTTCTAGAAACCCAAAAACAGAAGTTGTGACTCGTGAGGCTCTGTGAGAAATTAACCACAGAGAAGCATCATAACCATTATAACATTCTAGTAGAATTTGTATAATACCAAATACCTAACATACTGCTGAAACAAACTTCTATCCATTTTGTCAAACATATAGATAATTTTGACCTACTCTATGACCAACCTCCAACCCTATTTGGAAAATGTAATTTCAACAATCATTTACATTCCTAGACTTGTGATCAACCTCAACAATCCCACTGTATGAATGTTTTCTCATTATGGCCATCGAGGATATCACATATCTCTCAGATGTGTTGTAATTTAACTGCGAATCTTCTCGCCCTATCTCATAGATGCTACTAGTAGCCACAACTTTTGGGGTTTCTATCCTCAGTAGAAGCATTTGCACTCAAGGATAAACCTTTCAGTTTCCATCTCCTACAACAAATATGATATACAAATAGACTTGTTCCCACTATTATCATTACCACCTTCGAATATAATGTTGATTTTGGGTAGCATCAGATGTGCTCTAGCCATGAAAATTGGTGGAGAAGCTAAAGCGCATGAGATCTCCAAGACCCAATGATGCAGGAGCATCTAGCTCCGAGGAGACAGAAGGTGGTTGACTGTCTCAAAAGGAAAAAGAAAACAAACTGAAGACTTCATGTATTGCTGGACAGGTTTTTAAACTTGTCATTTTTGTTTCTTTTTGTTATTTGTTCCATTTTCCAGAAGTCCGTTAAAGACAGTAGGATTCCAGTTATGAATTGTTTTAGTTTAGGAAATAATTAGCAGTTGGTTATTGTTTTTGTTTTAAAAAAAAAGGAAAAAAGAACTGGCTAACAGTTGGATAGATTCTGGTTGAACAGTTCAACCGAAAGCAAGAAGCAGTTACACCTTACAAATATTAAAACAAAGGAAAAATAGTTAGAAGAGGGTTTTTTTTTGGAATCTCCAGTGCGAAGAACCAGATAGGAAAACAATCTTCTGTAATAAAGAAAAAAATCATTTTCTTTGCCAACTAAGAATCCATTGCCAATTATTTCATACATTGAGTTCTATGTCCATTTCATAATTCCTTCTACTGTGAATAAAATGCATCTGAATCAATAGAACAGCAAGCTGTATTTACTCTAACAGGGCTACACAAAGCATTGCACACAGGGAATCATTTCCAGCGAAAGAGGGAGATCCATTTAGCATAAACAACAGTCACCGACGAACGACCAGGTAATGCATACGAAGCCTTAACCCATTCACAAAAATAATACAAGTACTGAAAGCAAATGTGAAACAGTTTAATTCGATTAACCTGTTTAATCATCATCCATTACAAGCAAGAGCGCACAGAAAGATTTCTGAGCCAGACAGCGCTCAACAAAAACAAATTGATTTTAAAAGAAACCTTTGTAAGCTAAATACAACATAGCAGGGGCTATTCGAGCCATAAAGTGACAGAGTGGGACACGGACCCAACTACAACTCAGGTGACTGTAACTATAAAGGAACGAGAACCAGGAGTATCAAAACCCATCACAAAGCTAACAAACGAATCGTGGTCGGAATGACCCTACCCGTTGTGTGAGTCTGGGCGGCTTTGTCCTGCTCCCCGGAGATTGCAGAGAGAGCAAGCCCTCAGTGACCAGCCACCTTAAGAAACCTGCAAACAGAGGAGGACAAGGGTTAGTTGTTGGAAGTGCAGAACCGGAAGGAGAGAAGGAGCTAACACAGCAAACAAAACAAAGCCACAAGTACATTAGCATTTACCTGTGGTTGATAAGGCGGCATTGCAAAGCCGAAACTGGCAACCAGAGCCTGATGACAAGGAACGAGTCCCTAAGAGTCTGAAACAGGTGCGAAGGCAGAGTATGGCATAGAACAAGTGCATACCTCGGAGGCAAGGTCGAACGAACCAAGCTGGAAGCGTGGAACTGAAGGTTACCCTGTCACCATTAAAAACCAACAAGTTACCAATGCAAAGAAACAAACCCATACGACAGAAACAGTCCAGAGTAACAACAACCATACCATAGCATAGAGCAGGGAACTGTCGGTGTTGTCGCCCTCACAAAAGCTCAACGCACAGAATAGAGGAAGCCCGAAGGCACCAACATACCTTGGCAGAGCAGAGCGAAAAGCCAAGCACAATGAACAAATGAGAATGACATCCAAACGAGGGTAGGGTTTGTCTAAAGGCGGGAGCGACCAGACTGAGGAGACCGGTAGATGGCGTATTATGACCGGTGAGAAGGGACAGTAATCAATACAAGAAGATTGCAAGTGAATCCAAATCCACGGAGTGTTTAATATCGCCGCACCATAACATGACATGTAATATAACCATAGTTTAATCACCGAAGGGACAAGAGGGACCTGTAACCTAGCACGGTTACCAACTACGTTCGCATTAACTCACACACGGTTGAAACAACACTACGCAACGTTGGAGGGCTGGGCCATCAAAAGTGGTATCAGAGCGGGTTTGCTGAATAGAAACAAATGGAGGTTGGTAGAAGAGGAAGAGGAAGAGGAAGAGGAAGAGTAGTCCGGAGAATAGCAGAAGAGGGACTACGTGAGGAGATTCGCGTTTTGCGTGAAAGATTGGCAGTAGTAGAAGCTGGGGGAAGGAGAGACCCAGTAGATGATAGTGATGAAGATGTGGTAGAACTAGAAGATGAGTTTGAAGGGGTGACACTTGAACTCCAGTTATTAAAGTCAGTTTTGTTGTCCAGTCATAAGCCAAAGCACGAGCTTCCCACTTATGACGGAAGTTTGTCTGCAGATGTGTTACTGGATTGGTTGAGTGAAGTAAACAAGTATTTTGAGTTTGAGGAAACCAGTGAGGACAAGCAGGTGAAGTTCGCCGCCACAAAATTGAAAGGACATGCGTCCTTGTGGTGGGACAGCGTTCAGGCGGAAAGGAAAAGGCTACACAAACAACCTATAAAGAAGTGGACCAGGATGGAAGCAAAACTGAAGGAGAAGTTTCTGCCGAAAGACTATCAGATCATGTTGTATAGGCAGGTACAGAACTTGAAGCAAAGAGGGATGACTGTTAAGGAATATACAGAAGAGTTCTATAAGTTGAATCTGCGGGCAGGGTATATGGAAGATACCCCAGAAAAGACAGCCAGATTCATGAATGGGTTGAGGGGGAAATACTGGATGAAATTGGTATCCTCTCACCCAGAACTTTGGATGAAGCATACCAGTTTGCACTAAAGGCGGAGGAGAAAATCAACAGGAAACAGAATGCCAGGAGAGGAGGCGGAACTGGCAGGGGAAAAGGAAAGGTTTTTGGCAGAGGCAGAGGTGCAGGTTCAAGTGAAGAAGGCAGCAGTTCTAAGTCTGCAGGAACAACAGAGAAGGACAATAGCACTAGAGGAGGACGACTGGCCCAGCGAGGGCGAGGAAATGGTCGAGGCAGGGGAACTGTCCAGTGCTATCGTTGCCACAAGTGGGGGCACAAGTCGTATGACTGTCCTGAAGGTGAACCAGTAGGCAGGAGAGGAGCTTATGTTGCGCAGCCAGAGGATGCTGAGGCATTACCTCAGGAAGTGGAGAACGCACCAGAGACGGGTGAAGCTTTGGTGTTGAATAAGGTGTTGTTGAAACCAGCAAAAGAAATTGCAGAACCTGACCAGCGAAAGGCTTTGTTTCGAACAGTTTGCAAGTCACAGGGTAAGTGCTGCAAGCTGATCATCGACAGTGGAAGTACCGACAATTTAGTGGTTGTAGAGATGGTGGAGAAACTGGGATTGAAAAAGCTGAAGCACCCCACTCCCTACAAAGTGTCATGGCTGCAGAAAGGACATCAACTGTTAGTTGATGAACAGTGTGAGGTGGAGTTTCAGATAGGCAGGTATAAGGATAAAATTATCTGCGATGTTATGCCAATGGATGTCTGTCATATACTGCTAGGACGACCCTGGCAGTTTGACAGAAGCGCAGTTCATGATGGGAAAACTAACTGTTATAAGTTTGTAAAAGACGGGATCAAGCACACGCTTGTACCCATTAAAGAGGAGAGTGCAGCTGAGACCAGTGGGGTAAAAGCACTATTGATGGGCGGAAAAGAATTTATAAAACAGATTGAAGAGAGTGAAGTAAATTTTGCTGTCATAAGAAGGCCAAAGGCAGTGATACTGCATACACAGATTTCAGACTTGCCCGAGGGAATCCAAAATATGTTGCAGGAATTTGGAGACATCGTGGTGGATGATCTTCCAGATGAACTACCCCCCAGGAGAGGTATCAGTCACTATATTGACTTCATACCAGGGGCCAGTCTGCCAAATAAAGCAGCCTATCGTATGAGCCCTAAGGACCATGAAGAAATTAGGAAGCAGGTCCAGGAGTTGTTGGATAAGGAATTGATTAGAGAAAGCATGAGCCCCTGTGCAGTACCGACCGTTTTGGCTCCAAAGAAAGGAGGAGAGTGGCGAATGTGCACGGATTCTAGAGCCATTAACAAAATTACTGTTAGGTACAGATTTCCATTGCCGAGAATGGACGATATGATGGACTGTTTGAGTGGGGTGGTTTATTTCTCGAAGATTGATTTGAAGAGTGGATATCACCAGATCCGAATCCGGGAAGGAGATGAGTGGAAGACAACTTTCAAGACAAATGAAGGGCTGTATGAGTGGCTGGTGATGCCATTTGTGTTGAGCAACGCTCCCAGTACTTTCATGCGCCTGATGAATGAGGTGCTGAAGGAATTCATTGGGAAGTTCGTAATAATTTACCTGGATGACATTCTGATTTTTAGTAAAACTAAGGAAGAACATTTCAGGCATGTTCGAAGTGTGTTGAGGAAGCTGCAGCAAAACAAGTTGCTTATCAATCTGAAAAAGTGCACTTTTTTCAGCGGGAGTTAGTGTACCTGGGTTTTGTAATTGCGGAGAATGAATTGAAGATGGACCCAGAAAAGGTGGCAGCTATAGTTAGCTGGCCTTCTCCAAGAAGTTTATTTGCAGTCCGAAGTTTTCACGGACTAGCAAGTTTTTACAGGAAATTCATCAGGAATTTCAGTGAGATCTGCGCACCCATGCTGGATACAATCAAGAAGGCAAATCAGCCTTTCCACTGGACCGAAGCAGTGGAAAATAGTTTTCAGATTTTGAAAAGAAAGATTACCGAAAGGCCGATATTGAGGCTGCCTAACTTCAACAAACTTTTTCAAGTTCGTTGTGACGCCAGTGGTACAGCCATTGGGGCAGTGCTTAGTCAGGAGGATAGACCAGTCATGTATTTTAGTGAAAAGCTAAACGAGAGTAGACAGAAGTACTCAACCTATGACAAGGAGTTCTATGCAATCATACAAGCATTAAAGCATTGGAGGCATTACCTGTTGGGTAATGAATTTGTGTTATTTACGGATAATTCTGCATTACAGTACATCATGCAACAACATAAATTGAACCATAAGCATGCAGCATGGGTTGAGTATCTTCAGAATTTCACGTTCGTATTGAAACATATTAGTGGGAAAGCGAACAAGGTGGCAGATGCGCTGAGTAGGAGGACCCTACTCTTACAGGAAAGTACAATGCAAGTTTTAGGCTTTGAGCACCTGAGGGAACTTTATCAAACAGATGCAGATTTTAAGGAGGCCTATGAGGCCTGCCAAAACCCTTTGTTGAGAAATAGTAGCCCATGGTTGGACTACAATTTACAGGAAGGGTTATTATTTAAGGGAGGACAGTTATGTATTCCCAACTGTTCTATGCGAGAGAACATTATTCAGGAAAAACACAGTGGGGGTCTGGCTGGACATTTTGGTATAGACAAGACATTTTCACAGGTAGGGCATTTCTATTTTTGGCCAAAGTTGCAATGGGATGTACAGAGGTACGTAAGTAGGTGCAAGATTTGTCAACTAGCAAAGGGTCACAGTCAGAATACAGGTCTTTATTTACCATTACCCATTCCGAGCAGACTGTGGGACTCCGTCAGCTTGGATTTTGTTCTGGGCTTGCCTAAGACACAGCGGGGTTTCGATTCAGTAATGGTAGTGGTAGATCGATTTTCAAAGATGACGCACTTTATACCTTGCAAGAAAACCAGTGATGCTACTTATGTCGCATATTTGTTTTTTACCGAGATCGTTAGACTGCATGGTCTCCCAAGGTCCATCATCTCCGACAGGGACGTAAAGTTCACCTGACATTTTTGGCGAACCCTGTGGAAAAAGTTGAACACCCAGTTACAGTTCAGCTCCGCTTACCACCCACAGACCGATGGACAAACTGAAGTGGTAAACAGGAGTCTGGGGAATTTGCTACGGAGCTTGATAGGCGAAAATTCACGGATGTGGGACCGTGTACTTGCTCAGGCGGAATTCGCATATAACGATTCACCTAATCGCAGCACCGGTTATAGTCCCTTCCAGATCTTATACGGCATGCATCCACGCGGAGTGCATGAATTACGAGATTTGGGAAAGCTCGAAAAACGAAGTGCTGATGGGGAAGATTTCGCCCAAGCAATGAGCGACTTACATGAGCAGGTCAAGCTGAAATTGCAGGACAGTAGCCAAAAGTATAAGCAGCGAGCTGATTCAAAGCGACGGGAAGTTCAGTTTAACGTTGGAGATGAAGTTCTTGCGTATTTACGTAAGGAACGGTTTCCAAAACGGGAATACAACAAGTTGAAGTATAAAAAGATCGGTCCTTGCAAAATCATTCGCAAGTTTTCTGCAAATGCCTATGAGCTACAGCTGCCACCAGGGATCGGTATTTCTCCCATCTTTAACGTGGCAGATCTGTTTCCCTATGTCGCTGATCCGGAAGACAGTGCAGCAGCAAAGCCACCGCGAGACACCAGTTGTGAGGAAAGTTCATGGATGAGACAGATGCCAATGGCACAGCCCCTTGAGATCGAGAGGATCCTCGACACACAGGTAGCCAGGCACACACGCAGGAAGGAATATCTGCGGTACTTGGTCAAGTGGAAGGACCGTCCAATAGAGGACAGTTCGTGGCTTGACGCAACGTAGATACAGAAAGTAGGCTATTCTGTCGACAACCTCATGGAACGGAGCCATGACTTTTTGCCACCCCGGGAGCCTGATGCAGGAGCATCCAGCTCCGAGGAGACAGAAGGTGGTTGACTGTCTCGAAAGGAAAAAGAAAACAAACCGAAGACTTCATGTATTGCTGGACAGGTTGTTAAACTTGTCATTTTTGTTTCTTTTTGTTATTTGTTCCATTTTCCGGAAGTCCGTTAAAGACAGTAGGATTATAGTTATGAATTGTTTTAGTTTAGGAAATAATTAGCAGTTGGTTATTGTTTTTGTTTTATAAAAAAAGGGGAAAAATAACTGGCTAACAGTTGGATAGATTCTGGTTGAACAGTTCAACCGAAAGCAAGAAGTAGTTACACCTTACAAATATTAAAACCAAGGAAAAATAGTTAGAAGAGGGTTTTTTTTGGAATCTCCAGTGCGAAGAACCAGATAGGAAAACAGTCTTCTGTAATAAAGAAAAAAATCATTTTCTTTGCCAACTAAGAATCCATTGCCAATTATTTCATACATTGAGTTCTATGTCCATTTCATAATTCCTTCTACTGTGAATAAAATGCATCTGAATCAATAGAACAACAAGCTGTATTTACTCTAATAGGGCTACACAAAGCATTGCATACAGGGAATCATTTCCAGCGAAAGAGGGAGATCCATTTAACATAAACAACAGTCACCGACGAACGACCAGGTAATGCATACGAAGCCTTAACCCATTCACAAAAATAATACAAGTACTGAAAGCAAATGTGAAACAGTTTAATTCGATTAACCTGTTTAATCATCATCCATTACAAGCAAGAGCGCACAGAAAGATTCCTAAGCCAGACAGCGCTCAACAAAAACAAATTGATTTTAAAAGAAACCTTTGTAAGCTAAATACAACATAGCAGGGGCTATTCAAGCCATAAAGTGACAGAGTGGGACACAGACCCAACTACAACTCAGGTGACTGTAACTATAAAGGAACGAGAACCAGGAGTATCAAAACCCATCACAAAGCTAACAAACAAATCGTGGTCGGAATGACCCTACCCGTTGTGTGGGTTTGGGCGACTTTGTCCTGCTCCCCGGAGATTGCAGAGAGAGCAAGCCCTCAGTGACCAGCCACCTTAAGAAACCTGCAAACAGAGGAGGACGAGGGTTAGTTGTTGGAAGTGCAGAACCGGAAGGAGAGAAGGAGCTAACACAGCAAACAAAACAAAGCCACAAGTACATTGGCGTTTACCTGTGGTTGATAAGGCGGCATTGCAAAGCCGAAACCGACAACCAGAGCCTGATGACAAGGAACGAGTCCGTAAGAGTCTGAAACAGGTGCGAAGGCAGAGTATGGCATAGAACAAGTGCATACCTCGGAGGCAAGGTCGAACGAACCAAGCCGGAAGCGTGGAACTGAAGGTTACCCTGTCACAATTAAAAACCAACAAGTTACCAAAGCAGAGAAACGAACCCATACGACAGAAACAGTCCAGAGTAACAGCAACCATACCATAGCACAGAGCAGGGAACTGTCGGTGTTGTCGCCCTCATAAAAGCTCAACGCACAGAACAGAGGAAGCCCGGAGGCACCAACATACCTCGGCAGAGCAGAGCGAAGAGCCAAGCACAATGAACAAATGAGAATGACAGCCAAACGAGGGTAGGGTTTGTCTAAAGGCGGGAGCGACCAGACCGAGGAGACCGGCAGATGGCGTATTATGACCGGTGAGAAGGGACAGTAATCAATACAAGAAGATTGCAAGTGAATCCAAATCCACGGAGTGTTTAATATCGCCGCACCATAACATGACATGTAATATAACCATAGTTTAATCACAGAAGGGACAAGAGGGACCTGTAACCTAGCACGGTTACCAACTACGTTCGCATTAACTCACACACGGTTGAAACAACACTACGCAACGTTGGAGGGCTGGGCCATCACCCAAAAATGGTTTGGAGAAATTATAACCGATTAAGGTGATATTAAAATAATTAATATTTTTAATGAAGTTCCTAAGTCTAAACTTAGGAAAAATAAAATATTAATGGGTATTAATATAAAATTAGGTTAGAAGGTTCTAAAGGACATGGATCAAGCCAAATCTAATCTTAGCCATTGATTAGAGATGTAATCTCGGTCGTTGAAGACTCAATAGAAAAAGTATAAGATGAGGCTTGAGGGTCAGTTGGAGAACACACCAGATTGATCAATCATTCAATTTTCTAAAGCGGGGTTTGCTAAGAGAAATCGAATTAGTGATCAGAGTTGCGGGGAGGGGTAGTGAGTACGAGGCAAAGAGGTAGAGAGATAGTGCCGAAATACCAGCCCAGAAGCAGAGCCAGAGGGAGCCACACAGAGGCTAGCAGGGACTGCGCAGAGGCTAGAAGGGCCTACGTCATCTGCGTAGAGGCTGCAGGAGTGATGCAAAGAGCCAGAGAGGTTGCACAGAGCCTCAAAGGACTGACGCAGAGTGTTTCAGGCTGACACAGTGCGTCAAATTGTGCTGGAGAGGGTTTCGTGGGGCAGACTTTCCAAATATCTACTTCCGAAGAAAGGTATTACTGCCAGATTATTTATCTGTGTCGGATGAGCCAGTTTGGCACCCAATGTACTCAGAAAACTGCCGAACAATAAAAACCCTCAAAACTGCTGCACCGGTTTTCTCAAGTTGGGTTTTTCCAGGGACGATTGTCCAAAAATATCGGTGTCACTTGTGTGTTTGTCTATTTCTTTTAGTGGTTGATTTGAAGATGGTTGAGACTATATTGTGTTTATTTCAATGTATATATGGTTAAATAACTTATTAGTGATTAAACAAGTAGGCGAAATAAACCAGAGAATACAGATAAAATTTCTAATGGGTAATACTTAGAAATTTCAACATATAATAGGACCATCAAAGTACAACAGAAAAGTTCTGCCACTGTATTGCTTATTTTCAACATGCAAGTATGAACTAATATCAACAATTCCATGTCTCATTGTGCTCCTTTTTAAATATTTGCCCCTGCAGATTTCAATATATCTTTACTAGCCAAGTGATTGATAACAATGCTTCCTTTCTTTTGTTGCAAATAAACTCCATGATAGGCATTCCAGCTGCTGGAAGTAACATTCTCTCTTGTGCCCAGAATGTGATATAAGATTTGTACCTCAAAGCTAGAAACATCCTCAAGATCAATGGCTCAACTTCATGCTTCCAAGAAGCATCCATAATAGGCCCTTTTCTGTTGTAGCAAACTCCTCTAGGACTATGTCAACATGCTACCCCAAAGATGTTGAAATTCACTATCTTTGCATTCTTCTAGGAAAGTCTTGAACCATGTAAACTCCTTAAGGCTCTAAAACAACAAGCAAACTATTATTTTTAGTAATTCAATACATTAGTTTTTTTCACCATGAAGATGAATTTCAAACCTAGATTAACCAACTACATAACATTGTATATAAAGTTGTTTCTAGCAATGTCTTTCCAAATCCCATACCATGGGTCAATATGCAACCAAGACCCTTGTTTCTAGACTTGAACTTATTTTCTGATTGGATACAATTTTCCCAACTGAATTAGGTGCCAAGAATATAGTGAGGTTATGAAGTAGAAGAAGACACTCAAATTTCTCTTCATTTATTATTTTGACAACATTAATAAGGCCTTCAGCAGCATTGCTTTAGATTCAATTTCCTTCACCCTCATTTGCAACATTCTTCAAAATGTCATTTGATATGAGAGATGGGTTCACACAGAACCATGTCAAGCCATCCCATATGACATTTAAGAAATTAGAAAAAGTGACTAACTGTAATCAATAACACTAGATTCATAGAAAAATGATGTTTTACACATTCAAGTTCCAAGCTAGTTCTGGATCTGGAAACTAAATTTACCTTAAAATCCTATCACCATTATGCTGGAAAAACATCAATATCACACTTTTCTTGAGCATGTGAATCCCTTCTTGTTCTTTCTTGTCGTTCCTTCTCTTGGAAGGGTATCTTCCTATCTAATATTATCTTGAAACATCCATTGCAAACACCAAGCAACCAATGTAAGCCCTGCACATTGTTTGGTCTATGGGGTGATTGGAATTTTTTGAAGTGTATATAGGGATTAGGTTTTGCAAATGTAGTCTAGCTCTTCAACCTTGGACTTGCCTCATCATTTTACAAGAAGAAATCCTCCTATCTCTCAAAAGGGAAGGCTTCTTGTTATCAAATTTAATTATCTTTGTTCCACACAAGATAGTCCCACAAAAATGAAAAAACAACCTTCCTGCATATCATGTCGCACTGATATAACCACATAATGTTTCTTCATACCCATCCAATTTAAAATGAAAGGAATCGTATACAGTTTCTATTGTCAGAACAGGAGTGGTATAGTCTTCTTGTTCAAATATTGAGCTTGAAAATATGATAATAAGATTGCGTACAATTGTATCATTCTCATTTCCTGTTAGGACAATATTGGGGTAATAAAGCATCAACTCACACTTTAATCCATTAATCATGTCACAAGGATGCAAAAATGAAGCCTCACCAGTCAATGTTCCATCCCCATCATTATTTTCTGCCTTTGGTGAGATCATAGTTTTTGAAATGTCTTCAAATGATGTAGTGAAGCCCAACCTCAAATTGTCAACCACATAAAATATTGCCATTGAGGAGTTATTATTTGATTTCAAAAAAAAATATGTATTACTCTTGATGGACCCTGATAACATTATCTATTTCTTCTTGGAGTTACCTTCAGCTGCTCATGATAATACCAGATCACATTACCTTTGTTTCTATTATGTCTACATTCTATTCTCCTATATCAATTGGATTAGTGACATCCATTCCCGCGACAATCTGTAAATTAGGGGGACTGGAATTACATGTCTTGCTTGTTGAGCACTCTTTGCAAAATTGGCTTCCTTAATTGGATAATAATGTAGCTCCCCAGGTTCTCTTCTTGATCCATCCTTATACCACATTTTCATGTTGCCTAGAAAAGTTAAATGTGAATGGTGTTGGGCTCAATATTTTGTCAGACATGGGGCTTCAGTATCAGTTGGATTTCATGATTCCTTAGTATTGCAAATATTTTAGAGAGTAACTTATGTGGGAAAGGCTCCATTCCTCGGTAGATTCATGAGATTGAAAACAATGTTGCGATAATCACGATCGAGATTAAATCAACGAGGGTTTGGAAAAAAGAAAAAATCATAAAAATTGGGATAAAATCAGTGAAAAATCAGCAAAACTAAAAAAATACAAAAATATATATACTTTTTTCAATTTTTTTAGTATCTAATGCATCCACAACATAAAATAAATGCATTGACACATAAATATGAAAAGAGAACTAATATATAAGATGTATAATATGTCTAGTGCTACATCACACATAACAGTGAATCATGTCCTGAATCTTGAGTCTTGACTCAGCCTCAAAATATCAACAAAAAATATAAAATGCATCTCATATCATGAGCCATATACAATGAAATGAACCACTAAGTAACCACTTATTTCCTCAGCCCCTCTTGCGAAAAAATGTAATAGTTTTTCCTCTAGATGAAGAAGGCCCTAGGGTTGGCATTAGACTTTGATGTCCTCTAGAAGTTGAAGAACTAGGAGCTAGAGGAGGTAGACCACGTCCTCTATTGGTGACCATGGTAAGTGATGTCACCTCCTCCTCTTGTTTCTCCTCCTCCTCCTCCCCTGTAGCTGCTACCCCCTCCATTACCTCCTGCATTGTAGTTGTTACCCCCTCCACTACCTCCTCCTCTAACCAATCAAGGGTCGATTCCATGTCAGGGCTCTCAGCCTCAACCCTCCATGCAGAAGTGGTGTCCATTGTCAATCTCATCCAGCGAGATGGCCTCCATCTCAGGTATCCTCTGAAGTTGCCTCACCGATAATCAGAGATTGTAGTAGACGTAGACCATGTCGTTAAGGCATTGGGACTCCAACTTGTATGAGGGTCATAAATTATAAATTAATAATTATAAAAATAATAAATTATATTTTTTATTATTTAATGAATTCAAAAAATTAATTGGAAATTTTTTAACCTGTTGTGCTTCTTGGTGTGTATTTTTTCAAATACACTTGTGCTTGCATCCAAAGGAGCTACATGTTCGGTCGAGCACTCGAATGGCAAGATTTTGGAGATTGGGTACTTTGCCACCATAGCTTCTGGACCATGCATCTACAACAAATAAGAGAAACATAGGAAAGAATTTGAAAGTTGAAAATTGAAACAAATTAAAGCTTACTTGAAATTTTCGTTGTTATATGATGATTAGCCATGTCAAAGCTAAATGAGCCACCTTCCATCCTGTATATCTCCATTTCTTTAGAAATTTCTGCACGTTTTGCTGGAGATGACACCATCTTCTAAACACAAGTGAAAAATCCGTCCATGACCTCAACATCAAATATGAAACCACAGGAGTAAGAAAATGCGGGGTTCGGGTAGATTCCAATAGCATGAATGGGATGATGGAGTGTATTGTTCCATCGCTCATCAATCACTCTCCATATTAGTTGTTGTTTCTCAAACTCCTCATCTCCCTTATCATCATAATAGTTGTGAATGGATTCTTTGGCCCTATCCATGGCCTCATACAAGTAGCCCATTACGGGCTTGTCTCCATCATGGTTTTAAAACCAAGTCGATACGAATCGGATTCGGCTTGGTTGACTAAGTCATATCCTTGCCTGGGTCGGCTCGCTAGAAAACGGTCAAGCGGTTGGTTCATTACTGAATCGGCCAAGTCGGTGATCGACTCGGCCAATTCGATAACAAACCAATCAGCTCGTACGAGTCTGTCTTAAACCACCGGCCTTGGCCACAGGGAAAGGGGCAACAAAGTGGACTTCAAAGTGAGTTTTTTCTTGGTTTTATTTTTGTAAGTGCCTCTACCCTCCCCCAAGCCTATAAAAGTGACCCAACCCCCTCACATTTCCTCACAGTTATCTCATTGCATTTGTGTGAGAGGTGTTTGAGAAGAGTTGGAGTTGGTTTTCTCACTATTGCTAGTGCTACTACTTCTACAGTTGCAGTTGGAAATCTTGATGAAGAGGAGGAGCCATGGGTTTCCTTGTTTGACTCTGATTCAGAGTCTGAGCCAGATGATGTTGGCTTCTCTAGCAGTAGTGACTAGTGATGTTTTGTTGTAGTGGTCATTTAAAGTCTCCTTGGTTATGTGTTTTTGTTTTGATCTCTATATATTACATGTATTAGACAGTGCACTGGGTGCCATTTTGATATAATAGACATATTCATGAGCATACTTTGATCATATGTTGCCTTCTCTCTATATTCTAATGTTATGAGTTTGGAAACATGAATGAAAATCTTTAAAAATATGTTTTTTTATACAAAAAAATATTTAATGTATTTTTTACAAAGACCGAGTCATTGAAATCAACTAGGCCGAGTCGACACCGAGCCGGAGTCAACCATTGGCCAGTTTTGAATTTGAGTCTGAGTTTTAAAACTGTGGTCTCCATCAACTAATCGAAGAACCTTTGCCAAAGATTCAGTAATGCTACACATCTCCTGCACTCCCGCCCAAAAGCTTTTTTGGCATGAAAGTAATCTGCATATGGCCTCTCCCTCTGGTTTGCAACTAAATGACAAAGCACGTCACTCCTCTGAAAGAAACATTCTCTTCACATCCTACATAGAATTCAAGAGAGATTGAAGAGGTATGAAGCTAGTGGAAAACCTTGTAATAGTAGGCTACACCAACTCCTTGTTATTGGTGAATGTTCTCATCAAATGAATCACAAACGCATGATTATATATAATTTTTGTAATGTTCTTTGATGATTCAACAATGTCCTTGACAAAAGGAATTTTTCCTATGTCCTCCAACATCAAGTCAATGCAATGTGAGCACAAGGTGTCCAATATAAGTTAGGATGCCTCTCCATAAGCATCTTGTCAACAACAACATAATTTGCAACATTGTCTATTATGAACTAGACAACATGTTGTGGACCCACCTCCTGAATGAACACGTCCAACAAATCACAATAACTGTGAATCTTTGATATGTGCAGATGCATCAACAGATTTCATAAACATTGTCCCCTTAGGACAATTAACTAAGAAGTTAATAAGGGTTCTACCCTTTTGATCAGTCTAATCATCTGACATCACACTGCATCCTGTATGTGCTCATGATGCCCTGAACTCCTCCAATCTTACAGTGCAATCGACCTTTTCATTTTGAATAATATACCATCAGGTCATCATAGGAAGGGGATTTGTACCCCAAGTCAACAATAGCAATAACATCAACCATGGGCTGATAAAATGGATTGTTCCTGGCAATGTTAAAGGGAATGTCACTCCATAGAAAACACCTTCCCACCAGCTTGTCAGCTTCTTCATTCTCCTTTTTTTTAAGAGTTGACCTGTAATGACCCACCTCTAATACAGGGAGCATAGGAATATTAGCATGCATATGATAGCTACATATGCATGCATTGCATGCACTGCTCTAGTATATACTCTAACTGATTATAAATATTCAATAATACAACACGCCTTCATTTAGGAGTTACATCATTACTCATCACTGCACATATTTGTTCATTACATCATCATTGTTTTAAAAAGCGGCAGAGTCGACTCCGACTCGGTCGAGTCAAATCGAGCCAATGCTTAGCTGGGTCGGCTCGGTGGCCAAAATGGAACATTTGGCCGGGTTGTTACCGAGTCAGTCATTGACTTGGTCGACTCGGTAACAACTCAGTTGACTCGGTAATGACTCAGCTGGCTCAGTAATAACTCGGCCGGCTCGGCTCTTTGACAAAAATCCTGAAGCACATTTGTCAAAAGTTGTTCCGCCTCCTACATATCAATGTTTGGTTTGTTGTTTATTGCATATTTATAGCCCTAAAGTAATCTATCACTGTAAGAAAGTTTTGAAAATTACAAGGCCGAAGTATGGTTATCCTGGTGGCATGAATTAGAAAACTAAAACAATGCATTGAGCCATACAATGTTTTTATAAAATGAAACATTCTGGCAATGGACTAATAAATACATATTTACCTTTGATTGTTCTGGAGCTTGACAACAATTAAATCAAAGGTTTTGAGACTTCATTAGGGGCAAAGAATTGGTATTATTGTTGTTGTAGTCTAGTGATTGTCCTTAGGCTGAGACAGAAAAAATTCATGGAATTGGTGACTAAGTATGAACTTTGTATTGGACAGTGCACTGGGTGCCATTTGATATAATGGATATATTCGTGAGCCTACTTTGATCATATGTTGTCTTCTCTCTATATTCTAACGCTTTGTGTTTGCAAACATGAATGAAAATCTTTAAAATTCTATTTTTTATAAGAAAATAAATATTTAATATATTTTTTACAATGATCGAGTCATTGAAATCAAACCAGCCGAGTCGATACCGAGTTAGAGTCGGAATCAGAGCCGACCCTCAACCGTTTCCAAACCGGAATCAAAGTTTTAAAATATTGTACATCATAATTGATAAACAATACTCTAATCTCAATATAATTTCAGTTATATAAATTCAAACTATAAATAAATATAATTTTTATACCTAAAATTAAAGCGGATTATAAATATGAATAAATATATATAAAACACTATATTAAATCTCATTTAGAGATATTCTAAATATTATGTTAAAAACCAACACTAACTAAAAGAAGCTTTTAAACTAAATCATTTGAATGAAATTACAGCTGGTATTCTAAATATTTAAAAGGGTGAACTACCTCATACTAATAGTTAGTGATAAGAATAGAGCAAGAACCTATTGTTAACCTCTCATATTACCTTATTCAATGTCACGTGTCCCATATCTTGAAATAATTTAAAGAATATTATTTGCATATCCATTTAAGTATATAGATAAGCAAGGGTGTATATATATTATGCAAAAAAATTAAATGTATTAATGATTATAGATCTTTTCAAAGGGCCACTGTGGATATTTTAAGGATGGAAAACTGAGGGAGTGTAATTTTTGAAGGACGGTCAATTGATGAGGGTGGCGATAGCCTAAACGAGATTATTTATTTCGAAGGAAAGAAAGTTAATGAAGGATGGTTTTTGGATATATTTTTCCAGATAAAGAGGTGGTGAAAACAAAAAATGTTCGTAGTAGAGCTCGTTGAAGGAGAAGAGGGGTTCTTTTGAAAGGATAGGAGAGGGGAAGGGGAGCGGAAGGGAAAGGGAAAGGGAAAGGGAAAGGGAGACACTGTGTATAGTAAGAGATGAGCTTGGGGTTTAAGATGTGACTGGAAATTTGGAAATTGGGAGAATTGAGTGTTGTTTTTGGAGTTTTGGACATGAGGGTCTAAATTTTTCAATTCCAAAGTTTTTGGGATCTGGAAACTAGATAGGTTGATCTCAGATAGGCAGGTTGGTATCAGTCGGTTTAGTAGCAGGAGTAAGTTCAGAGAAATGTCAGCCCGAGATTGACTTCAAACAAGATATCTAGGTATGTATATGCAATTAATTTGGTAAATTAAATTAAATTGATGGTCTTGTTAATTGTCAAATGTGTGTATTAAATTTTGGTAATTGCCTAGTTAATTGAAAAATTAGGGCATCATATGCCCTGGTAGATGGTTGTGTACTACATGTGGTTCCAGGAATAAAATCATGACGCAATTGTAGGTTTGACTATAAAAGCTGATGCTAAAGAATATCCACTATCACTGTAACCTCCCACCACTCCACCCCCCGCCATTTGATTCTTGATAACCTCCTTGTTCAGTTTGACTGTCTATATATTTTCCACTAATTTGAGGGTTTTAGAATGATTTCTGAAGTTGTATTTGTGTAAAGTCTTACTTTATGTCCTGGAATTTGTGCAAGGTAAAATTCCAATCAGTATACTTCCCCTGTATATGGTGCCCACATAACTTGCAAGTCAAATTTGATCTACCAAACCCCCATTGGTTTCACCATATTCTCACAAATGGTCTAATTTTCTTGGCATGTTTATTGAACTCTTAATTTAAGATTGAAGAATTTAAAATTAAACAAATCAAATTAACAATCAACATTGTAAAATTTTGACCAAAAAATACCGTCCACTCAATGCAACAATAATGGAAAAAAAAACACACTCAAACTAAGCAAAAATCATGAGAAAAACCTAGAGCACAAGAAGAATTTAAACAAATAAAATTAACAATCAATATTTTGAATTTTTTACCAAAAACCCTCTCCACTAAATGCAACAATAATGGAAAAAAGACTCACTCAAACCCAAAAAAAAATCATGGAAAATATTTAAGTGAATCCAGGAAAAAACGAAAAACATAAAAAGAACCGAGTTTGATGCCATACTTGAAATCCATGGCCTGCTGAAAAAACTCGACCCAAATTCAATTTTTTTTGCTTGGAATCCAAAATTTCCTCGGTCCTCTCTCACCCTGGTAGATTCATTCTCTCCTCCTCCTTAGTTGTCACCCTTTCCCTGTGATTAACTCTAATGCTTGCCCTCTGATTGCAAAATGAAACAAAAAAACCCAATTAAACATTTTAAAAACTTCTTGGTCCACGGCCTCACGATTTTTCCGCATTGGATCATGATTTTTTCAAAAGGAAAAATATCCGATAACACTGGCGGATAAAAAAATGTCATTTTTTCAAAAAATCACTATTTGATTGTGATTTTCGCAACCCGATTTAAAACCCCACATACTTCTAGAGAAAGAAAATGTGATTTTTTGAAAAAAAATCGCGATTTAATTGTGATTTTCGCAACACAATTTAAAACCCCACATACTTCCAGAGAAAGGGGTTCATGCTAGTTTATATGGTGGAAAGTTTCAATATCTCTTCAGGTTGAATTTGTTGTAATAAACAGGGATGAGAATCTAAGGGTGTTTCCCTTTCTCTAGACAATCCAAATAATTTTGCTTAACTAAATTGTCGAGTGCTCTGACAAATTTTGAATGATTTTTTTTATTCCACGTGACTTTGTTAGGTGCCTTTTATAAGGCAATGTTGCTAAAGTTACAAAGTATATTCCATTTTCATATATACATAATGTAAATGGAATGCTCCTAAAACTGCTTCAAACCCAGGATTTTTTCTGAGAAATACCACTTCGATTGCTCTGGGTATATGGCAACTTAATACCAATCCGTATTTATGATGCAAAGCCAACGGATCTCCAAGAACAATAGTTGTAGCATGTTTTTGTATTATGTTTTCATTGGGCTTTGTGAAAACTTTCACATGTGATAACTTTAACTCTGTAGAAGAATCCAATATCTCTCATATTGAAGAAGAAGGATGCCAATTGCACAATTATAACTTAAATCTTTTTTTTGGAAATTTCTGGTAATTTCAAACAAATAAACTGAACAGAGAATGATGCTCTGTTTCTTAGGATCTTTAACACATGGCAGCTTAAAATAGATTACTGCTGAAGCTCAGAGTTTTTTACACACGCAAAAAACTTTATGTTCATTAATAAACTGCCTGATACAAACTTCTTCCTCTTAACAGAGGGATTCACCAAGAATTTCCACACAAATTTTTTTTACTATGTTTCAGCTCCAAAATTTATTTTTACACTACTGTGTGTAAAAATAAAACTTACATTTACTGCTGTAAAAATCACTTACATTCACTGCTGGAATAAAAAAAATTCCTTACATTTGCTGCGGCAAGTTTCTCTCTTTACATTTCATATGAAACATCCAAAAATTATTACAGTTGCACTGCTGCGCATTCCCTTACAATGCTGGTTCAACCAACGAACACCAGAACATCTTTTTTATTTTGTTGTGTCCCACACATTTCTCTTAACGAACTATGAGCATTCCATATACTATGAACAAAAAACCAAACTTAACAATACGTTGACCTATACCATATTCCCGTGCATAAAAAAAACATTAAAATTAAATGGTTTTTACCAACGTTTACTTGTGCCCATACCTTTCTTTTAATCGTGTCATACTCCTGTACAAAATGAACTAAAATATTTACCTATAATTCTACAAGCTTCGGTAAATTCATTAAATTAGTTCTACGGAGAAACTAGCGGTCAACCAAAATTTACTTCATGCGAGTTCAAATGGTGTAGGTCTGTTGATTTAATCAGACAGATATCACTTGCCCAACCTAAACGAACATTATGCCCTGATGAAAAAGTGGTTTTGGAAAAGTACTGAGGACACGCGTCAGCTCAGGGTCTTATTGCGTCCGTTCGGAGGAAAACCACTTTTCATGAAAAGCGATGTGATGAAAAGGTTGGCGGTTTTCTGGAATGTATGTAGCAGTTGGAAATTAATATTTCAACACTCCCCTTTAATTTCAACTGCTGGGTTATCAGTTATACCCAGACATTTTCTCAAAAATTCAAAACTTTTCTGGTCCAATGGCTTGGTTAGAATGTCTGCAACTTGCTCTTGAGTCTTGCAATGTTTTAAAACAATTTCTCCATTGCTTACCAATTCCCTGATGTAATGAAACTTTGTGTCAATGTGTTTCGTTCTCTTATGAAACACCGAATTCTTGGATAATGCAATAGCTGAGCTATTGTCACAAAAAATCACCGTTCTTTTTTCTTGCTCTTGGCCTAAGCTCTTTAACATTCTTCTCATCCAAACTGCTTGACAAGTTGCTGCTATAGCTGCCACATATTCTGCCTCTGCTGTAGACAATGCTACAATACGCTGTTTCTTAGAAGCCCATGAAATCATTCTTGAACCCATATGAAAAACATAACCGGATGTGCTTTTCCGATCATCTACACTTCCAGCCCAATCACAATCAGTGTATCCAACTAAATCTGAACATTCTAAGACAGTATATAAAATGCCAAACCTTTTAGTACTTTTAACATACCTCAGAATTCTTTTTGCTCCCTGCCAATGTGCTTCTTTTGGCCTCTCCATGAATCTAGAAATTAAACCAACAGCATACACTATATCCGGCCTAGTTGCAGTCAAATACATGAGGCTGCCAACTATGCTCTTGTAAAAGCTAGGATCAAAATCCTTGCTGCTGTCCTCTTTGCTGAGTTTTAATCCCATCACTGTGCGAGTGATTGCTGCTTTATTGTCATGCATATTGAATTTCTCCAACACTTCATTAACATATTTTGCTTGTGAGATAAAAATCCCATTTTCATTTTGATCTACTTCTATTCCTAAGAAGTATCTCACCAAACCCATGTCAGTCATTTCAAATTCCTCTTTCATGACTGTTTTGAAATTTTGAATAAGATAAACATCATTGCCTGTGAAAATAACATCATCAACATATAACACAACAATTAGTAATTTACCATCATTTTCTTTGATGTAGACGGTGGGTTCTCCCTCACACTTTTTAAATCCTTTTTCCAGTAGATAGGAATCTATCCTACTGTACCACGCTCTTGGCACTTCCTTCAGCCCATAAAGAGCTTTCTTCAATCTGCATGCTTTGTGCTCTTGGGCTTTCTTTTCATAGCCTAGAGGTTGTTCAATGTAAACTTCTTCAATTAACACTCCATTTAGGAATGCTGACTTCACGTCTATTTGGTAAACTTTCCACTTGTTTTGTGCTGCTATGGATAGCACTGCTCTCACGGTTTCCATTCTAGCAACCGGTGCAAAAGTTTCCTCATAGTCTCTTCCATACTGCTACTTATATCCTTTGACAACCAGCGTTGTCTTGTGTCTTTTTATTTTGCCTTCAGCATTACTCTTGGTCTTGTAGACCCATTTGACTCCAATGATTTCTTTTCCTTTTGGTAGTTCAACCAAATCCCATGTCTTGTTTCTTTTTATGGCATTGATCTCCTCATCCATAGCTTTTATCCATTTCTTATCCTTAATTGCATCTTCGAAATGAATAGGGTCATCAACTTGACAATATAAAGCAAACAAAGAATTCATAGCTTCATCATAAATGTCACTTAAATTTCTGAACTTCTTACCTCTTTCATTTGGTGTACAAGTGCTTGAAGAAGCACTTGAATTTCTTCCTTGTGGTGTGCTTGGAGAAGCACTTTCATTTCTCCTCAAGGGTGTCTCTTGCTGTCCTTGTGTTGGCGCTGCTGTTTGGGGATGTATTTCAGCCATCTCCTCATCATCTTCATCATGAGACAAACAATTTTTAACATTCACTGTTTTTTCTATGCTTTCATCCCAAGCTTCCTCCTCAATGAATTGAACATCTCTGCTCACAAAAAAATTCTTGGTAGATGGGATATATAACCTTTAAGCTTTGGATTCCTCACTGTATCCAATGAAAATATATTTCTCCCCTTTGATGTCCAACTTCTTCCTTAGCTGATCTGGAATGTGTGCACAAGCCACACAACCAAAAACTTTCATGTGGGTAACTTCTTGCTTTCTCCCACTCCATGCTTCTTTCGACACTCTGTTCATGACTGCTTTTGTTGGGCATCTATTCAAAATATATACTGCACAGTGTACAGCTTCAGCACAATAATCATTTGGCAAATGCTTTGTCTTTAACATACTCCTCGCCATGTCCATGATTGTCCTGTTCTTCTTTTCAACAACTCCACTTTGTTGCGGGGTGTACCTAGCTGTAAACTGTTTATGGATTCCATTTTCTCTACAAAACCGTAGAAAGTCTTTGGAGATATACTCACTTCCTCTGTCAGTTCTTAAAACTTTGATATGCAGCCCGCTTTGGTTTTTTACAAGTGTTTTGAAATTTCGAAATTTTTCAAACACTTCACTTTTGTTCTTCAAGAAATAAACTCAAGTTTTTCTTGTAAAATCATCAATGAATGTTAGAAAATATTGGCTGCCTGCTAGTGATGGAGTTTGCATCGGTCCACATAAATTTGAGTGGAGAATCTCTAAGGGTGCTTTTGCCCTTATGCTTTTCCCAGATGGAAAACTTTCTCTGTGTTTCTTTCCCAAGATACAACCTTCACAAAGGCTGTCCGGTTTCTCTATCAATGGTAATCCTCTTATCATTCATTTTCTACTCAACAAGTTAAGACCTCCAAAGTTGAGATGTCCAAATCTCAAGTGCCACAACCAATTTTCATCCTTTGGTACGCTTTGGAAAGCCTCTTGTGTCACTGCTGCTATTACATCTTTATTTTTCAAACCTGTCTTTATTCTGAGAGGGAACATCCTGTTCCTTGTCATCTTCACTTCAACAATACATCTTTTGCTGGGCTTTCTATCCATGATGGTGCATACATCATTCTCAAAAAAAACATTGTAACCCTTTTGAACACGTTGTCCAATACTCAAGAGGTTACACTTCATTCCAGGAACATAATAGACATCTGCTATGGTTTTCTTTTCACCTTTCTTTATAAATATTTTTACTTCTCCTTTTCCCATAACAGAAACTTTACTATCAATTCTAAGTGCGACTTGTGACTTCACACTCTGATCTAAATTGGAAAACAAGGCTATGTTTCTTGTCATATGGTTACTACAACCGGAGTCTAAAAACCATATATCATCACTCTTTGTTTCAGCCATATTACAAGCTAACAACACATTATATTGGCTGATATTTTCTCTAGTGATATTTGCACTAGATCTATTACTCATATCATGTTGCTTCTTCCTACATTCATTTGCATAATGCCCATATTTTTTACAATAATAAGATTGGACAATGGATTTTTCATACCTTTGTCCCTGAGCATGATGTTGTCCACTTTGTTGACTGCTGCCTTGGCCTTGATTCTGATTTGGATTGCTGCCTCTTCCTTGAGCATTTGTTGGACTCTTTCTTCCACCTATGTTTTGGCTTCTGCCTCTTCATCTCTTGTTTCCTCTGCCTTGACCTCTTCCTCTTCCAAAGGACATCTGGGTCTTAAAGGCTTGTTCTAGAGATGAGTTTTCATTTCTACTCAACCTCTGCTCATGTGTTATCAGTGATGCATGTAGTTCATCAACTGTGAAGTTTGTGAGATCCTTTGTCTCTTCTATGGTGGTGACAATCACATCGAACTTTGAGGGTAGGACCCTCAACAGTTTCTCCACAATCCTCCTTTCTTCAAGAATCTCTCCATGAGACCTCATCTGTGTGACCAGACCAATCACATGTGTGAAAAATGAGTCAATGTTATTTGACTCCTTCATGCATAGATTCTCAAAATCTCTTCTCAGCAACTGTAGTTTTGTTGTCTTCACTTTCTCCATGCCTTGATAGGCTGTCTTGAGAGTTTGTCATGCTTCTTTGGATGTCTTGGCTGTTGCTATCCTTGGAAACACACTCTCATGCACTGCTTGATACAAAAATACGAGGGCTTTTGAGTCCTTCTTCTTATAGCTCTTCAACAGATCTTTCTCTGCCTGTGTCAAGTTATTAAACTCTTCTTCATCTGCTGGTTCTTCAAATCCATCTTCAACTAATTCCCATAAATCTTGAGAAGCAAACAGGGCTCTCATGGTTATTGCCCAATAGTCATAGTTTTTCCCATTAAACTGTGGGAGCTGAGTATTAAACATGCCCATGCTAGTGCTGGTGCTGGAGCCAACCATTCTTGCACTCTAAACTATCACTGTGTATTTAAAAATCACTGACTGTTCTCAACAGCAACACACAAAAAAAGAACTTGAGAAATACCTTGACTGAGTCTTCACTCTGCTGGAGAAGCTGCTGCAGCAATAAATCCTTCCTTCAGCTTCTTTGACACCTTCAAAGAGCCTGGACAAGCTCTGATACCACTGTTGGAAATTTCTGGTAATTTCAAACAAATAAATTGAATAGAGAATGATGCTCTGTTTCTCAGGATTTTTAACACAGGGAAGCTTAAAATAGATTATTGCAGAAGCTCAGAGTTTTTCACACACGCAAAAAACTTTATGTTCATTAATAAATTGCCTGATACAAACTTCTTCCTCTTAACAGAGGGATTCACCAAGAACTTCCACACAAAAAAAATTACTCTGTTTCAGCTCCAAAATTTATTTTTACACCACTGTGTGTAAAAATAAAACTTACATTTACTGTTGTAAAAATCACTTACATTCACTGTTGGAATAAAAAAAATTCCTTACATTTGCTGCGGCAAGTTTCTTTCTTTACATTTCATATGAAACATCCAAAAATTATTACAGTTGCACTACTGTGCATTCCCTTAAAATGTTGGTTCAATCAACGAACACCAGAACATTTTTTTTATTTTGCTGCGTCCCACACATTTCTCTTAATGAACTATGAGCATTCCATATACTATGAACAAAAAAACTAAACTTAACAATAAGTTGGCCTATACCATATTCCCATGCATAAAAAAAACATTAAAATTAAATGGTTTTTACCAATGTTTACTTGTGCCCATACCTTTCTTTTAATCGTGCCATACTCCCGTACAAAATGAGCTAAAATCTTTACCTATAATTTTACCAACCACGGTAAATTCATTAAATTAGTTCTACAGAGAAATTGGCGATCAACCAAAAATTTACTTCAAGCAAGTTCAAATAGTGCAGGTCCGTTGATTTAATCGGATGGATATCACTTGCCCAACCTAAACGAACATTACGCCCCGATGAAAAAGTGGTTTTGGAAAGGCACTGAGGACACACATCAACTCAGGGTTTTATCGCGTCCGTTTGGAAGAAAACCACTTTTCTCTGAAATGTACGTAGCAGTTGGAAATTAATATTTCAACACCTTTATGAAAACATGAAAACACAAAAGGACAAGCAAACATAATATCCTTCCTCTCAAGAATCGTGCTCCGTTTGTTTGCGGCTCAGGGTTTTATCTCGTCCGTTTGAAGGAAAACCACTTTTCTCTGAAATGTACGTCGCAGTTGGAAATTAATATTTCAACACCTTTCTGAAAACATGAAAACACAAAAGGACAAGCAAACATAATATCCTTCCTCTCAAGAATCGTTTCTCTAAGGGCTCCGTTTGTTTGACTTTGACATTTTTGTTAGCATGCACCCATATCCATTTTGGATTTCTAGTGGGATATTTTAGACAAATTCTGCAAAATTACGCACGAGTAAGAAACAACACGTGTATCCTGTTTTGTCCATTTGATTGATTGGGTTACATATGATTACAGTACATCACACATATAAACTCGGATATCACTTCATCATTTTCAAAGAAATACGAATTATGATGATCCCCTGACTTGTCTTGATCACTGTTAACTCAACTCTCTGTTAGTGCAAGACAAGTATCTGTGCAGGGGCAATTGAAATATGTTTTTTCTTGCATCAAGAAAGCAAGCATATGAGAGGATCCAACATGGATGGTATAGTACAACATTTTGAGCTTGTCGGGTTGGAGGCAAATATGTGCCCAATCCTTCCCATTGATACTTAGATACTTTGAAATAGAATAAAAATACATTCACAATAAATGTTCCTCAAGAAAGAAGAATAACCTATACCAGTACCCAACCTAGAAAACACATTACAAACACTCATTATCCATCCCCACAAGGGTTCACAAGGTTGGATAAAGATCCTATAGTCCTTTGAACCACTCGAAAGCACCAGCATATGACAAGGTGTCATTTGAGAGCTGACTCCATAATAACACTTCCTTTGATGGAACATGACAAACATAATTACATATGGCCTCTCCAAAAATACTACAAAAAATATGCATTGGCTCCTTATGCGACAAACATTTCTAAGCTCCGTCGATTCAAATGAATACCTATCAAACTAAAATTCAGACAGGGAATCTCAACTAAGCAAACTTTAGCCAATCCTTGAGCTGTCAGAAAATTATAATGTATGTCCAACCAATGCAATATGCCAAACACCATGTATTTCACATGTCTGGCTATGAAGTGTTATGGCCCTAGCTCATTTTTTTACAATGCATCATTAGAGATCCCCAGAAGTAATAAACCCACAAGCAAATGATTAAAAATCCAAGATTCCTTCCTTAACATCACCAATAGTTCTCACAAGAACAAACTCCATTCCTAAAATGAACAACTTGAATCCCTTAAGACAATTTTCACACTTAGCATACATAGTAACAAAAGAATTTCCCGCTGAAGCATTTGATACAATTCCCTTAACGCATTCCCCTGACGCATCAAAATCAAAAGCAAAGAATTCCTTGCTAAAGCTTAACATGCATATCCTGTAGGTACTTTTCATCATTCCAAGAAGAATACATATCTACAAATGTTATTTAGTCAAACAGATGCCATGCATCATGAACTCCATGCCAACTTTTACTGAAGTGAGTTGATTTGACTTTCTGCTCGCAAATTTAAGATGACAAAGGAGATGGGGGACCTCTCACTCAGTGTATTCTGAAAATATCCTGCAACCATCGCATTCCATGTGATGGCGTTTCTCTTAGGCATTTCGTCAAACATTTGGCATGCATCAATAAAATTGTTGGATTTCGTGGACATGCTTAGCAATTTATTTCCTAAGATGTTTTCCAGTGGATAGCTAGTTACCGTTATGGAGGAATGGATCCTTTTTCCTTCTGCCAAATCATTGAGGTGGCACACTCCAAGAATTGTGTCAATCTCCACTCCGGAAGAAGCGGGGATTCCCTTCATAGCTAAGGGCAACACCACTAGTGACAACATATAGAAGAGTGGAAGCCATCGCTATATGAATGTCGTTGCTAGCTCAAAAAAGTCTAACAAAGCCAATGGCCACTGTGAATCCCCTTTTCAAGGCCTTGTCGGTGGCCAGAATTATGCCTAAACAAAACCACCAAATGTGCCACATCACCCACGTTGAGGGAGTCATCCAGGATGCTTCTGGGGTTCTTTTCAATGGCTGTCACCATTATTATTTCATGACCTCGCCTTTTCCTTCCCATTCCCGTGAACATGAACTCACACTCACAATTATTTGTAATTCCTACAGTGACAGCTACCTCTCTCCTCTTCCCAACAACTGTCATGATTTTTCCTCTGCTCTTTTGTGAGTGGGTGTGGGAATTTATGCTAACGCAAATGGCCATCCCCAACGGTGTTCGTGTGAGTATCCATAGAATTATAGGGATTGAATTATCACTGGTAACTGTTCTTGAAGATGCAAAGATATATTGAAGTAATATAGGATGTTATTGTAAAAATAAAGAAAATATAACAATTTAAAGCGTGGAGTGGAAAATGGAGGCGGCCGAAACCTGTTCAAGCTTGTAACAGTCTCACACTTATATGGCTCAAATCACGTTTTCTAAACTATTTTTTCCAATCACATAATTTTAATATTATAAGTGACTTGGATATATATATATATATATATATATATAAACATAAAATTACAATTTTACTAAATAATATAACATATTTTTAAATTAAATTATTTATAATTAAAAATATATTTAAAACAACATAAAATCACATTGGAGGATGAGTTTCATAACTCGATAAAAAATATTTTATTGAAAAATTTAATCCACTTATAATCATAAAAAAAAGTATATAGAGGCTAATATTTCTTGGAGAGCCAAAATTCTTATTGTTCAGCTAAGAATTAATTCTCATCAACTTCGTTGTATAATAGGGCGGGCGCTAGAAAATTCCAAAAGAATTGTGGGAGGAAAGACTGTGTTTTTTTCTCTTCCGAAAGAATATGTATTTTTTACTCTTGTGGAAAAGTGGAAACATAAAAACATTTCATTTTAGAATGCAAAGTCTTCAAAGACAATAGGGAAAGTTATGTAGATATTTTGGCAGCTAGCTCTTGGGGTAATCTATTCAACGAGGGGTTTGTCGAGAAGTTGAGAGCGTTTATTGTGAGGCTTCACAAGAAAATGGCAAATACAAGAACCACATGGAGAAGCAATCTGTCCCATAGGTTATTTTAGCCTTGTGGACATTAAATTAATTAATTTATTTCTTTCTCATCTTTCCAAAAGTACTTATGGTTTCTTTTGCATAGCTTGTGTGGGTCCCACAATAACGAGTGACCATGTAAGTTAGTTAAAAAGAAGTCTTTATGTCAAGGATGGTAATTCCCAGACAAAAAAATACCCAATAACAATTTTAGGTTGAAAACTATTTAAGATGACCATGTAAGTTCATCGTAGTTAAGAAGAAGTCTTTATGTCAAGGATGGTCATTCCCAAACAAAAAAAATACCCAATAACAGTTTTAGGTTGAAAACTATTTAAGGTGGGACTTTATCATAATTAATTAAAGTCGCTCCATTACCCTGAAGATTCAAAAGCATGCAGCAGACATTCGGCGTAATCGTTACCGAAGAAGTCTTTATGTCAAGGATGGTCATTCCCAAACAAAAACTACCCAATAACAGTTTTAGGTTGAAAACTATTTAAGGTGGGACTTTATCATAATTAATTAAAGTCGCTCCATTAATCTGAGGATTCAAGAGCATGCAGACATTCCGCGTAATCGATCGTTCCCGCTCCTCAATGATTGCTGAGCATGTAGAGAAAACAAAACACCATATTCATATAGAATATTCTCGTGTCCTTGCTAAGATTGATAATTTCCATCATAAAAAGTTAAGAGATGCCATTGAAATTAAAAAACAGTCTCATAATCTTAATAGAAATGATGGCTTGAAATTAAGCGAGAGTTGGATTCTTGCTTTTCCCTTATAAGTTTTTTTAGTAATTAAAAATTAATATAAAAAATTAAATTATTAATATATTTTTTAGTTATTAAAGATCAAAAATTAAAAGATTAAGAATAAGATTAAATAGTATAAAAAACATTAATGATCAAGAAGAAGAAAAATAAATTAAAAAATATAAGAATAATTTATATATCTATATATATATATATAAATTATTTTCTAACCTATTCCCTAATTTTTTCATAATTATTTTTTTTAATAAAAATTTCTGAGTAAAAAAAAATTTAACTAGCCGTTTGTACATATTATTATCTAACGACCAATTTTAGATCTTGAAGCATCCCTTTGCTATTTAATCGTACTGGTAAAATAATATTATTATCTAACGACTAGTTTTGGATCTTGATGCATCCCTTTGCTATTTAATTATACTGGTAGATCAGTTTTTTTCACCTTGGTCCTGATGATGAACCTCATTGGTAGGTTCGAAACGTTGACCCTCAAACAATACTTATGTGATTTATCCACAATCTTCTTCAAAAATAATTAAAGTAATTTTGTGTAGGAGTTATCCTAAGAATCTCCGAAGTCGGAATTTTGATACGAACTTGACCAAAAATAGAAATTTTATGTTCTATAAAAAAATTGGTTGGGTTATGATCTAGTTGTAAATTGGTCGAAAAAAATCAAAATTAAACCCATTTAAATTTTCAATTAAACATTTTATATCATTTTACCTAAAAATCCCCTAAGCACTAAAAGGAAATCTTTAAAAATATATAATTTGTTGAATTGAGGCTTCTGTGATCCCTATCAAATTTACGAAGATTTTTGGGCATAAATCACATGATATTTCATTTATCCACGCGTTTGGAACCAACCAGTGTGGAACCAGGTTCATCGTGAGGACAAGTTTTTGGGCGTAAATCACATGATATTTCATTTATCCACGCGTTTGGAACCAACCAGTGTGGAACCAGGTTCATCGTGAGGACAAGTTGAAGAATCAGATTAAGCTTTTGCATGTTAAATAGTCAGAGTAGAACCTCCAATGGCTACAATTCCTGATCGTGCAACGGCTATATTGACCAATGGCTAACCGGGGATCAGTTAGTTAGACCAAGGTCATAAAAATAAGTTAATTTAATATATTAAATAGAAAGATGGTTATATTAAGACAGAGGACAAATAACCACACCTTTAATTTTTAACTATATATATATATATATATATCTATATATATATATATATATATATATATAAATAAAATAATTTTAAATGGTTGTTAATAGTTAGTTATAAAAAGTAATAACTATTTAATAAATACATATAAAATATAAATTTTAAAATAAGAAAATGATATTAAGTTAATTTTATCTATTTTGTTAAATTAACCTAGAGGATTATTTAATAAATTAACCAAATTTTAATTAATTGTTTATATGAATACACCTAAAGGTTTAAACTACTTTATAAAAATTTCTCTCTATATATATAATAAATTAATTTTATTTAGATAATATTTTTGTTAAACTATTAACACTGGTTATAACTAACTATTATCTTAATAAAATTAATTTATAAATACTAACTATATTAAGATAATAGTTAGTTATAACCAGTATTAATAGTTTAATTAACTATTATCTTAATAAAATTAATTTATTATATATATATATAGAGTAATTTTTATAAAGTAGTTTAAACCTTTAGGTGTATTCATATAAACAATTAATTAAAATTTGGTTAATTTATTAAATAATCCTCTAGGTTAATTTAACAAAATAGATAAAACTAATTTAATATCATTTTCTAAAATTTATATTTTATATGTATTTATTAAATAGTTACTACCTTTTATAACTAACTATTAACAACCATTTAAAATTACTATATATATATATATATATATATATATATATATATATATATATATAGATAGTTAAAAATTAAAGGTGTGGTTATTTGTCCCTCTGTCTTAATATAACCATCTTCCTATTTAATATATTAAATTAACTTATTTTTATGACCTTGGTCTAACTAACTGATCCCCGGTCAAATTTAGCCATTGGTGAATATAACCGTTGCCTGATCAGGAATTGTTGTTTTGCTCTGACTATTTCACATGGAAAAGCTTGATTTGATTCTTCAATGCTCTGACTATGTAACATACAAAAGCTTGATCTGATTCTTCAACTTGTCCTGGGATGAACCACACTGGTTGGTTTGAAAAGCGTCGACAAATGAAATATCATGTGATTTACCCTGAAAAATCTTCATAAATATATAATTTAATATAAATATTATTAGCATATTTATTAATATGTTAGCATCAAAAATAGTGTAAAAATCATGTCGAAAATGGCTTATTTAAATCAAATTTAATTTAAGAAGGTGAAGCTCCATAACCACATCTTAAAAATGAATATATTTAGTTTTTATTTATGATATATAAATAGATATTCTACTTACACTAATCATAATCAACTTATGTAAAACTCGTGTACCTTTCCTAGTTCCCAGATGAATATAATTCATTATATTTTAATAAAATAAGAATTTTTTTTCTTGTAAAAGTTGTTATGACTTCTGTAATTGATATGTTACATGAGCTTACTTATTTATATTTTATTTTCAATGGCATAATATAGTGATGTATATTTATTTCTTATTTCTTAGTAATTTAAATACGTGATATAATTGTAAAAAGTAAGGTTATCAAGTTTTTATTAATATAAATATTTAAATGCGAAAGTTTTTAAAATAATATTAATTAAAAGTGAATTTGATTAACTGGAAACTTTTTATAAATAACTTAAAAATTGATTATATTTAAAAACTAAAAGAAGTATAATATATTTTTTTAATGGAAATATTTAGTTTAAATGAGAGTGAGTTATTTAATTGATGTGATAATTTTTCCATCACTTGAATGTTAATATTGTTAATAATTTTGTTATTATGCTTTATTTTTCTTTAACAATGAGTGAGTAAACATTTTATTCATTTTTAATTTGAAACGATAAGTAAAGACTCCTCACTCTTGATTTGAAGGAGTGCCTACTATGTATAGCTTTAATAATGAGTGAGTAAACATTTTCTCCAATTTTAATTTAAAAGAATAAGTAAACACTCCTCACACTTGATATGAAGGAGTACCTTGAGTACCTACTACGTATATGATATGCATTTATAGTTTGGAACTTTCTCACATTATTGAATTATTTATTTTATATATATTTGTTTTGTATGTGGAATGAAGAAATTATAAATCTCAATTTTATATTAACAAAATATATAGTTGGTCTCACTTATCCGTGCCAAAGATTTTTACAGGAACAACATTAAAAATAGCAAGTCGGATGCTCAGATCATCCTGTGTGCATACAAGGCCACTGCTAATGCATCTTAATGCTTCCTCCTACCGGCATGTTTCCCTTATTGTAGAATCTACCATATCCACAAGATGCCCTTGCTTGTATAATATCCATGCATGTATCACATTTTCAATTGTAAATGCATGGTCACCCAACATCTCTATAATTATGCATGGAAAACCATCGTTGATAAAGTGGAAGTGTTACCCATTATAATAAGCTTTGTGCTTCATCAAGAAATGCTATGTCACTGCTATTCCGCCCACTCACGATCTCAACCACTAACACTCCAAAGTTGTACAGATATTTTTCCCCTCATTGTATACTATGGCATCATGTAACTGTTGCATACTCCAATCTCAAACTATTCAAATGTGTAGGGTGCTAAATACTGCACAATTGCATACATGTTATGTGTCAATAAATTATATAAAGAAAAAGATAGAGGGTAATATTCATACTTTGTCCCTACAACTCTTGTTTGGATATGAGTTTCATCTTCAGGAAATAGTCTCGCTAACCAAAAGTCTGTTATCTTTGGATTCAATTCCTCATCTAGGAGAATGTTATTTTCTTTAATGTCTCTGTGAATGATTCACATGTGTAAATCTTTGTGTAGATAAAGAAGACCACGAGTTATTCCCATTATGATGTTATGACGATTTTTCCAATCCTGATGTCTCTTCTTCTCTGGCTCTGTATTCGAATTTCAATGTTAGCAGATTTGAAAACATTCAAATAATCAAACTCATTAAATTTACTCAGCAATTATTATCCTCCCCTCAACAAAAAAAATCCAAAATGGCATACCAAAGAGAAAAGTGTTAAGGCTCTTGTTAATAAGTAATCTTTCTTATCCCTCGACACAACAGCCAAGCATCTTTACAAGATTTCAGTGTTGAATGGTCAAAAGCTTCACCTCATTCATAAATTCTCGTTTTCCCTACCTAGATCTTACACACAATTTCTTCATTGCAATTTCTTTGCCATCTCTGGTTAATCCCTAAAACAACCAACCACATCAAGATAAGCCTATCAACAAACCCATTATTTTTCAATCCTCTCAAAGATCATGCCATGTCATACAATTTCATGGTTTTAGGAAAATGGGTACATAAATATGTACCTTATATACATGGCCAAAGCCTCCTTGTCCAAGCTTATTCTTTTCATCAAAATTATTTGTCGCTTTTGTGAGTGCTTCTAAGGTGAAAAGAATTTTCTCTAGCTGGAGTATAGTCATCTTTGTCTCGTAATTGCCAAGGATTTCTATTAAGAAGAAAAAGTGAATATAAAGAATCTAATTTCATTGGATAACACAAATTTAACTCTTAGAAAAAAGTATCAAAATTGTAGATTGTACCTTCCATCTGTCCATGACTCCATGAATTGTCACAATGCATTTTATTCCTCATGGAAAATCGACAGAAAATTAATGCTAGAATCATGCCTCCCACAATCCCCAATGTTATGGGTAATTTTTTTTTTACAGGGAACCTTCTATAAAGCAGATCTTGAATATATTGTAATGTTATTTACAAAAGTGAAACAACCAAACTCTATATAATCCCAGTAAGGCGCATATCATAAATATCAATTCAGCACAAAGAGATTTAATGTACATTACTTAACGTGGTTGGTGAAGTTCCAGTACCCGGAGTAGTTTGGGTAGGTTTTGTGGAAGGGTTTAGCCCAGAGGATGCAGGTGGACTAGTACCATAAAAAAGGTGTATTTCACATTGAACCCTGCAGCTTCCCAACAATGCTTAAGCTCCTCGCTTCAGAGAACAACATTTGTAGAGGGTTTATGTTGCTAAATGCAGACATGATCTGCAGTGGTTGATGGATATATCTCTCCAACACTAAACGAGACCGTAAACGGTACCACTAATAGAATATGGAGTTGATCCTTCAGTGAATCCGTTGCTTCCTGGAACATTATAAGCTTTATCGGACAAGTTGGAAATGAGACTTGAATTTTGAAGTGGTGCTTCTATGGTTCTAAACTTGTATAGATTACCTGTATCAATATCCTTTAAGTTCTCTAGATAATTTCTTCGATGTCTAGCTTTGAAAAGAAGTTGTAGTTCTTGTATCGCACGAAGCGGTTATCGAGCCATACTCGGCCACCTACGTTGTTTCCGCAAAGTTGTAGAACACTATCATTTGCTTATTATGAACAGATTTAACAGTTGTTCTCAGACATGTTGCTTGTGCATTGGAGAAGGCCATAGATTATGTTGGGAGTTTGACCATAGGAACAAGTGTTGAACCTTGTTTGAGGTGTGTTTTTCACTAGATCATCCATCACCCTATCCAAATTGCTCAAAAAAATACTTCCACCAGCATAATTAGAGGCATTATTGCATGCATATGAGTCAATTTGTGATGTAACAGACATAAAACTAGTAATGAATAGTGAACTAATCAAATTAAATAGAATGGTTGCTTGTTTGCTAATTTAGCAGAAAATAAACTATCCTTCACGAAGCCAAATCTCATGATCTTGAAACTGGTAAACTTTGTTAAGGAATAAGGAACATGATGAATATGGGATCAAAACTACTATTAAATTGATGGAATTAGATCACAGAAGCAATGGTGAGGATGGGTCTCAGAGTGAGGATTTAGAATCAATGGCAAGGATTGCAAAATCGATGAAATTGCCAAAAATGGCATGTATAGGCTTCATTTCAGTAACAACAATACTGAATCATATTAAAAAACCAAATAAATTAGAAAATTTTCTAACAAACATGTCATCTGTCCTTTCACATTAAATTAATAAATTACACTCTAGAGTATCATCACTAACCGATGTGCGGAATCGAATGTCTTTCGTCCTTATTGTTGTGACTATGTATAATAGTTAGATAACTCTATTTCCAAAGCATAATACTTAGATAAATCCTTTTCAATGTAGTGATTTAACTTATATATGTTTTGTTATAAGTCTTAGGAGGTATTTTTTTGGGCATATTTTCCTATTAAAATTGGTCAAATTCTGTAGTTTTTTTAGAATTTTAATTTGTAAAATTTACATAATTTAATTACCCAAAAGAAATTCGAAAACCTAAATATTTATATATTTTACAATTTAACAATTGTAACCTAATTTTTTTAAATTCCAACATGATTTTACAATTAAATTTATTTAGTTATTTGTATTTTATAAATAAAAAATTATGCTTATATTTGTTATTAAAAGTTTCTTTTTGAAATTATGCAACTAATTTTGAATTCTAAATTTTAATTATGAACTTATTTTTGGATTTATTCTTGGGGAGATGATTTTCCCAAATAGTCTATTCCTTCAGTGTATTTTTACTCTTAAGATATTCTCACACATAGGAAATAGTTAAATATAACTTGGTTTAGTGTATAGTTAGGTAAAGTGTGCTTCTTTACTACGTACTTTTTGTAACTTACAATCCAAGAGTCGCGATATGTTCTAGACATGAAGTGATTTGACGATTCATTCTCTCCTCGGTATTACAAAAACTTGATCCGTGGCTTAACACCCGATTGGTCCATGATATTGATTTAAAGAGCATGGAGGGTCATTTGTAAGGTAACCGTTCATGAGAGAAGCTTATGTAAATTTTCTTTCTTTTACATTAATAAATTGCCTAAAGTGGTCGCGTTGGCTCAGGTCGTGGACTGTTTCCTCTTTGAGGGTTATAACCACATCAAAAATACTAGTGTATTGATTTGTGATTTGTTTGTGAGCAGTGTCCTTTGGTGTTCTATCTAAGGAACTTACCTTGTAAATTCTTACATGGTATCAGAGCTATTCGAGGGCCACATCCATTGGTGATCCAAATTTGAAGTCGGTACAACTGCATCCGACTGTCATTTCCTAGATCTATTGTTTCTGACCGCTTTCGGGCCAAGAGGGCTGCTCTATTGTGTTAGGAGAATCTATTCTAGTGAGGAACCCCTTTCGTTTCATGCAAAAAGGTTTCCGGTAGCCCTAGCTACATCATTTTTAAGATATGGAGGTATAGAGTGTTTATTTGCAGTTACAATTATTTATATCTCTGTTTATTTCAGTTTATAGTCCTTTATAATTTTATTTATTACCAGATCTATACATTTCATTTCTGCATATGATCTTTGCCCCGCAACTCTATGCGATCTGGGAAAATAAAAAACAAGAAGAAATTTTCTCATGCATATGCTCTTTTCTGCTGCGTCTTAGTGTGATCTCGGAAAATCACAAACATTGAGGAAAATATTTAGTTTCTAGCCAAATTTATCTTGAAGCTGTAAGGCTTGGATTTCTTTTGCATGTTCGTTTTGGGTTGTGTGGTTTTTTTTTTAAGGAAAAAAGAGGTTTTCAAGTAAGCACGCACTCCAAAGCTTCAGTGAGCAAAAAAAAAAACCCTTCCTCCTTTACAAAAATTACCAACCTTTTAAACTAGCTCACTTGGTCCAAAGTTAATTTATGAGAATAGAGGTCTTGGATTCAAGTCTTTCTTTTTGTTGAGTTACTTTTTCAAAAATCACATGTAACTTATGTTTTAAAGTTACTTTATGTAAAAGTGTTCTCACCCATTATAAAAAGTGAGTCACTTATAATTCCGAAGTCACTTTATCTTGTATTTAAGTCACAATTTAGTGGGTAGTTCATAAAGTACCATTGTAAAAGTGACTTTCAATTATTTATAAAAGTGGGTCACATAAAGTAATATTTTTTTAAAAGTGAGCTAATTAGATTAAGTTTAGAAAATGGGGGGAATTTTTTTAAAATATAAAATTATCATTCACTTCCCAATGTTCACGTAGTTCGTTGGCATGTTCAACAACTTTTCTTCAAAAAGCCATAACTTCTTCATCCGGAAGTCGTTTTCAGAGCCTTTTTTTTTATCGGCCTAATTTTTTCGAGATATTTCCATTCGAACACTTAGTTTCATCATATTTAGCTTCAATTTCTTTAAAATGGAAAGTCCATGCCTAGTTATTCTTGACAACACCAACTACTTCCAATGGTTATCCTACATTGTGGATTTATTTAGAAATAGAGGTCTTTATAGAATAGCCTCAGGCCAAGAATATAAAACTAAAGATGAAGAGAAGGTAGCCAAATGAGAAAATAAGAAAGATCAAGCACATGGGTTAATAGGGATGTCTATTTCTCCAGACCTTAGATCCCATATCGTAGAACTTGATACCCTTAATAAAGCAATGAAACAACTCAATAAAGTTTTTGGAATTAAAAAAAAGAGCCCATCAACTTGAAAATGAGTTGCTTACGTTGGACCCCAATAATTTTTCTTCCATTGAAGATTTTTTGTCCAAGTTCAAGACCCTTAGACTTCTCTTGGAAGGTGTTAAGGTTAAGAAAGAAGATGGTAGTGTTATCTATTCCATTCTTACTAAGTTAGGACCAGCCTGCTCTGTGTTTGCTTCCTCCTTCCATTCTACTAGAGAAGCCTTTATTTCTCAAGGACAATCCTACAAGTCCCCCTCTTTTGATGCCTTTTTTGATTCTTTAATAAGAGAACAAGGAAAACTCTTACATCTTGGTCTTTTTAATACTGGAAACTCTTCTAAGAAAGCCTTAGTATCCCAACAACAATCAAATTCAAAGAATCCTAAGAAGCAGCATCCTAAAAGAATGGTCCTAAACCAAACAAGGGCCCTAAGCAATTTCAGTCTCAAAATGAAAAATCAATTCAACAAAATGATAAGGAAAATAAAAACAAAGGGAAGAAGATTGATATACATTGCAACTTTTGTAATCGTGATGGCCACTTAAAATCCAAATGATTTAAGAAGATGGAAGCCTTGGAAGAAGTAATGAAGAAGCATAACATCCATTTGGAGCGCTCTTCAACTTCAACTTCATCTTCAAGAATAACACTTTCTGCATGTGGTTGTCAAGCATCTCGGTCTGGTTATGCACTAAATGTGTCTTCTTCTTCTCATTCTCATGAGTGGCTCATTGATTCTAGAGCTTCTTATCACATGGCCAAAAACAAAGCCATGTTTTCTTCTTTAAATGATTGTAACACCAAAAATATATATGTTGTGATGATAGATCTCTTAGTGTTGTAGGGACTAGAACTATTCATCTACATAATGGTCAATTTAATGATGTATTATGTGTTCCTACCTTATCCTACAACCTTCTATCTGTATATCAGATAACTCATTCAGGTGAAGGTAAAATCATTGAATTTTCACCTCATGATGTTGTAATTAAGGACCTAAGAGATCCTAGACAGATTTTAGCTACTGGCATTGTTGATGATTTTACAAGGTTGTATAAGGCTAACAAATTTGGGTCATCAACTCTTCCCTCGGTACTTGTTGCTCATAATAATGAAGTGAGCAAACTTTGGCATGAGTGATTTGGTCACTTAAACTATCGCTCCCTTCAAAATCTATGTAAAGAAAATATGGTGACAGGTCTTCCTATGGTATCTTGCAAAGATGGTGTTTGTTACATATGTGTACTCGGAAAACATCATCGGGATAGTTTTGAAAAACGTGCCTCTTGGCACACCTCAACCTCTTTACAGCTTGTGCATAATGAGTTATGTGGTCCACTTCTAATTGTTTCATTCTCTGGCTAAAAGTATTTCTTAACTTTTATTGATGATTTCTCCAGACCATTTGGGTATACTTCTTAAAACTCATGAGTGAAGTCTTTAACATGTTCTTGGCCTTTAAGGCCTTTGTTGAAAAACAATCTTGACATAAAATTCTTAAGCTAAGATCTGATAATGGTGGAGAATATGTTGACAACAAATTCATAAACTTTTGCACCGAGCATGGAATTCAATTGCAACATACTGTTCCATATACTCCACAACAAAATGGTGTAGCTGAAAGAAAGAATCATGCCTTAAAAGAAATGGCTAATTGTATGTTTCAAACTAAAATAATTAGTCTTAAATTTTGGGCAGAAGCAATTAATTGTGCAAATTACATAGTAAATCACACTCCTACTAAGGTTTTAAAGAATATCACTACAGAAGAAGCATGGAGCTCAATTAAACCAGATGTAAGTCACTTTAGTGTTTTTGGAAGTGAAGCATGGGTCCATATTCTAGATGAGAAACATAAAGCCTTAGAACCTAAGAGTGGAAAATGTATTTTTGTTGGATATTCTGAAGATTTCAAAAGATATAGACTTTGTCAACCTAAATCCAAAAATGTTATCATTAGAAGAGATGTAAAGTTTGCTGAAAATATATCGGCCTACGAGCCTAGTTTGGTGGATGTGCCACCTCTCTTTATCCCTTCTACTTCTGAAAATATTCCTTCTTGAGATGATGACAGCGAGGATGAAAATCTTCCCCCACCTTCTCGGGATCCTCCTTCAGCTCCTCAGCTTCCAAAACGTGTCTGCACTACACGAGATGTAGCAGGGGCTCTTGCAGGTGATCCTACAGATCAATGTCATACATGTTCTCAGTTCGATAGAGCCTCTTCTTTGTTGGCTCAAGATTTAACGAATTATGATCCTGACGCCTTTCTAGAAGCTTCAGGCCATCCAGATTGGGATGCAGCTATGAATGAAGAATATTGTTCATTATTGGCAAATGATACATGGGACTTTGTTCCTCTTCCAAAGGGACAAAAACTTGTTAGATGCAAATGGGTTTACATAACCAAGTTTGGACCATGTGGAAAAGTTGATAAACATAAAGCTCGTCTTGTTGCTAATGGTTTTTCACAAGTTGAAGGCATTGAATATACTGAAACCTTCTCCCCTGTTACCAAAATGAACTCTATCCGCCTTGTTCTTTCCCTTACTGCCTCTTTCAAATGGGAAGTACATAAGATGGATGTTAAATCTGCCTTATTGCATGGGGGCTTGCATGAATAAATCTATATGGAACAACCTCCTGGCTTTATACAAATAGACTTCAGCCTTGTGTGTTAGCTTAAGAAATCCCTTTCTGGTCTCAAGCAAGCCCCTCAGGATTGGTATGCAAAAATGGATAGCTTTCTTTTAGATATTAGCTTTTCTGGGTGTCATTCTAACAATATTGTCTACACCAAGAAAGTGGGTAAGTCTCTTATCATTCTTGTTCTTTATGTTGATGATATTATCCTTATTGGTAGTGATCCCAACCTTATAAAACATGTGAAGTCTAGCCTTAAAAATCAGTTTGAAATGACAAAATTAGGATACTTGCATTATTTTCTTGGTCTTCAAGTCTTGAAATCCAAAGAAGGTATTTCCCTTTCCCAGTCCAAGTATGCATGTGATTTTCTACGTCACTTTCACATGGAAGATTGTAAAACAACCCCTTCTCCCTTTCAATCTGGAGCCAAACTTTCGGTCATTTGTACTTCCCCTGAAGTTGATGCTACCTTATATTGTCACCTTATTGGAAAACTTTTGTATCTGACCCATTCCCATCCTGACCTTTCCTTTGTTGTTGGCCTTATTGGTCGGTTTATGAAAAACCCACATGAAAGTCATTGGAAAGCAGCTAAAAGAATACTTCGTTATGTTCGAAGTACAATTCAGTTTGGGATTCATTACAGTGCAGAAGCATCTCCTCTATTGGTTGGTTTCACTGATTCGGATTGGGGAATATTGGATAAAGAAATTGCTCTCACGATATATATTTATAGAAATTCACGAAAGCGAAGGAATGGTAAGGTCTACGATGGTTTAGAAAATACGATATGAGAAATGCAAATGGTTGTCGTGGTTTGAAAATGTTAAGGGACTGAGCAGGCTTGTATATTTAATTGCAGTTGTTATAACAACATCATTTGCTTTTGGATGGCAACTGGAAAATTTATAGGGATATAAAGAGATCGGTAAGGGCTTGAAAGATTAAATTTCTACCATAGCATATGATAATTCTTTTCTTTTACCTTTTTCTTCAGGGTTTGATCAAATTTTTAGATCAGGGTTTGGGCTCTAGTGGTTTGAGTCCGATTTACGCCTATGGGTGGGAACTCAAGAAGGGGTACAAGGAGGCGTGGCTTGGCAAAGAGGGAAGATGAAATGCAAGAAGATGGGGATTCGTCGTGGGGTAACCGCAGGGCAGTGGGTAGTCCGGTGAGGAATAATGAAAGTCATTCGCGTGGGCACAGAGGAGGTTCTGATCAGAAGTTATTTGTAGAGGCCGAAGCTTTAGCTGAGTGGTAGCCTTCGTGCATGCTAGGTTTGGTGACATTTGTTATTTCTGAAATTGATTGATTGTCATGCCTTTTAGTTTTTTCAATTTAAATCGTTAGTGCAAGGAGTGCAAAAATAGAAGATTTATCCATTATGAATCTAAAAGGTGTACATAAAACAACATATGGACAGATGTCAACCAGATATGGAAAAGGTAGACAATGCATCAATTTCAAAAAGAACACCTTTAGTGTAAAGATACATATATCCACCTTTTGAATGCAATTGGTGACCTAAAAAGGTAAACTATGGAAGGAAAAGCAACATGATCAAGCTTCCTCAACCAGATATGGAAAAGGTAGACAATGCCTGATCAATTTAAAAAAGAACACCTTTAGTGTAAAGATACATATATCCACTTTTTAAATGCAATTGGTGACATAAAAAGGTAAACTGTGGAAGGAAAAGCAACATACTCAAGCTTCCTCGAGTGTGTTTAAGTCTTTCTTTTCTTTTATTAAAAACAAACATTTTATATTAATTTACAAGAGCATATGTGCATTACTCTTAAATATCATACACAATATGCGCACAAACATCATTATGTGTTCTAATATGTTATATTATAGGAGCATATTTCAAAATTACCACTTATGGATCATAGTTATAGATTTAGCAAAGTTTTCAAAAGATAACCACCATATCCTACTAACACAAACTACAAAATATAAAACAACAAACAAAGGCATTTTCCAAAGAGTATTAGTTAATAGGAAATCCCCCAACAGCTACTAGTGCATCTTCATATTATTCAATGTATATAATTGTTGGTTGTATCTCTAAGCCTTTTTTAGATAGATCATTCGGCCCATGATCTGATTCCCCTATGGATATGCATAAAGGAAATAAAATTGAAGGAATTAATAAGAGCATGAACCTTGTCCTTCCAATGTTCCAATGAGGAGGCATTTAAAGCACCCTGCTCATTTGCCCATTCTACCACAATCTTTGAATCCCCAAATACATTCAGAGAAGCCACCCCCACATTCTTAGCAAAATTTAAAGTTCCCCAAAGTGCAATTAGCTCGGCTTTCGAATTTGTGCCTCTTCCTCCACCCCAATACAGTTTAAAGAAGTGAGTTCTCTCCAAGATTAGGTCATTGCAACCACATTTGTTTTCCCCATCAAAGTAACTAGTAGGAAATTGTAGATGGTTATGTGGTAGAAAAATAATTCTTTTTCTTATAATTTTATCTATAGGACCCATCTCTCTAAAATAACCCACAATCTATATCCTTGTTCTCTAGGGAAAATTTTAAGGGCTAATATTCGCAGGTGGGCTAATTTTCCATGCTTTTTCCAAAAAAAAAGATTTGTCAACTTCCATTTTTTCTAAAAATGATTCACCCAAATTTTAGAGTATAAAAATATTTTGTCTTAAAATCGCTAAAGTTGTACAGAGACTATATAAAACTATTAGAAATTTGAATCCTTTTGCATCATATCACTAAACATTTACATTTTCCATCATATGAACTACTAAGATTCATCAAGGTTTTTAAACTGGAAGATAAATTTAGATTCTTAAAAATTCTTGTATTGTTCTCATTATATATGGGGGCATATCTTAAAAAATGATTGAGTTCCTCATTTTCCAAATTCCCCACATAATATAAAATGGAAGGGAGACATAATTTGGGTTGGTATCCTTCCATTCCTTAATGCAATCCTATAAATTCAAAACTGTTAGCCAAATCCCAACAACAAAGGAACACTGTAACATCAAACGTGTAACTTTCTCTTTCTTTATTTTGCACATGCGACATCTCCCAGGTCCTTAAAAACCCCTTTTCCATAGGTTATCCCATATGAGAACTTTATTTTTCAAGTATAACCATCCAAATACTTTCAATTTCATGGGGAGCTTCCACTTCCCGAGTTTATTATACCACCATAATTGGTTTGTGACCACCAAAGAATTTGAAATTTGCATATAAGTCTCCCTTACTATAACCTTCCATCCTCTGCATTCCCATTCGAACGTAACAAGTCCTCCTCCTATGAAAGGATTTCCCCTATTTTATAAAGGTCGTTAATATATAAATTCTAAAGTGTTTCCCATTCCCCTTCCAAACCCAGGTCTTTAGGAGATACCCAAACGATGCTTGGACTAGGAAGATGAACATCTTTCTTAATTTGATTTAGATAATAGATCCCTTTTTTGGTGGAGGAATCTAATTAGTTGTTGTGGAAGACAAGTTACCAACAAAACCAACAAATACATCCTCTCCAATTCTCACCTTAGTTCCATTGCCAATTTTCTAATATATGCTTCTAGCCAGCCAATGTTTAATTTTCAAAAGGGAACACCAAATGAAAGATACCTCTTTGGATGTACATTTGTTTGATCCCATCTAAACATGAGCTCAGATATTTGAAAGGTATTTATCTTTGACCAAGTCCTACGACAAGCCTTCTCCAAAAATCACCCTCCAGAGTGTTTTAACTCCAAGAACCCAGTTGAACCACTCTAAGTTCTTAAGTCCCCATCCTCCTTCCTTTTTAGGTTATGTCAAATCCTTTAACTTTACCAAGTGAAACTTTTTCCTATCTAAATTGGCTATTATTGAATTAATCTACTTGATAATGGATCTTGGCACCATAGAAGTATGCATTTAGTACACATGCATGTTTTGAAACATGACTTTGACTAAAATGAGTCTCCCTCCCCTATTTAGCCATTTAGAGGTCCACATATTTCACTTCCTTTCAAATTTTCTAATTAACCACCTCCAATCTTGCAAAACATAATTAGTAGGCTTAAGGAAAAACCCCAAGTAAATAAACCCTTGAGCTAATGGATAAACATGGAAAGAAAAAAGATCACAAATTTCCATTAAAATTCCAACATCAACCTCAAAATGAATGAAAAAATACTTTTCCTTATTGATACATAAACCAATAGCACAACTGAAGGAATATGTTACTATGTAATAATTTCTCCACTTGATTTGGAATTTTGCAGGTGCAAAATGAAATATATATTTAAATGGAATCACATAGCTACAATGAAAACTAAACTTTAATTAATTAATAACAAATAATGAGAATTGTTTACATGCATAATGGAAATAAACTAGCTCAAGTAATGGTAGTTTATCTTTGAGAAGAGACGTGTGTTACAGATCCATTGGGGCACACCACTCCCATCATCAAGATTAGTGTATTAGGGCTCATCAAACCCTAATTTCAGTTGCTACATGCCCTAAACAAGTCACCCCTTTGAATGCCTCCTTCCCAAAAAGTTTCATGGCTTGAAGACATCTTGAAATGACCTCTAGAGGGACTAGTGCAGGTAGGCCCATGTAAGGGTGCGCTGCAGAGTAGTTAAGTCCATGCTAGGGTCTGCAAAGCACTTAGGCTTCTTTTCACCTGCGCTGGACGAGATTGAGTGAAATTCACATAGGGTTTGGGGAATATTCTTATCTTTTGGAGTCATCTAGAAGTTTCCCTCACTTATCAACTCCTATGATCTCGAAAATGGATGAGGAATGAGTTAAGATGCATCCTATCCTCTCATCCCTTCCTCCATGGAACTAATTCTAATTATGGAAGGCCATTCAATACCCCCATTTATGACATAACCTCCTTCATCTTCCTATAAATTGAGCACTCATCTAAGTGATCAAGGGCTGGACTTTGATGATTGTAAGGAGATAATGTTAGTTTGAGATTTGAGACTATTGTAAGTGTTGTTATGCTGCCGGAATGTCATGCTTATGATGTGATGTGGATGGAACCAAAGCTGGAGGAGTGACTTCGAATCAGGCTTCATGGTTGTAATTCCTTCTTCTATTCAATAAAGTATTTGAACCTTTTTCCCATATGTTTATCTTGTTATATGATGCTTATATGTGTGAATGTATATGATTCCATTTACTTGTATTCAATAGATCTTTTGCTTTGATTGGTTCTTTGTCTTCTGTTGATGTTTACAGGTACTTCTCAAGCGTGTTAAGTACGGGAAGGAGCGACATGATCGATACAAAGGAGACAAGAGGAAAGTGGAACTACAAGTAGGTCTTCTCATCTTCTTTGTCTTATCTATTGCTTATAGGAAAAGGCTAAAGTGCTTTAAACTATTGTTCTAGATATGGCTACTTATCTAGGGAATTAGTATTTATCCGTAGATACCAAATTCTCCAAAACAACGTGATGGCTATATTCTTTTTGAACTCTGTTCCAATGAGGTTGGAGGCCCTTTTATTATTGAGAAACAATGGAAAACTCTAAACATCCTAAAACCTAACCCCAGGAGATGGAGCGCCAAAGTTTGTGGGCCCCATTGGGATTAGGTAGAACACCAACTTTCCAAGGTCATATTTTGGGCATATGATATTCATTTGGCACGCACAATACCTCGTTAGAAAAATATATTAGAGAACAACAAATTTTCCCAGTGAGCCCCTACCCTATGGGTTACAGGTTTGGCGTGTTTTCCAAAAAAATGATTTAGGGCCTCAAAACGGCTCTCGAAGTTCAGGACCCGAAAAATTGCCAAAAATAGAAAGTTGTTCTAGAATTAAAGAAATTTAAAGGAAGCAATGTTGGGGGACAATTGAAACAGGCGGGTGGCCACCAATATCCACCTAGATCACCACTCCATGATTGCACTTCTCTAAAAAGAAGGACATCATTTAAAAAACGTAGATGAGAGATTTATAGGTTCCTAAATAACCAAAATCCAGTAATTTGATCCCTCATCTTCTCCATGTTTATAGTCGACTTAAACCTTCAATTACAATTATAAACAACCACAAAGACAAGGAACAACCTTGTCTCAATCCCCTTGTTGCCTTAAAAAACCTGGAAGGAACTCCATTTATTGAGACTACAAATTAAACATAAGATACACATGCCATAATCCCTTGAGCTACTCTAATAGTGAGACTCATATTATGCAACACCATACGAATAAATCCCCAATCAACACAGTCATATTTCGTCACAAGTTCGAATTTCAAGATGAGGAAATTTTGATGTCTTGCTTTTACCAAGTGTGACCACTCTTGAGGCACTGTGATGGCCTCATGAATTTGCCTCATCTTAAGAAAATCAAACTATTTTCGAGAGATGTAGGAAGATAATGTTCCTCTCAGTCAAAAATCTATAAACTTTGAAATTAGTTTGTAAACAATATTACTCAAGGATATGGGTATGTAATACTTGAAGGATTGAGGCTTTGTAGATTTTGGAATGAGAGCTATAAATATTGAATTTAGAGCCTCAAAGACCTTTTTATAACATCTAGATTCTTCCACCAACTTCTTTAAGTTCTCCCCCCCATGATATCAAATAAATGAAAAAAATCTCAATTGCTTTTTCACTTCGGTAATAGTAATCAATCTCCCAACATATTCAGCATCTTCAGTCAAGAAGATAGTCGGGTATGAGTATAAGACTTTCAAATGATTATCAATTTCCACTTCTTCTCTAGTAGTATATAATCCCCTGAAATATCTTATTGCCTCTTATTACAAACAGGCAGGTGGCCACCAATATCCACCTAGATCACCACTCCATGATTGCACTTTTCTAAAAGGAAGGACATCATTTAAAAAATGTAGATGAGAGATTTACATGTTCCTAAATAACAAAAATCCAGTAATTTGATCCCTCATCTTCTCCATGTTTATAAGTCGACTTAAACCTTCAATTACAATTATAAACAACCACAAAGACAAGGAACAACCTTGTCTCAATCCCCTTGTTGCCTTAAAAAACCTGGAAGGAACTCCATTTATTGAGACTGCAAATTAAACATAAGATACACATGCCATAATCCACTGAGCCACTCTAATAGTGAGACTAATATTATGCAACACCATACGAATAAATCCCCAATCAACACAATCATATTTCGTCCCAAGTTCCAATTTCAAGATGAGGAAATTTTGATGTCTTGCTTTTACCAAGTATGACCACTCTTGAGGCACTGTGATGGCATCATGAATTTGCCTCATCTTAAGAAAACCAAACTATTTTTGAGAGATGTAGGAAGATAATGTTTCTCTCAGTAAAAAATCTATAAACTTTGAAATTAGTTTGTAAACAATATTACTCAAGGATATGGGCATGTAATACTTGAAGGATTGAGGCTTTGTAGATTTTGGAATGAGAGCTATAAATATTGAATTTAGAGCCTCAAAGACCTTTTTATAACATCTAGATTCTTCCACCAACTTCTTTAAGTTCCCCCCCATAATATCAAATAAATGAAGAAAATCTCAATTGCTTTTTCACTTCGGTAATAGTAATCGGTCTCCCAACATATTCAGCATCTTCAGTCGAGAAGATAGTCGGGTATGAGTATAAGACTTTCAATTGATTATCAATGTCCACTTCTTCTCTAGTAGTATATAATCCCCTGAAATATCTTATTGCCTCTTATTACAAGTCGTCTCATGACTATATAAGATTTTCTTCTACATCTTGTAGATGCAAATGGAATTCTCCCTTCTACGTTGTGTAGCAAAATGATGAAAAAAGACGTTATTTTTATCCTTGGACTTTTTCCAAATCTCTCTACTTTTCAAGCATCATTCTTCATGTTGTAATCTTAGAATATATCTCTTTATGTTCTCTAGTTCTATTAATTATCTTTTGGTCTCCATGAAGAAGTAATAATGATGAGTTGGGTTGTCTGGGGCTTCCATTTTTAATTCAATGGAAAATGGAAAATGGCATCCACCCATGGAATCTACCCATGATCACGTGTAAGTGGCATCTACCCATGGTATTGTAAGTGGTATCCCCTCATGGTATTCATTCACCCATGGTATTTACCCACCCATGGAATTTACCTGTGGTATTGTAACAAAAAAAGGATATAAGTAACAAGTTACATTTTTTAAAAGGACAAATGGTCCACCACAATGTAGCATTTAAAATATTATCTGTTTTAATAAAAAAATCTTCTTTGTGGTTTTGTTTATTGTTTGTTATCCTCTTTTTCTTCTGGCATTTTAATTTTGTTTAGATCTTGGGGGCCTCCCCCCAAGATCAGGATTAGTGGTATCAGAGCAGGTTACGACTCCATGGGAATTAGTATTTGACACATATTTTAGTTTCAATTTTTTTTAGCAATCTTCAACAAACTTATGCATGTGCTACAACCTCCACAAAGCACTTTCTTGTGTAAAGCAGGAAGAAATTTCTTTTTCATTTTTTTGTAGGAATTTTTTTGGGCAATGCTTTTGCAGATCAAATATGAAACTTTTGGTGCAAAATTTACAAAAACAAATAAAATATTTGGATTCTTTGCAAAAAATACCCAAATTCAAACGAAAAATCAGCTGAATTGGAGTCCAGATGAAGGAGATATCGTTGATTTAAAATTAGTTGTGTTGTAGACATTTTTTTGATGACAATTCATGGACGGTGAATCTCCTATCATTTTTTGCAGTTTTTGTGCAAAATTTCTGAAAATTGATTACATATCTGAACTCCTCTTCAAAAATAACCCAATTTCAAAAAACAATTGGTCAAATCAGAGTTCAGATGAGGGAGATATCGCTGATTTAAAATCAACGATTTTTTTTTAGAACTTTTGTGACAGCGGGACAGTTGGAGCACGAATCTGAGTTTCCAGAGTGTTTAGATAGGGATTTCAATCACATGAGAAGATGCATAATGGTCATTCTATTTCCAAACACAGGCTATAATAAATATTATGAGTTATATTAACCGATTTATGCCATTTTAAATATGGAGCAACATTCAGAGTGGGTTCCCTTTGGAGATGTACCCTTCCACCCCACTTTAGTAGGCACCTGTTTCACATTCATCAGTTTCATAATAACAACATCCAACTTAGGTTCTTTGGAGACATGCCCCCCCACCCCAGGCTATGTAGGAACCTACTACTTCATCAACAGTGACCATCACGATTATGAGTCAATCGCACAAAATCCTGTCATCGAAGTCCATTTGCTAGGTCGCACACTGTTAGTATCATAGTTGGTCACAAGTATTACAGGGTATCTCTATCCTCGAATCTTCATTTGTCATGGTTATGGGTCATCCATAAAACCACACTTCATTGAAGTCCATTTTCTAGGCCACACCTTGTCAGTATCACAGTTGGTCACAAGCATTATAGAGTATCTCTATTCTCGGATCTTTGTTCATCATGGGTATGGGTTAACAACACAAAACCCTTCTCTTAAGTGGCTCTTCATATTCAACAAAGGCTTCGTAGGAGGGAACTTCACATAATGGATACCATTGCTTCTTAAGGAGGGAGGAATGATTCGAATTGAAAATGGCATCCACCCATGGAATTTACCCATGGTCACTTGTAAGTGGCATCCACCCATGGTATTCATTCACCCATGGTATTTTCCCATGGTATTGTGAAATCCACCCATGGTATTTACCCACCCATGGAATTTACCTGTGGTATTATAACAAAAAAAGGCTATAAGAAACAAGTCGCATTTTGTAAAAGGACAGATGGTCTGCCACAATGTAGCCTTTACAGTATTATCTGTTTTAATAAAAAAAAGTTTCTTTGTGGTTTTGTTTATTGTTTGTTCTCCTCTTTTTCTTCTGGCATTTCAATTTTTTTGTATCTTGGGGGCCTCCCCCCAAGATCCGGATCAATATAAAATTTCCTTCTACATCTTGTACGTTATCCAAATCGGTCTAGTTTTCAAGCACCATTCTTCATGTTGTAATCTCAGAATATATCTCTTTATGTTCTCTAGTTCTATTAATTATCTTTTGGTCTCCACGGAGAAGTAATCGAGATGAGTTGGGTTGTCTAGGGCTTCCATTTTTAATTCAATTTCCTCCAACCCAATCTGGTTCTTTTTATTATTACCCCTTTCCCAGCTTTTAATAGCTTGTTTCAAATCCTTAATTTTAAAAATAAACTTATCATTCGTGAATAATAATAAAAAGATTCCAATGGCTTCATCCAGTTAGATTTAATCAAAGACAAAATATCATCCTCCACCAACCAAACATGATTAAACTTGAAAGTTGTAACCACCCATCCCACATTTACCCACTTTAACTAGTCTGTCGGAGTAAACATGAGTTGAAGGCTACTATAACATGACCCAACCTCCTAAGTATAGTTAAGGAAGTGGAGTCGATAAACTAAAACTTTACTGACCTTCCTCATGAGCGATAGGACACCTAGGAGCTAAACAACCACTCCAAATACCTAAACCCTGAGATGGATTGTTTTTTAGTGCCCTGGGTCCACACTCGCATGAATGACAAGGCCTCCATGTGGCTATAGGCCTCCAACCGTATGCATAAGCCTGTAAGGGTGTGGTTATGGCTCAAAACTACTAGTTTAGAGGGTGCAGTCCCAGATTTCGAGCCACCATTTCAGGCTAGCCTTCAGACCACTTCCCATAACTTAATGAGACTTTCTAGAATTATAAATAACATCAGGACAAAGCCATTCATACAAAACGTGATCAAGGACTTGACCTTATTAGGCCTAACCATGATAGTCATTTCGTCAAACATATGGTGAACATGTAATCTATAGGCCATGAATGCATATCTGAACATAGGAGTCTGAAACTTATATGAGATTCACTAAGAAGGTCTAATTACCTCTCTTAATAGATGCAATAACATTTTTTATCTCATGCATTCATCAACTAATCAAAACATATCAAGAGCCATAAATAGAATCTGTTATGGAACCATGCTTATAACCAACATATAACCAAAATAATAACCATGGTAAAACAACCATCAAATCCACATAATAACAAGTGCAAGTACTCATAAATTACAATAGGAAAATAACTCTTAATAACATATGAAAAAACCAACCAAGTCAGCAACTTCCACGTACCACTCGACCATAAATTGGGTTGAACCAAATCTTTCTTTCAGCCAATCACCCTCGTACCATATTCCAAGCATGAATGTGTTACTCAAGACATAAACAACCAAGGCTTCCCATAGATTAAACCACCTCCACCCTTATGCTCCCGCGATATCACCAAAACCGATCAAGGGATCACATAAGAAAATAAATACATAAAAAACCAGGGATTCCTGAATATTAAACCACCTCCACCCTTGGGCTACCACGATCTTTCCAAAATCGGTAAAGAGATCACTAAGCCCAATACAAGCTTGGATGCCTCAGAATTTCTTCACCATTACCTTGAAGAATTTTCTTGTCTCCATCCACCTGTTGAGGGCTTCCCAAAGATTAAACCACCTCCACCCCCAACCCTTGGGAATTTTCCTGAGACCACCTCACCCAGTTCCAAAATCTTCTGGCAATCCAAAAATTAATCAAAAGCTTTATTATCATTGAGGCCCCTATTTTCTTCAATTTGCTCTATTTTTCCTTCAATTTTTCTCTCATGGAAATATGCGACCTTTCATCTCTCTTTTTTCCTATTTTCCTTTATTTTCATAAATAAATGCCAATTAATGACTCCTAGCCTTTTCTAATGCCTTTTCCAAGTTCCTTAGCCATAATAAACCGAAAGTGACACCCACTAGGGTTTTTTGCACAACATTCAACTTGGAATACATGTCCCATGACCTTGGTCTTATTTGCCTTTATTAACTTTATTATATGAAATTTTAACATGGGTATGTTGCAAAAGGGATATTTCTGTAACGAAAATCATCTTGTCGTTGAAAGAAGATAAGAAGGTAGTTTGAAATTCCCAAAGTATGGAACCAAGCCCTAGTGGTTCCCAAACAATTGAACACATCTTCCTTAACCAAAAATAGTCCAGACTCTTAGAAATTTCATCCCTTCCAACCCTCCCATTGCTCTAACCAGGATGGGAAGAACTAGGAGCAATATCCACAAGTTCATTATGGGGAAAAAGCTTATTGAAGAAACTCGCTAAAGGATCCATCTTGCTATGAGCCCCCCAGACCTCACCAACAGATAGAGAAAGATTTAAATCTCCAACAAAAATAACATAATTCACTCTTAAAATTTCACAATCATCTAACATATTCCAAAATACATGTCTCGAATCGAAAGGACCATAGAAATTCATGATATGGACCAAAAAAGAAGTGCCTCTACACTGACTTGAAATCAGAATCCCCACTTCATATTTAAATGAGGAAAATTCTGCAATCCCCGGGTCCCACATTGTATCTAGACCACCTACAATACCTTTAGCTTGAATCACACTTAAGTTCCATCCATGACAAACACTGAGCAGGTAAGGCTTGGCCTTATCCACTTGAGCCATCATTTCCCATATTAGAATCACTAAAGGACCATGTGATTGAATCAAATGAGGCAACGAGGAATTTTTTAGGGACCTCTCATACCTCTCATATTCAAAGCCCTGAGTACCATGGAGGAACGAGAGAAAAGGGAAAATCTATAAGATCCCTAGAAATCACATTCTCATCAATTGAAGGAGGAGTAGGATTCCTCGATAAGGTGTTCATTCCCAAAATGACCCCCACGAAATCAAAATCCATACCCCTTCGAGCCAATATTTTGGTCTTCCTAATGGTTACATTTTGTTTTTAGTCGGGATGGGGAATAGGAGGTGAGTAGGAAGTAGAAAATATAGGAAGAGGCTCTAACATGGATAAATAATTAGAAAGCTCCTAAGGGGGAATTATATCATCAACAAATTGTGAGGGATGAGATGGTTGAACCATGGCCTAAGTCCCCCCATAAGTCTCAAATTGAATATCAGGAGATTAGGAGACAATCAACCCATCAATTATGGGAGACTCGGTGTCAACACCAAGACAAACTAAGGAATTGGGAGAGGGGTCTCCAAAATCATCTTGGTCCTAGTTTTCTTGGACTATAGAAGGAAAATAATTCATCAATGTGAGGGATTTAAAAATAAGAGAGCCACCTGAACCCTAGACTTGATTGCATAATTATAACATAGCAAATATTCCAACCCACAAATTAAATCATTTTGAGGGGTATGTATATGTGGATCAATAGAAATAGTAGCCTTTGAGGGTCCAACCAATAATGGAGATGGAAAGAAAGAAAAAACTTGAGATACTATACCTAATGATTTTTGAAAAAAAAATGGAGGGTGAATCATTACTCGCTTACATCTCATAGAACTATGTTTGGACTTCTCTTGTGAAAAATCCTCCATATTCTAGAAGTTTCTTCTCCTTTGGCACTAGTGGATCAAATGCCCCATATAGTAGAACCCCAAGCAATGAAAAGGGATGCAGTAATAGTCTTCCTTTGTCTATGGGAATTTCCTCCCATTTGAGATCAATTTCCAACTTTAAAACACTTATAAAGCCAACTTCAACAAGTAACCAAGCCACCCTCTTATCTACTCCAAATAATCTTATCTCATCAAGGAAAATGAACCTTCCAATTGAATTTGCATTAAGGACAAGCACCTTTCGGGTCCATATTTCTATGGGAAAAATAAAAAACTTAACCCAAACAACCTTGTGACTCTAAGTCTCCATAAGAAGATTGAAACTAGCATGTCAACACCTTAAGTATAAGACTCCCCTGCCTCGAATCCAAGAAGTCAAATAATCTTGTCCACATATGCAGGATATAAGAAATGGATGTAGAACCAATTGTTTAGAAGACGATAATCTAGAATAAGCTTCCATTTTTTTGTAACCTAGGCCTCCATTTGTTTCAAACCACAAGTCCCAAACTCCCAATGTCCAACAAGTTTAAATATTTATACTTCAGATTGCATACAACACCAATCATGTCCCATTTCAAATTTCATTACCAAGAGTGTTACAATTGGTTTGGCTTGGGAGTGCATATTTGTTCCGAATGTGATCATTGGAAAATATGATCAATTGTTATACTGGTAGACTTGGATTTTAGTGTATAACATTTCCTTTATGAAAATGACTATGGTATGTTGCATATAGTTTATATTTAGGTTGGAATGATCATTATCACATAGTCAATTAAGTACAAGTCCTGGTGCGCATTTATTTGAGGCACACAAGCCTTCACTTTAACCCTACAAAATTGATCCAATTTGGCATATTCTTGCACAAAAAAAATTTCTATGTGCAAACTTAATGTTAATTATGAGTAAAAAAATACTCTTCAAGTTAATCATCAGTAAAAAAATTACTCTCCAAGTTAAATCATCCAATTTTCCCTTGAAATGAAGGTTGTGTGTGCATTTTTGTGAAGCTAGCCAAAATTTCCCTGCCTCACTAAAATGCATGATCAGAATTCATTTATTGGCCAATCTAATTGACTCAAATTGTAGATTGTTTATTTAATTATTTTGCACACTTTCAAATTATTATATGTTTACTTTGACCCTTAAATCATTCTTCTTTAGATTTCATACAACATTCCAAGTTTTGCTTTAACTTGCATTATGTGAAAGTTGTGTGTAGGTTTTTCTTCAACTTGTTGTTGGGCAGAAAAGTTGTCCTTTTAGTTTAGAGCAATAGTTCCAACTCTTCACATTAATTGCCAATCTGGGTAGGCTTTGTTATTGCAACGATATTACACAAAATATATGTTGGGGAAATGATGACTAGTGCTAATGAATCTCAAACTCAATCATTGTAATCACAGTCTCAACAATTCAACACTATGGTTGTTATACCCTCAAACCTTTTCCACTTTCAAAAAATAAATAGACAATGCAAAATAAAGCCACTTTGTCACACTGTCTCTCTTATTCAAAAAAGAACAACACTCCTAGAAACCATGCTATCAACAAAGTTTGAAACACACATTTGAATGAAATGAACACACCATCAAACTATAACATGAATTAAATAAATGTCACACTAAAAAAGGTACCATTCCAAGACCTATGTTGTTACACAATACAAAGGTTAGAATTTTGCAATCATTAAAGCATTAACATGACTAATAATAACAATAACAAAAATCACACATGAATTATAACTAATCAGAAATAAATCAAACAACTACAATACCTTCCTAACTAGTGATCCCTGCTAAGAAGGAGAGGGCTTCCTTCCTAGCAAGGGCTGGTATGATTTACTAACGCTTTTTAGAATTGTTGCATGTTTTACATCATTGGAATGACATCTCAGTTGTAACTTAATTGAAATTTTATTATGGTATATATGTGCATTTGATATGATGTAATATGATTATGGTTTTGTGTCATATGTTGTAATATTAGAAATATTAAATAAATATTAAATATTGCATGAAATAAATAATAACTTTTCATTTTCAACTTTTTTTTTTTGTAAAACACAAGTCTTCTAGAAGATCCAGTTGATCCAGAGATCAATCTAGATTATGTTGGGTCTAGTTCATACATTCGAGACGATGATGATGAGGTAGATGGAGAGGACACAGAGGCAGATGGCGACGATGATGACATTGATGATGATCATAACGTTGAAGATCATGATAGATATGTTGATGATGATGATAAATCTGTTGGTAGTAGCCAATGAAATTGATCATATAAACTCCATCATGGATCATTGTTGATAAATCGTTATGATGTATTTTTTCATGTTTATTATCATATGTATCAATTTCACTTGTAGTGCCTTAAGTTGTATCGTTTTGACATGTATCATTTTGACTTATATCATTTGGAAATGTATTATTTGGGCCTGCATTATGTGCAGTTGGTCACAAATCAAAAACTTTGTTTATTAATAATATAAAAATACGAGTTATAGTTAAAACAAAAAAATCTTTTTATTTTATTCCAATGTTGCGGTGTGGTATGTGACTATAATAAACATGAAAGAGCTGTACTCTAGAAATCTCTAGATGTACATTTGGGCCTGCATTACGTGTAACTAGTCATGACCAACAATTTTTTATTATTAATAATATAAAAATACTGGTTATAGTTAAAAACCAAAAATGTTGTTAGTTTGTATGGATGTCCATTTCCTTAAAAGTTCATTATAAATGGTATTGCTATAAAATATTTCAAATGCAATATGACTTACTCTATAATCATATAAGTTATTTAAGATGAATGATATACTTAAATAATTTAATTGAAATAAAAATATTAAATTAATAAATGGAAGTTATAAAGGAAGCATCATGAGTTGTTAAAATGGAAGTAGAATGTGGCTCTAAATAGGAAGCTAAATGGGCTGCTTAACGGGAAGAAAAATTGGAGGCTAATTAAGAAGCAAATCCCAAACTAAAAGGAAGCAAACCGTTCACCTAAAAAATAAGCAAACCCGAGAGGTAACATGAATCAAACCTACCAACTAAAAGGAAGCAAACCATAAGGCTAACAAGGAAGAAATTCTGGAAGAAAAAAATGAAGCAACAATGGAAGACAAACTAGAAGCACACCAAAAGAAATCTTGGAAGAAAAACTTGGTGTTATCTAAGAAGCAAAAAAAGAAGCAATTTAAGTTGCAAACAAAGAAGTAATAATGGAAGCAATAATAGTAACCAAACTTGTCCTTACCTAAGAAGAAAGAACAAAAGAAATTTAGGTAGCAAACAAAGAAGTAATAATGGAAGCAATATTAGAAGCCAAATTTGGAATTCGCTAAGAAGTAAACAAAAAAGCCATTCAAGTAGCAAACCAAGAAGTAATAATGGAAGCAATACTAGCATCGAAACTTGGTGTTACTTGAGAAGAAAAAATAGAAGCAATTTGCAAGTAGCAAATGAAGAAGTAATAATGGAATAAATATTAGAAGCAACAAAAGACATTATAATTGAAGCCATATTAGAAGCTAAAGAAGACGCCATAATGGAAGCAAAGCTAGATGCAACAAGCAATATTGTAACACCCTTCTCCCACATCTACCCAAGTAACCGGCTAACCAGGGTAAACATGTGACGAGACGTTACTATGATATGATTTGACCTCCTAATTCACCTTAAGGAAGTGGAAGTGATGGAAACACATCATATAGACCTTCCACATCAACAACATGACTCCCAGGAACCATCCCATTGGTCCCACTGATTTTTTAAACCATTAAAATCTTGAACGATCCCTTGATATGGGCATGCATGTGTCTAAGAGGTTTTGGACGCTCCCACAACATGGTTATGCATGCATCCAAGGAATTTTCTGCCTAGTGTTGTGCCTCCATCTCCAGGATTTGAGCCACTTTTCCAGGCCCAGAGCCCAAGTCACTGCTTAGAACTAAATGTCACCTTTGGAACATAAAGATAACAATGGAATAATGATACAAATGCAATTACTTGAACAAGGACTTGACTGGACCCCTACTAGCCATGACATGATTTCGTCAAACATATCACAAATATAGTGATCTACAGGTTTAAACAACAGATTTGAGCATAGGGGTCTCATACTCATATGAGAATCACTAAGAAGCATTGTTGCCTCAACACATTAGATGCAATTTCATCCATTAGGCCATAGATACATTGTTCATTATGTCACAAATAAAAACATGATGAGAGCGATACATAGCCATTGTCATAATACATGTGCATACCAGCATAATAGCAATAGAAATACCAAGAAAACAAAAGCCATATAATCCTCATCTAAACCAATATAATACTCATGAAATAACAAGGAGAAATAACATCATATTAACAATGCAAATTCCAACCACTTATGGGACTTCCACAAACCAACCGATTGTAAACATGGCTGAGCCAAATCTCTCTTCATCCAGTTATCCCCGTGTCATATTCCAAACATGAATGTGGGATCTCACAAAACACATCAATCAAAACCATCAAGGGCTTCCAGAGGCCAAACCACCTCAACCCATCAAACAATGATTCCACCTCATGGTCGAACATCACAAAACCATCATGAGATTGGTATCTACCTAAGCCTTACGGGGCTCTAGAGTGTTTATTCCAACCAAGGCTCTAAGACTAGTAACTCAACCCACAACTATTGTCGAGCTCAAGACCATTTGTCCAACCAAGGCTCCAGGACTAGTAACTCAAACCACCAAGGGCTCCAGAGCGTTTATCCAACCAAGGCTCAAGGAATAGTAACTCAACCCAAGTTGTTACAGGGCTCTAGAGAGTTTGTCCAACCAAGGCTCTAGGAACTATTAATGCAACCCAAGCTAAAGGAAACATGAGAACCAACCAAAAAACAAAGAAACGAACCCACATTACCATGACTATCCAGGAAATGGCAAGGATAGGCAAATCCACTATCAATCCAGGAAATCCTCCATGCAAGTGACATGTCATGACCAATAAACCACATGCATATTCCATGCATGCCAAAAGTAGTGAGGAAAATGTTCATGCAACTCAGTACCTACAAGAAAAACCCATTTTAGTTGTTGATCCCGATGTCCTCTTGCACTTTCCTGCTCTTCATTTGCCTTCTTGCTCCAAAAATCAAGGTATGCCACACTCTCCAAGAGTGCTCCAAGAAAAATCTAAGTGTCCAAGAGTATGAGAGAGAGAGAGAGAGAATAGAGAGAGAGCTCCAAAACTAAACGTCAAAAGTCTATGAACTAATCCTTATAAGCCTTTTTTTAAAGAGGCCTCTATTTTCTTCATTTTCCATTATTTTCCTTCATTTTCCTCCTCACATGCAACCTATTACATTTCACCTCCCTTTTCCCCTAATTTCCATTATTTTCATAAATAAATTTGGCAAAATGCTATTTTTCCTTTCCAAAGCCTTTTCCATTGCATTTTACCAATTTCCTTAGCCATTAATCAATCACCAGTGATCCCCATCACTATGCATTTGCCCAACATTCAACTTGGAATACATGTCCCATCTATCATGGTTATTATTTTTCCTTTATTAACTTTTATTACATGGAATTTTCAGCAGGGCTTTTACAAAACCCTCCCCCTTGTGGGAACACCATCCTTGGTGTTCAACAACACCTACAACTAACAAGGCCGTTGTAAGAAAAACATACTTACCATGGATCTTTATAACCTAGCTCGTTGCAGTATTTACAATGATCATCTTGCTGAGAAGCAACCAACAAGATGACATAACAAGTATAACATCATAATGACATGACACCCATACCGCTTATTGGACATTTATAACATAGCTCATGGTGGTATTTACATCCATATACATATGCACATATACCAAACATCACCAAAACATGTACCAAAAACATATACCAATACATATACCAAAACATCTGCTCAACCAGCGAATAAGGAAGGATATGTTATCACAATAATTTTTTTTAGAAAGTGTTGACAGTTTCAGTGTCAACATCTTAATTGCAATAGACAAGGAAAATTATTGATAACGGGGCTATCAACGTTTTAGTGATCCGATATGGTCTTCTGAAGAAATTTGTTGAAAATGGGTGTATAAGCAATTTTCATTTTGGCTGATATGCCAAATATCAACGACAAAACAGGTTTTTAAATTTAAAAAGTGATGACTACACTGACCACGTCAACATCAGTGTTTTCATTGAAACATGTCTCCATCTGTTTTGAAAGGGTAAAAGTATCGGTTAATCATTTTTCCTCCAATGTAATGAGTGAATGTCATTTGATATGATCTTACCATATGATACAAAATTCATTCATAATCATAACCTGAAACCCCATGATTATTCGCTCGCCAACTGTATTACCTCATCCGCATGTCGAGTTGTTTTATCTTGTCCCATCAACAGTTTGTTTGTTGTTAGATCGGATTCATTCACACTTGGCACTGAAAATTGTTTTGTTCACAGGGATTCAGGATCGAATCCTAGGAACACCATACAATGCGATGGGGAAAAGAGGTAAAGTGAACCAACCCGAACCCAAAGCGTCAGATTTGTAAGACATATACCTCGAAATTCATCAGCTAATTCAACAAGTTGGTTGGAGCAAATTCTTCCACCACTATATCGACTACTATGATGTAGTGGCTCTGTCTTTTGCTCAGGGGTTCGATGGAAATCATGTGGAGGTAGGAGGCTTGTAATTTCTAGTTACATAACAAAACATTACTGAGGCCACAACCTCAAAGAAGAATTCAGAGGGAAAAATTGGAGGGTTGGAGTTCGAAATGAGTGGTTGCAGGACAAATGGCATGTCCCTTTATGCCTCCGTCAGCAATATTTTACTTGCGAAGGGCGATTTAATTAGGCAAACATCTACCATTTTTATTTCCTCACACATCTTGCTGGTCAAATCAGAATCAATCCATGTTTTTATTTGTTAGAAAGCCTTAAAGATATGTTATCTAGGTTCAAGGCCCGCATATACCCCTCCTCTCATTTCATATACCACAAAGCCCTGATAAAACTATTAATATAAAACTAGCTAGCTAAGGCAGAAAAGACTTGGATCCATTTCCTTTTTTGGGGAGGTTTTCAACCTCAACCCCTTAAGAGAAGAAGAGGCAGCCCAAAGACTACCCAAAAAGAGAAGAAAGATAAAAAGCAAGCTCCTATTGAGCCACCTACCATCCAAGAAGACCTAGGAGTTCCATCTACATCATCTGGTCCAAAGATTCCTAAAGTTTACCAAAGTAAAAGTGTCATGCTTCATAAATCAGACCCTGTATCTCCTGTGGAGCCACCTGTTGATATCGACTCTTCCCAGGATGTGACCCCATCTTTCAAAACTTCCCCTACAAACATAGCTAAAACAGAGGTTCCTAAAGGCAAAGAAGCAAAAGTTGAAAGTAGAGAGGAGGAGACATTGTTGGAAGTTTTCAAGGGTGGAAATAGACCCCATACAAGGCCAACTAACAAGTTAAGATACAAAATGAAACTTATAAATAACCTAGAGTTAGCCAAGGAGGTGATTGATGTTGACAACATGCCAATGAAGGACCTCATTATCAACAGGAAGAAGGCTACAGGCTCTAAGAAGAGAAGAGGCAGAGGCAGAGGTAGATAAACTATGAAAAAAAAACCCATGGAGACAAGGCAAAGAAAAAAAAATATTGGAGAAGGTCGATGTATTGCTCAAGGCTGCTTGTACCCTTAGCTAAGAGGCTTCGGGGATTGAACTTATATTTTTTCCTATCTATTTCATGAAACATGTTTTTCATTTTTATCGCTGACAATTGGCCTTATAGTTTTTATATGCAGTGAAACAATTGGGAGAGTTGACATTCCCATTATCAGCATTTCTGATAAAGTTGACAGATCCATTGTCAGCTATTTTGGGGTGAAAATGTGTGCCGATGGATAGAAAATGATACAGGGACAAAAGTCGACAGTCAGTCTATCAACGATATTGGAGCAAACAGGGAGCATTGACATCTCCATTGTTAGCGATATTCAAACAAGTGAAATTTTTTACCTTCCTATTGTTAGCGATTTTGAAATTAGGTGGAAAAGAAAACGCTGACAGTCAGCCTATCAGCGAAAGCTACAAAGCAGAAAACCAATGAATCTAACAACAACAATATCAATGTTCTTTTCAGGAGATTCGAAGGAAAGAAGGATGAACAGAAAAGCATTTTTAGAGGAATTTGGACTTGTTTTACAGAGGGACTTGTTTTTCTAGCTAGAATGTTAAGCTATCAGTTACGAACCTATTTCTTTTTCCAAGGAAGACAGTTTGAGAGATGTTTTACTTCACCTATATATCATCATATTTTCCTGTAGCTATTTTAGGAAAAACTGAATGTATCTAAGTTTTATATTTTACATGCATGAACTTGAAGATATTTTAGATATCTCATATTATTTTAATTAATATGGAGACTATTATTTTGCAAACAGTTTATGTAAGTTCTATAAAACAATTTATGAAAAATGAAGAAGGGTCGGAATTTTATTGAAAATCATATTTTCATTTTGGTATATTTGAGCAGTCTTGAATATACTTACAGTGTTTAATGAGCATTTTGTAGGAAAGCCATGTGTTGTATTTCCCTGTTAGTTTCCTCTTTGTTATGAAAACTTTCTTTCATGTCTAAAAATGTTAGTATCTAAGATTGGATTTCATTTATGCTCCTTTCTTGTATTTATCAACCATTAGTATTTGTTACCTTTGTCATATAAACTATGTTTCATTCTAGTTTCTCTTTCTTCCAATTTCTCAAACAATCAAAGGATTTGCTACTATCATGCTTTTTATAGCTTGCTCATTAGATCTGTAACCTTACTTGTTTAGAACTGGACTCCATGCCCAATGATATGTTTTGTAAACTGCCCAACCAATTTCATCCTATGATCTAAATTTGGCCACTAAACTCAATTGAGAAACCTTCTACTACAACGGCCATAGAGTAGTTGAGTTTTACAGAGAGATCGTCTCTAGGTTCAAGGGCCAGCGTTTAATTTAAAAGAGGTTATGAGGTTACCTTAGAGATTTTCCCACAACCAGGGTTTTCCCTAAGAGAGAACATTTTGGCACCATTGTCAAGGATGAGAAGCATATTTTTTCCCCTTACGATTTAATTTTTCAAGATCAGATCTCTGAGGGCAAACAAAGATTTGTATATCAGTTTGGCTGCAGGATGTTTTCTCTAACGACTCCACATTATGTTCTGGAGGGTTCTTATTGATAGAGTTCTAGATTATATATGTGTTTATACTTGGAAGAACCCTGATCCAAATCCACCTCAGGTTTTGTCAAGCCCTGAAAAGTTGTTCAGGAAAAAGAATCCTAAGACAATAGTTATGGTTGATTTAGAAAAATATTTTCTCTACTTGCAAAGCTTGAAACTTTTGAATACTTAGTGCTAGATATTAAATTTGAAAGTAACTTATTCAGATCATAGTATGATAGAATTTTATCAGATATTGTTCTTGATTCAAAAAATCTTAATACTTTCACTCCTTGTCCCTCTATCTCGAAACTAGAGCTTTTACCCCAAGATTTTGAGATTTGGTCTCATTTTTAGAAATTGGAACAAAAAGTCTAGTAACTTCAAGAAGTCGCTACTAAATCTCCAACTTTTCCTTATTTCATCCCATCTTTGTTTACCCCAACTACTCAGTTGTCCTCTGGAGGTTTTCAAAAGCCTATTCCATCAACTGCCATTCCAACAATCACAGTACATGTGACTTATGTTGTCCTTACTCCGGTTGTTAGTATAATTTCACATGACGGCCCTATGGTTGCCTGATAAGCACCTTTAGATCTCGGGGGTTAGATCCATAACCTCCTATAGAATTATGGACAACATCTTATTCAATTTGATGGTACTGGATATTATATGGCTCAACAAAATGTAGACAAACTTAACGATTTTATAGATCTAGAAGATGTTGACCATGAGGACCTCAAACTGAGACTTTTTGCACAAATTATGTCGGGTGAGGTAAAGAAATGGTTCATATCTTTACCTATAGCTAGTATCAACCTTCCAGCAATTTGCACAATTGTTTCTCGCCATATGGGAAGTGAAGAAGAACCCCTTACAGATTTTAGTCGAGTATGATGCCCTTAAAAAGAACACAGGAGAATCTGTTCAAGAATTCATGGTCAGGTTTAATAATATTTATAATTCTATCCCAACTGAGATCAAATCGCCTCCTGGTTTGGCCTTATTACACTATCCTGACTATTTTTATGCCGAGTTGGCATATCAGCTCCATGAAAGGAATCCTTCTACTTTAGAGAAAATGCAGAGTAATGCAATTGGAGTGGAGGCCAATTTATTGGCAAAGAAAGCAAAAATGAAGGTTGAAAGGAGAGTAGGTTTCAAAGAAGATTCATCTTCATCTCCTGACTTGAAATTTGATGTGATGCTGAAAACTATGGAGAAGTTGGTGGATAAATTGACTCTTCCCCAAGGTGAGAATCAAACTCAAGTCAAAAATTTGAAGTTCAGGAGACCCCAAGTTGCTCAAAATCATCCTAGAGAGCAGAGACATCCTAAATAACAACAACTTGTTGTTCGACCTCCTTTTCTAGAATATTTTGTTGATGAGGATACTATTGATGAAGAAGACCGTTAAATTGGGAATTTCGATGACAAAGAAACCCAATTAATTTCCACCAAAGAAGAACATGACATTTTTGTCGGATGCTCAGGAGAAAAGGACAACGTTCATCTCTGTGATTCAGTTGTTTACCGGTAGGGGTATAATAATGTGGTGGCCGATTTTCAAAGGTAGTACAACCTCAAAAACTGGAATGTCCCTATCAAAACTCCGCCATAAAAGATAGCGGTTGAACAAAAATTTAAACCTATAAAAGAGATTTTAAAGAAACGAGAGGAGCCAAAGAAGTACAATTTGAAAAAGACAGAAGAAGCAAGATAGGAGGCCAAAGATGCAGAAAAATCACAGTGAACTTTTAATCTGGAGTCTGAAATCAGTAAGTTGAAAGTATCCATTCCTTTTGCTAAACTTTTAAGGAATGAGCAATATAGGAAAATAATTTCTACTATGATTAAAAACTCATAAATTGATCAAGTTAAGATAAATTCACAAGATTATTTAAACCTGGATGATTGATTCGTTGGATCAAAAATATGCTCAAAAATGAAAGTTGTTAGAATGGATCGAAAAGGGAACAATTAGATATATCTCATCGTTTTGAATCCGACGCAACTTGTTTCGCGGAAAACAGACGTCGCATACTCCCAGAAATGAGTTCTGATCGATTTGGCAAACAAGCAAAATTTTGTGCAGGGCTGCCCAATCAGTATTCTGTACTGCTGATGTGGCATGTTGACTGGGCCTACTGATTTCGAAAAATGACTAGCTTCAAAGGGCCAATGAAATCGCTCCACTTGTCAGATTCTTATTAGTGCTAAGTTGGTGATTTCGTATTGGGTGATCATAATGGTTATGTGGACCAACTGAAGGCCATCGTGTGGCCTAGCCAGAGGCTGCCACCTGGCACCTTGATGGCCTCTAAATTTTTTTGGAAGGTCGAATTACACCACCGGATTTTTAACATGATACCAACTCTACACAAGTCACGCCCTCGACTAATAGGCCACATGGTGATTCTTATTATACGTTGGGCGCAATGTTTATTTAAGGTTGATATATCGCATATGTGGGTGTTGGGTCCATGGTTAACCCCCAAACCCGGTCCACAGACAAAGGTTAGGGGCTAACCATAGCCCCAAAAATATGTTATATGTTAAAACATTAATGCAACGGTAATATAAATCGCCATCCCAACCATGAATCTGCCATATAAACCTTGACCACTCCACCATCAAACCGCACTATGTGAACACCGTCATATGACAAGCCCATTACCGTGACCATCAAGCCTTAACCATGCCCAAAATTATCGATCCATAACTGTGCCTTGTAACTGAGCCCTAAACCCCAACGAAGTAGTTGGTTTTAAGGAGCCAGCCCATGGGGGCCATCCCTAGGTCCTGTGGGGATCATACGACCAGGTGTGCGCAGAACGGAGCCAACAGAGGAGGCCAACCCCAGATCCCATGGGGACTCACGTGATCAAGGGGTGCACAGAAAAGTGCTAGATAGAGCCCCTGAATTTCGGCACCCAACCCGGTCACATGGCCTCCATGTGGTCGAAATTTTCGAGACGGGGGTCTTAAATGTGCCCTTAACTGTCCTACAATTTCACCCACAGAGTGGGAATCATGCCAGGTTTAGTGGGAAGTTTCCATGTTCAGGGCGCACAAGCCAGGTTTTAGCCAAATTGTAGGGTGGTTAGTTGCTGAACTTGGGAAAAGGAGGAAAGAGGCATAACTTTCTCAGTTTTTGGTCTTTTTGGGAGAAGAAAGAGGCTAGACAAGGGTTTTTGATAGCTCTAAGGCCATTGGAGCTATCATGGAATCCATTTGAGAGATGTAACTCATTGTAATCACCATTTTCTAGCATAATGAAAGAGGGCCAAGCATTGGAAGCTAGACCAGGAGACGTAGCTTAGGAGGGGTGAATCTTTAATCACTTGTTGTTTTTTTTATTACTGTTACGCCTTATTTCTCTGCTATTTTATGCAATTTATGAGTTGAATTCATGTTTAAATATGTGTATGAATTTAACTTAAGCACCAAAAAAACTCATTTTATGCACCTACAACTTTACATAATCCTCAAGCATATACATATACAGATCAATGATGATGCTCCTGAATTTTTGTTTGGCCCTCACATCGCTAGTTCAAACGATGACGTACCCCCATTTTATGTAAGTCTAAATGTACATGATATGACTCTTCACAATTCCATGTTATACTCTGGAGATTCACATAACCTCATGCCTAAGTCAGTCATGGACCATCTAGGGCTCCAAATTACCAGACCCTACAAATATTTTTTCTCCTTTGATTCTAGAAAGGTAAAATGCCTAGGGATGATAAAGGATTTAGTTGTCACCTTAGCTCAGATTCCTGCTAAGAGTGTATTGATGGATATAGTAGTAGCAAACATTCTAGCCAGATTTGGCATGTTGTTATCCCAATCTTGGGCAGTGAGATTGGGAGGAACTTTACAGATGGACATGTCCTATGCTTCTATACCATTGTTTGGTGAAATGAAAAGATTATATCGAGAGGTTCAAATGGCCTATATGGTGAGCAGTAGAACCCAACCAGATAATCATCCAATCTATGCAGTAGACATAGAGCTAGGATCACAAATTTTCTTCAATGATTGTTGTTTTGAGGGAGAAACATCAGCAAAAAATGAAACTAATATTCAGCAAGAACAGGTTCAGAAATTTTCAAATGAAGTCTGGAAATTACATTTTGATGGCTCCACTTGTGAGAAAGGTTCTGGAGCAAGAGTGTGGATTGTTCCACCGGATTGTACAAGTCAATTACATTCATTTAAATTGCATTTTGATTGTACAAATAATGTAGTAGAGTATGAAGCTCTCATTATTGGGTTAAATCTATTAAGAGAGAAAAATGAGTAGAAAATTCACATTTTTAGAGACTTAGAGCTGATTGTGAACCAAGTCAAAGGTACCTATCAAACTAAGAATTCGAGAATGAGAGCCTACAGGAATGAAGTTTGGGATTTATTTTCTAACTTATTTTCCAAACATGAGATCTCACTGGTATCAAGAGAGGAGAATGGAATTACAGATTCCTTAGCAATAACTATTATTTCTTTCAGAATTTTGATTTATCCAAATGAAAAGTATGAGATAAATATTAGGCATAGGCCTTCAATTCCAGATAATACAAAGCACTAGTGTTTGAAGATGATCAACAAATCAAAATATTTTTGGAAAGAACAGATGAGTTTCTCAGTACTCCATTAGAAAAGCATGAAGATGAAACTGCAGATAAGAATTTTGAAACAACGGTCTTTTTGAACATTGTGGTTAGATAGGAAATTATTCAATTAAGTAACAATCTAATTCCTAGATGTTTGGTTCCTTTAGAAAGATTGTTTGATTCTAATGATGTGGCAGTTAAGTCAAGAATTATGCCAAGAAATTGGCGAGATGGAGGATTATAATTTGGGGACTGAAAGTGACCCAAAGATAGTCAAAGTTTCCAACACTTGGAAAAGGAGAAGAAACAAAAATATGTAGAATTATTGAAAAGTTTGTTGATATATTCGCTTGGAGGTACGAATACTTGAATATTTATGATCAGTCCATCGTCCAACATACTATACCACTTGAAATGAAAAACCATTTAAAAAAAAGTTAAGAAGGATCAATTCGAAGCTACTGTCACTGATTGAGAAAGAAGTAAAAACATTGTTAGCTGCAAAAATCATCATTCCACTCATATTTTCCAATTGCGTAGCAAACTTGGTGCTGGTGAGGAAGAAAAGAGGGGAAATTCGTTTGTGTGTGGATTTTAGAAATTTAAACAAACTCTCACTGAAGGATAATTATCCTTTGCCGAAAATGGATCACATTCTGCAAAATGTGGTTGGTGAAGAAATGATTTCCATGCTGGATGCATTTTCAGGATACAATCAGATCCTGCTGACCCAAAAGATCAAGAGAATACTTCCTTCACTACGACGTGGGGTGCGTTCTTGTATTCTAAGATGCCATTCGGGCCCATGAACATCGAAGCTACTTTTTAGTGCGCAATGGACATCACTTTTGCTAATGAAAGAGAGAAGTTTGTGGTAATTTATCTACATGACATTACTATTTTCTCAAAATCTGAATCCACCCATCTGAAACATTTGAGGACAGTGTTTAGCAAGTGCACGGAATTTGGAGTTTCTCTAAATCCAAAAAATTCCATTTCACCATGAAGGAAGGCAAGTTGTTGGGACACAGTATCAAAGGATGACATCAAGATAGACCCCAACAGAGTGGAAACAATCCAAAATATCGAGCAGCCAAGAAACAAGAAGGAAGTGCAATCTTTCTTAGGTAAAGTAAATTTTCTGTGGCGTTTTATTCCAAAATTTGTAGAAATTTTAAAAGTAATAACATGTATGCTTAAGAAAGGGAGTGAAATTAAGTGGAATGAGAAAGCAAAGAATTATTTTAATGATATAAAGAGATATTTAGGCCAAGCACATTTACTCATTGGTCCAGATTTTTCAAAGGATTTCATAATTTTCTCTTTTGCCTCCGAACACACTATCTTTGGTGTGTTGCTTAAGAGGAATGAGACAGGTCAATAACAACTCATTTTCTTTTTTAGTAGGGCATTGAGGTATGTTGAACTGAAGTACAATAATCTAGACAAACATGCATATGCTCTAATCAAAGCACTAAAATATTTTAGAGTTTTTATTCTGCATTCTCATGTGACTGCGTATGTGTCGGATGTTGCAATAAAGAGTATTTTAGTACAACCAGACAATGATGGTAGAAGAGGGACATGGATCGCTGAAATGTTGGAGTTTGACTTGGAAATCAAACCTACCAAGTTAATTAAAGGACAGGGTCTCGCTAGACTAATGACTGAAACAAATCTTGATGTTGTTGGTATAAATTCTATTTTTGAATTATCAGATCTGCCAGGTGAAGAATCAGTTGTTAAAGCTAAAGATTGTTTTAAACAATGTCTGTGGTATGTTGAGGTTGTTTACATTATGTAGAATTTACAAGTACCACCAAGAATAGATAAGGCACATGCTAGATTTGAGGTTGAAATATGTTAAGTATTGTCTTTTAAATGGTTATTTGTATTGGAAGGATCCTCAGGGTATTTTATTGAACTGCCTACTAGAAGGCGAAGCCAAGAAAATGAGTAAATACTTTCATGAAGGAGCATGTGGAGGACATCATTATTAGAAGGCCACAACAGATAAAATATTGAGAGTTGGATTTTAATAGCCTACTCTATTTTCTGATGTTAGAAAGGAATTAGCAGCTTTCCACAAATGTCATTTGTTTGAGGGTAAGTCAAAATAATGTCTTTACCTTTGAATCCTATCTCTGTGGAGGCACCTTTCTAGTAGTGGGGCCTTAAATTTATAGGTGAAATTCATTTGACATCGTCAACACAAAATATATGGATTTTGACAGGGACATATTACTTCACAAAGTGGATTGAGGCACTTCCGAGTAGGCAAGCTATTGATTTTGTGGTTATTCATTTCTTAGAAAATATTCTTTCTAGATTTGGTTGCCTGAAGAGGATTATTACTGATAATGCACAACGTTTTAAGTCTAAGATATTAGTAAAATTCTACGAAGACTACCATATCAAGCTTAGCCATTCCATAACCTATTACCCTCAAGGTAATGGACTGGAAGAATCCTCCAATAAGAGTTTGGTCATAATTATTAAAAAAAGTTAGAAGATAACAAAAAGGCCTGGCACACAAAAGTCAAGTTTGCCTTATGAGCAGATAGAGTTAGTACTAAGAGGTCAATCAACACTTCTCCTTTCCAGTTAGTGTATGGTGTTGACACATTGTTTCCTGTTTCAATTGGAATGTTTGTTATGAAATATTTGCAAGAATTGGGAGAAGAACCAAATCAGCTACAGAGAAGGATAAATCAGCTAATTAAAGTGAAAGAAGCTAGAGAGAGAGAGTGTATGAAAAATCTCAGGAAGTACAAGATCATATTAAGAAAGTTTTTGACAGAAAAAATAAAGAGGATGACTTCAAATGCCAAGACTTGGTTTTAAAATGGGATGCCCATATTGAGGATAAGGGTAAGCACAGGAAGTTTGAGAACATTTGGAAAGGGCCATACAAAATTGCAGCTTTCTGGGGTAAGAAAAATTTCATCTTAGAAGGTCCTCAAGGAGAATTCCTGCCTAGAGGTCTAGTTAATGGACGTTTCTTGAAGCATTATATCTCCTAAACATAGAATGATTTTCAAGTTTCATTGTACATATCCATATATTTTTGAAAAATATCTTGTAGGTGTGGATAAATATTCAAAGGGACTTGAAACCTAAAGCGAAGGCCCTGAGGTCCTACTGATATTCATCGAATTTTATTTTTTTTAGAAACAATTATACTTTTTCAATTTTAGAGTCTGTAAAAGATCATCTCTTAAAAGATGAAGTCCTTATTTTTGAGTCAGTAAAAGTTTTATTTTGAGCTAGTGTTTGTAATGGATGAGGAAATTAGTCTATGGGGAGTTCTTGCTGCCATCATTGATTGACAACATCCACGTGGAGCCAGTTGTTATCACAATAAACTTTCTTTTTAATTTTCTTTTTTAGAAAATGATGACAATTTCAGTGTCATCATCTTAATTGTAATAAACATGGAAAATTATTGATAGTAGGTCTATCAACATTTTAGTGATAAGATATGGCCTTGCGAATAAATTCGTTGACAACGAATGTATCAGGAATTTTCATTTTGGCTGACAGACCAACTGTCAGCACCAAAACAAGTTTTTAAATTTAAAAAGTGATGACTATAATGACCATGTCTACGTCAAATTTTTCATTGAAACGTGTCTCTATCTGTTTTCAAAGGAGAAAATTACAAGTTAATCATTTTTCCTCCACTGTAATGAGTGAATGTCATTTAATATTATCTTACCATATGATATGAACTTCATTCATAATCATAACCTGAAACCCCATGATTATTCACTCACCAACTATATTATCTCATTCGCATGTTGAGTTGTTTTACCTTGTCCTGTCAACCGTTTGTTTGTTTTTAGTTCACAATCATTCACACTTAGCATTGAAAACTGTTTTTTTTACAGGTATTCAAGATCAAACCCCAATAATACCATAAAATGCAATGGGGAAAGGAGGTAAAATGAACCGGTTCGAGCCCAAAGAACTAGATTTGTTGGATATATTCCCCTTTCATTCATCAGTTGTTTCAACAAGCCGGTTAGAGCGAATTCTTCCACCGATGTACCAACTACCACGATGCAGTGGCTTGGTATTTTGCTTAGGGGTTCAATGGAAATCGTATGGAGGTGGGAGGCTTGTCATATCTAGTTACAAAGAAAAACATTGTTGAGGCCACAACCTTACCAGTAGACAAAGATAGTATTTTCCACAGGCATGTGTTGGCAGGGATCAATGTCACTTTCTTCTTCAAAGAAGAATTCAGAGGGAAAAATTGGAGGGCTGGAGTTTGAAAGGAGTGGTTGCAAGAAAAATGGCATGTCCCTTTATACCTCTGTTAGCAATATTTTACTTGTGAAGGATGGTTTAATCAGGTAAACCTCTATCATTTTTATTTCCTCACACATCTTGTTGGTCAAATCATAATCAATCCATGTTTTTATTTGTTAGAAAGCCTTAAACATATGGAAGCTAGGTTCAAGGCCCAAACAAACCCCTCCTCTCATTTTATATACCACAAAGCCCTGATAAAATTGTTAATAGAAAACCAGCTAGCCAAGGCAGAAAGGACTTGAAGCCATTTCCTTTTTTGGGGAGGTTTTCAAACTCAACCCTTTAAGAGAAGAAGAGGTAGATAGAAGATTGCCAAAAAAAAGAAGAAATCTAAAAATCAGGCTCTTATTGACCCACCTACCAGCCAAGAAAACTTAGGAGTTCCATCTACATCATCTGGTCCAAAGATTCGTAAATTCTACCAGAGGAAAAGTCCCAGGATTCATAAACCAGACCCTCTATCCCCTATGGACCCACCTGTTGATATCGACTCTTCCCAGGCTATATCCCCACCTTTCAAAACTTCCCTGCAGATACAGCTAAAAATGAGGTTCCTAAAGGCAAAGAAACAAAAGTTGGAAGTGGAGAGGAGGAGACATTGTTTGAAGTTTTCAAGGGTGGCAATAGACCCCATACAAGGCCAAATAACAAGTTAAGATACAAAATGAAACTTAGAAATAACCTAGAGTTGGCCAAGGAGGTGATTGATGTTGACAACATGCCACTGAAGAACATCATTATCAACAGGAAGAAGGCTATAGGCTCTAAGAATAGCAGAGGCATAGAAACTATGAAAAAGGGACCCATGGAGACAAGGTAAAGCAAAAAAAAAAGATTGGAGAAGGTGGATGTATTTCTCAGGGTTGCTAGTACACTCAGTTAAGAGGCTTGGGGGATTAATCTTAGAATTTTTCCTATCTATTTCATGAAATAGGGTTTTCATTTTTATCGCTGACAATCGGCCTTATAGTTTTTATATGCAGCAGAACAACCGGGAGATCTGACATTCCCATCATCAACGTTTTTGATAAATTTGACATATCCATTGTCAGCTATTTTGGGGCGAAACTATCTGCTGGTGGATAGAAAACAATATATGGACGAAAGTCAACAGTCTGTTTCTCAGTGATTTTCGAGCAAATAGGGAGCGCTGACATCTCCGTTGTCAACGATATTCAGACAGACGAAAATGTTGACCTTCTTATTTTCAACGATTTTGAAATCAGGTGGAAATAAAATGCTGACAGTCAGCCTGTCAGCGCAAGCTACAAAGTAGAAAACCAGTGAAGTTGGTAGCAACAATATCATCATTTTTTCTAGGAGATTCAAAGGAAAGAAGGAAGAACAAAAGAACAGTTTTGGAGGAATTTTGGGTCTGTTTCGCAGAAGGACCTGTTTTTCCAGCTAGGATGTTGAGCTATCAGTCATCTGTTTCTTTTTCCAAGAAAGACAGTTTGAGAGATATTTTACTTCACCTATATATAAACATATTTTCCTGTTGTTATTTTAGGAAAAAATGAATGTATCTACGTTTTATATTTTACATGCATGAAAATGAATATATTTTAGATATCTCATATTATTGTAATTAATATGGAGATTGGTATTTTGCAAATGGTTGATGTAAGTTCTATAAAACAGTTTATGAAAAACGAAGAAGGGTTGGAATTTTATTGAAAAACATATTTTCATTCTGGTATATTTGAGCAGTCTTGAATATATTTACAGTTTTTAATGAGAATTTTGTAGGAAACTCATGTGTTGTAGTTCCCTGTCAGTTTCCTCTTTGTTATGAAAACTTTCTTTCATGTCTGAAAATGTTAGTATCTAAGATTGGATTTCATTTATGCTCCTTTCTTTTATTTATCAGCCATTAGTATTTGTTGCCTCAGTCAGTTATAAACTCTATTTCATTCCAGTTTCTCTTTCTTCCAATTTCTCAAACAGTCAAAGGATTTGTTGCTATCATTTTTTTTATAGCTTGCTCATTAGATATGTAACCTTACCTGTTTAGAATTGGACTCCATGCCTAATGGTATGTTTTGTAAACTTCCCAACCAATTTCATCCTATGAACTAAATCTGGTCAACGAACTCAATTTGGAAACCTTCTACTATAGTGACCATAGAGTAGTTGATTTTTATGAAGGGATCCCTCTCTAGGTTAAAGGACCAACTTTCAACATAAAATAGGTTCTGAGGTTACCTAAGGGTTTTTCTTGCAGCTAGGGTTTTCCCTAAGAGATAACATGATACATAGCCCGCATCTGATCCGCCACCTCCCATGTAGCTTCATCAAGCCCAAAGTGCTTCCATTGCACTTTAACATGCTTGATTGCTCGGTTCTAGAGCATGAGCATCTTTCTCTGCAAAATGCACTATGGTTCCGACTAGAATTCTCCTTCTGGCTCAACCTAAAATACATACTAGTCAATCACATGATCAACATATTTAACATACTTTTTAAGAAATGATACATGGAAGACATCATGGTGTTTCACTGTAAGAGGCAGTGTAAGTTGATAGGCTATTGGCCCAATCCTCTCAAGAATCTTGAAAGGTCCAGAAACATGAGGTGCCAACTTGGCACATGATCCAATCCACAAGGAGATCTTCTTCGGTTTGATGTGCATGTACACTTGTTCCCCAACCTGGAACTCCTTGAATAACCTATTTCGATCTGCATAGCTCTTCTGCCTATCCTATGTTGCTTTCAAATTCTTCTTGATTAACTGCATTTCCCACTCCATGTCTATCAAAATGTCTAGTCCAATCAACACCCTGTTAACTGGATCACTCCAACTTATGGGAGTATCCTCATCCTCAAGGATTCTTGATACCCATTGTTGTAAGCGAACTCTACTAGTAGAAGGTACTCTTCTCACTTTCATTGTCGATGCATCACATACATATTCACCGTGTCCTCTAATATCTTGTTGACCCTATTTGTTTGTCCATATTTTTGTGGATGATAAGTTGTACTAAAGGCGAACTTTGTTCCCAAACATGCAAATAACTCCTTCCAAAACTTAGAAGTGAACTTTGCATCCATGTATGACACAATATTCTTTGGAAATCCATGCAATTTGACCACATCCCTGATGAAGACATGTGCTACATCACTCTCTGAGAATGTAGACTTCACTGGAATGAAGTGCGCTACCTTTTTTAACCTATCCACCACTACCATGATGGAATCATGCTATCTCATTGTCCTTGGAAAGCCTATGATAAGGTCTATGGAAATGACCTCCCATTTCCACTCTGGAATCAGAATTGGTTGTAGTAGTCCACTTGGATGCTTACACTCTACCTTCACCCGCTGACAATCCAAGCACCTAGCCACAAACTCTGCTACATCTCTCTTCAATTTTGACCAATAATAGAATTTATTCACTGATTTTAGTGTCTTCTAATAACCCGAGTGACCTGAATATGGTTTCTCATGAAACTCCCTCAAGATCATCTTCTTAACCTCACTGTTATCTAACACATATATCTTGTCCCTAAATCTAACTAATCCATCTACTGTGAGATGATAGTCCACATCCCGTGCACCTACACCTGTACCTGTATTCTTCTGCAACCTGTGCACAATCTCCATATACTTGACATCTTGTTGACCTGCCTGTAAGATCCTACCCTATAAGTTTTTCCCATAGGATCTCATAGTTGCTATGTGATTTACCTGTATCTGCTTGCTAAGAGCATCTACCACCTATTCTATTTACCTTTGATATACTTGATCTCAAAGTGAAACTCACTAATCATGGCCAACCACTGAGCCTACCTACCATTCAGATTTTGTTGGTCAAATAGATACTACAAACCACTATGATCACTCATCAAAGCAAACCTCCTGCCAAGAAGATAATGCCTCCACATCTTCAATGCATGTATGATTACTACCAACTCAAGATCATGTGTCAGGTAGTTCTGCTCATGCTCATTCAGTTTTCGTGATTCATAGAATACCACCTATCCATCTTGCATAATAACTCCACCAAGTCCTATCTTTTAAGCATCTGTACATACTACAAAATTTTTATCTGGACCTGCAATATTTAGCACTGGTGCATGTGTCAACAACTGCTTGAGCTGCTAAAAACTAACGCACACTCTTCTGTCCATTCAAACTTCTTACCTTTACTCTGCAATGATGTGATATGATAAGCAATCTGAGAGAAGTTCTTGATGAACCTCCTGTAATAACCTACTAACCCCATGAAATATCTCACCTCATCTACATTCCTGGTAGCTGCCCCCTCCATGATAACTCTTACCTTTTCTGGATCCACCGTTATGCCCTCCTTGGAGACAACATGCCCCAAGTAGTGCACCTTAATCTAAAAGAAACAACACTTGTTGAGATTAGCATACAATTGATGCTCTCTCAACAATCTCAACACTGCTACTAAATGCTCGACATTCTCTTCTTCATTTTTAGAATACACCAATATATCATCAATGAACACAATCACAAAATTGTCCAAATATGGACGTAACACACTATTCATCAAACACATAAAGATAGATGGAGAATTAGTTAAACCAAATGGAACTAAAACAAACTCATAATGCCCATACCTGGTCCAGAAAGATTTCTTGTAGATGTCCTCTTCTTTAATGCGTACCTGATGATATCTGGATCTCAGATCAATATTCAAGAAAACTGCTCCTCCCTTCAACCGATCGAACAAGTCATCAATCCTCGATAACAGATACTTGTTCTTGATGGTCACTTTTTTCAACTGCATGTAGTCAATGCATAACCTGAGATTACAATCATTCTTCTTCGCAGATAATATCGGTGTGCCCCATGGTGATACACTTGGCCTAATGTATCCCTTGTCCAACATTTCCTTCAACTGTAGCTTCAACTCTACCAAATTAGGCATACTCATCCTTAAGGTACCTTTGATATTGGAGCTGCCCCTGGCACCAACTCAATAAAAAAGTCTACTCCCCTGTGAGGTGGTAACTCTGAAATGTCTACAGGAAATGCATCCTGAAACAACTGTAGAACTGGGTACCTTCTCAAAGCATCTGCATCCTCAATTTCCTTAACTTTGTCACTAGAAATGTGCACTACTAATAAGACACACCCTTTCTTGTGACTACGCTTGGCCTGCATAGTTGTCACCATTCTCATTGATGTTACTTTATTCTTAGCCCGCAAGACTCTTTGTTCCCCATTTTCATCCAAGCACGCAATGGATTTGTCATAACAATCCACCTTGGTTCTATGAAGGTACAACCAATCCATGCACAACAACATACTATATGATCCCAATGGTAATACATTCGAATGTGCTGAGGTAGGCATACCATTCAATTCAAATATACAAGCCCTTATCCAGTGATGAACTCTCTTCTTTGTGTCTGTAGCCAACTGAACTAACAAAGACTCTGCATGCACTTATTTTTTCAAACCAAACTTATCCACTGAGTCAGGGTTCACATAACTATAATTAGATCCAGGGTCAATCGAAATAGAAACAACTTGATCACAAAGTTTACCATCCATCTCAATAATAGACAACTGGTGAGGTGCCTGTCTATTATCTAGTGCTACATAGAAACAATGTAAACTTTGAAATGGGAACTATAAACTCAAAATGGGAACTTTGGCTGAAAAACCCCGAAAAAACATCAAAAACAGTGCTAAAAACAAAAAGTGTGTATACTGGAATGATGGTTTTTTTTTTAGGGTCAATTTTGAACATGTTTTCAAAATGGTAGTGAAAATGAAATTTTCGTGCAAAAAACACCTTGAAAATGAAAAAGTGTTGATATTGGAACGATGATTTTTTTTAGGGTCAATTTTCAACATTTAAAAAAATGCTAGTAAAACCGAATTTTTATGTGTAAAAAAACAGCTGTTTATGAGGAAAAAAACACACTAATGTTTTTGGTAGAATAAAATTTTTCTTTCCTAAGTATAAATTCAACATGTTCTCAACCATACAATGCTAGATACAAAAAGAATTGGAATTTTTTCAACCATAAAATTAAAAAACCATGACATTATGAACAAATTACATGACTAAATGAATCAAAATGTCATTATTTATATATTGAATGAAACATAAATTATATCTTTAATTTAATGTTGCATTGTAGATATTCTAAACAATAAAAAATATCATAATTAAGACATATAATCCAACAATATAAAAATGACTCATAACTTCTGATTTAACACCATATGGAAATCAAATTTTTTATTTCAAGATACGATGCAAACATCAGTTATATAAACTGTCTTAGACAATTATTCAAAATCACTCATATTTTCTTGCACACCATCAGAATTCACATCTTCAGATGAATGACTGGATGCTGACGAAGATGTTCCATATTCTTCTCTTTTATCAACTAGTGCCCCATCTGAGTCCACATGCATGCCCACCATTTCAGGTTTCAAAATTCTTCTAGATCTATGACTGGTTTCAACAGACTCCCATATCAACATTGTTCCTTCTGGTAACAACCTTTTCAGAATCTATATCATCTTGAAGCGAAGAGTTCCTCTCTTTGTTAAATTGAAGTCATAAACAAGTATGTCAACATCCTCCAATTTTAAAATGTCTATGCGACAGTGATTTATATTTGTACCCTTCCTTTTTCTCTTTCCGCCATTTTTTTGTCAACTACCATCTCTGGCTTATACACACCATTGAATGGGTGTGTATTTGTGGCATACCAATGTACTTCAACACCTGTAACATCCTCATTTTCTGTAAAGACCTTTATAACCTTAGCAACCCTGAATGGATAGCCATTTGGATCTCCATCTGCTAGCACTGCGATCATGCAACCCTCCTTAATATCCTGTACTGGACCCCTGTAAAGGTCTTCCATGGCTTCACGTTGTGCACGAGACCTTCTGGAACCAATATACATCTCTCTCTCCTCTGCATGTGAAGAATTAATAATACCTTGAGATTGTTGTTGTTCAACAATGTTTATTTCCTCATGTTCATTTGACACATTTTGTGGCCAAATAAATGGATTTTTCAAAGGTATATCTTCATTTTTTGTTGTTGAAATGATATCACTTTGATTATTGAAAAATGACTCCCACCAAACTAAATCAACAATGTCAAAGTGCTCATATGTATATCTAATACATTTTTTAATTTCTTCTAGGCAACCAGAATAATTTATATCTCTATTTTTTCTGCGTGCATTATGAACTTCACCAACTGATTGCAATAACAATATTTTTGATGCAAATATTGGATGATCTGGAATGAACTTCAAAAATTCCAAACCTGGTGACGGTGCCCATTTTGCAGTAGTTGAATACTTCTTACCCCATATTAGTGTTTTCCCATCAATTTTTTTGATACGAAATTGATGTTAGAAGCTAATGTCATTAAGTTGTTCAATGCATTTCTCCTCACCATGTGATCCCAGAATAAACCTTCACATGTCAACAATTTCTTCCAACACATCAAAAGTAGGCTCTGGCATGTATGATTTCTTAATACATTCAATTAATGATGGCAAGCTCCCAACTTCCTTCCTCCTCAATGTGACTAAAAAACGACTGAACATCTAATCAATATGGTCATGACTGTGCCCAACAAGAAGGAAACCAACCTTTACCTTCTGAAAAATTTTGAATGCAACAAGCATGTTTAGATATCCAAAAACAGCCTGATTTTTGTTTTCACGACAAGTGTTTTCCAATTGCAGATACAAAACTTCAGGAAGATTACTAGACCAAGGAGAAAGCACATCATGAACTATGGTTATTGTCATATTTTCATCATTATGAATATTTGGAGCTGTGAAGTACTCCCTTGGCAACATTTTCCCATTCAAGACCATACAACCGACCAAGTGATACTGAATAAAATTTTCCTCCTGTAAATTTTTGGGTGTGCGAACAAAATGTGGTAAAAGTGTTTTCTTCTGGTCCATACCATCAATTATCAAACCAAAATATTTATTCAGATTATCATAACACTTCTTTCGATGCTTGTACAACTTTTTCCTTTCACTTGTTTGTTGTTCGTGATGCTCCTGAAGTTCTTTGACAATTGAATCTACACAACATAAAAGAAAGCCATTAAGAAATATCTTTTCATAGTTGATGACTATACAATTTTAAAAGTTAAAGTTATGAATGCTTACCTCTTTCTGACCCTTCACATTTGTCCCTTTTTTATTTAAGAGAAGCACATGTACTGCAAATCCCCATCCTTGAGGAATACAAACATTGTTGAATTCTTTATTCCATACCTTCACAAAATATTGATATGTAATAAACCGACCATGTCCCTCGGCACCTTCTGCATATTCTTTGTATAAGTTGTAGATTTCTTGTCTTGAAAAAATATTTGGAATATGTATTGTCTCTCTATTTGGCATACACTCTCCATTCTTTGAAAAGAAATCTTTCAAGCATGACATTGCAATATTTGATAATGGCCCAAACTGTTGTTTATGACGTACTTCTGAATAAAATGTGGGATCCTTTTCCAAATTTTCTTGAATTCTCGAGAGACGAAAATTCCCCATCGAATGAAACATTTTGAAAGCCTTTCTATAGATAAATAAAGACCTAATATGATAATCATAACCTGACAATGTAGATTGCATGCACCCAACTAAATATGAATTTTGCATGCTTTTATTCATTGAAAAATATCTCTTCCTTTTCTCTAATGCAAATTTGAAATCCATATGTTTCAAGAAATCTTTTGACAACATTCAGTTAAAATGAGAGCACTGATAGAACTTTTTCTCGTCAGATATTCTGCTCTACCCCTTGTATAACTAGAACATCTTGCATTGATACGAAAAGGTCTGCTCCTACTCCTCGATACAATATTTCTTGGAAACATATCCATCATTGGATCATCATTTGTATAAGAATTTTCATCACCATTAAGAGGAATGTTATCCACACTAAGATCAGATGTGCTTTTCAAATACTGACTTGGAGGATATTCTTCATCTTCCCCTTCTTCAGTGCTACTGTCATAGTCCTTAGAATTGGGACTAAATGGAAAATTTGACTCAATGTTTATTGGATATTCTTCCTCATGTGCATTGTCAGTGTTGCTCTCATAGTCCATAGAATTAGGACTATGTCGAAAATGTGACTATTTACTTACTGAAAATGCTACATCCTATCCTTTGTCACCGCTACCTTTACAGTCATTAGGATTATGACTAAGTGCTTCATCCTGTCCTTCATCACTACTGCTCTCATATTCCATAGGATTAGGACAAAGAGGACACCGTGGCACTCCATACTTTTGAAAATTTTCATCATGCTCTTCATCACTACTACTCTCATAGTCCATAGGATTAGGACTAAGTGGACACCATGACACTCCATTCTTTTGAAATTTGTCATCATGCTCTTCATTACTGATGCTCTCATAGTCCATTGGATTAGGACTAAGAGGACACCGTAACACTCCATTCTTTTGAAATTTTTCATCACGCTCTTCATCACTGTTGCTCTCATAGTCCATAGGATTAGGACTAAGTGGACACTGTGACACTTCATTCTTTTGAAATTCTTCATCATGTTCTTCATCACTGCTTCTTTCATAGTCCATAGGAATATGACTAAGCGGACATTGTGACACTCTATTTAGTTGAAATTCTTCATCATTGCTGCTCTCATAGTCCATAGGTAAGAGGATACCGTGACACTCCATTCTTTTGAAATTCTTCATCATGCTCTTCATCACTGTTGCTCTCATAGTCCATAGGATTAGGACTAAGAGGACACTGTGACACTCCATTCTTTCGAAATTCGTCATCATGCTCTTCATCACTGTTGCTCTCATATTCCATAGAATTAGGACTAAGAGGACACCGTGACACTCCATTCTTTTGAAATTCATCATCATGCTCTTCATCACTGCTGCTCTCATAGTCCTTAGGATTAGGACTAAGTGGACACCGTGACACTCCATTCTTTTGAAATTCGTCATCATGCTCTTGATCACTACTGCTCTCATAGTCCATAGGATTAGGACTAAGTGGACACCGTGACACTCCATTCTTTTGAAATTCGTCATCATGCTCTTGATCACTACTGCTCTCATAGTCAATAGGATTAGGACTAAGTGGACATTGTGACACTCCATTCTTTTGAAATTCATCATCATGCTCTTCATCACTGCTGCTCTCATAGTCCATAGGATTAGGACTAAGAGGACACCGTGACATTCCATTCTTTTGAAATTCATCATCATGCTCTTCATCACTGCTGCTCTCATAATCCATAGGATTAGGACTAAGAGGACACCGTGGCACTCCATTCTTTTGAAATTTTTCATCATGCTCTTCATCACTGTTGCTCTCATAGTCCTTAGGATTAGGACTAAGTGGACACTGTGACACTCCATTCTTTTGAACTTCGTCATCATGCTCTTCATCATTGCTGCTCTCATAGTCCATAGGATTAGGACTAAGAGGACACCATGATACTCCATTCTTTTGAAATTTTTCATCATGCTCTTCATCACTGTTTCTCTCATAGTGCTTAGGATTAGGACTAAGTGGACACTGTGACACTCCATTCTTTTGAAATTCGTCATCATGCTTTTCATCACTGCTGCTCTCATAGTCCATAGGATTAGGACTAAGTGGACACCGTGACACTCCATTCTTTTGAAATTCTTCATCATGCTCTTCATCACTGCTGCTCTCATAGTCCATAGGATTAGAACTAAGAGGACATTGTGGCACTCCATTCTTTTGAAATTTTTCATCATGCTCTTCATCACTGTTGCTCTCATAGTACTTAGTATTAGGACTAAGTGGACATCGTGACACTCTATTATTTTGAAATTCGTCATCATGCTTTTCATCGCTGCTGCTCTCATAGTCCACAGGATTAGGACTAAGAGGACACCGTGACACTCCATTCTTTTGAAAATTTTCATCATGCTCTTCATCATTGTTGCTCTCATAGTCCTTAGGATTAGGACTAAGTGGACACTGTGACACTCCATTCTTTTGAAATTCGTCATCATGCTCTTCATCACTGCTGCTCTCATAGTCCATAGGATTAGGACTAAGTGGACACCGTGACACTCCATTCTTTTGAAATTCGTCATCATGCTCTTCATCACTGCTGCTCTCATAGTCCATAGGATTAGGACTAATTGGACATCGCGACACTCATTCTTTTGAATTCCTTCATCATGCTCCTCATCACTGTTGCTTTCATAATCCTTAGCATTAGGACTAAGTGGAATCCATAACTCTTTATTTATTTGAAATTCTTCATCCCCTCTTTCATCAGTGCTACTCTCATAGTCCTTAGGATTAGGACTAAGTGGAAGAACTGACTTTCTATTCATAGTGGAAGAATTTCCGTTATATTCATCAATATGATTAGATTTGTTACGCGATGAAGATGTTGATGCTTTACAAAGCGAAACTTCACTATCAGAAGAATCCATCCATTTCAAATAGAAGAGGTTGAATGATACAAATGCAGATTCTCCTAAAGATATTATATAGCTTAGAGAATGAAATTTTCCCTCCAAAAAGTTTCGCCAAAATATTTCCCTCCAAAAATTTCGTTTCATGTATTTCCCTTCATTATTTTATTCTACAATTTATTGAAAAATTTTAACTAAATTTTTTTATGAAATAAATCTTTAAATTTAAAATTGTAAACTAAAACTTTTACCTAAATTATTTTAATAGTTAAACTATATAATATTTACTAAACAATTGAATGTTTTTTTTTAATTTTTATAATACCTTCTAAAAAAAATTAATCCCACATTCATCGTGCTGTAAAACAATTCCATAATATTCGCTTTATCATAGTTTCTTATATCGCCATAAAAAAATTAACATGTTAATTTTTTTTAAAACAAATTAATCCCACATTAACCGTACAGTAAAACATCTCCGTAATTTCACCTATATAATAAATTTCATTATCACTATTATTCATATCACATCAAAGTTTTCCAAGGTTTGTTAAAAGACTTGGAGCGAATTTGTGGAGCAGCTACATTGCTATCAACAACATATTCAATGGAGGATTCTCTCATTTGAAACGTTAGTTAAATTTTTTTCTTTGCAAATTTTAAAATTAAATAAGTTTAATGAAGTTTAATTTTATTTTTTTTTAAATTAAAACTTTGTGTGGACCAAATTTACCCACTACGTCCGTAGTGGGCAGGGTGAGCTCGGTAATGCTCACGGCGGCCAAATGGGCCCGTAGGTTAGGGGCGATGGGGATGGCTACCCGGCAATCCGACCCACCCCGCTGGCCCGTGGGGTGGGGGGCGGGCCGCTGGGGTGGTGCGGGGGGAGCTGCCCCAGCTCCAAATCACCTCGGGGGAGCTGCCGCAGCTCCCCCTCACACGACCCCGTGGGTGGGCGGGCCGCCCCCCTTGCGGCAGCTCCCCCCTGCACCACCACAGTGGCTCACCCGCCACCCTGCGGGCCGCCGGGGTGGCGCGGGGGGGAGCTGCGACAGCTCCCCCCATGCCACCTCGGCGGCCCACCCTCCCGCGGGGTGGCGGGGCAACTCTTGAGTCGCCCTACCACCCCGCGGGTGGGCAGGCCGCTGGGGTGGCACGGGGGGGGCTGCGATGGGCGGGCCGTCGGGGTGGCACGGGGGGGAGCTGCCGTGGGGTGCGCTGGCCGTCGAGGTGGCACGGGGGGAGCTGCGGAAAGTCGCCTCGCCACCTCGTGGGCGGGCGGGCCGCCGGGGTGGTGCGGGGGAGCTGGCCACTCTGACGGCCCACGGGCAGCCCTTCCGTGCCACCCCGGCGGCCCGACGGTCTGCGGGGTGGCGGGGTTGCCGGGGTTGGGTGGGGGGTAGTGGTTGGGCCGCAAGGGTGGGCTAGGGGGCTGGATCCAATGGTCGACTCAATTGGCCAGCTGAATTTCAGGGTGTGGCGACAAGGTGATGTATTTTTTTTTTCTTTTCTAAATTGTTATGGTTTATAAAATTAATTATCACTTATCGTTTTCATTGTTAATTTAAGTTACTATGTTTTTCTCATTTATTAATTTATGTGTGGTTTTTTTTCTTCAGGAAAATGGCATCAAAGAAGTTTTTTGTGAATCTTTCTAGACCAAAGACTCTTAAAGGTGGATCTTTAGAAAACATTGGTGAACGAACCCCACCTGAGCTGATGGCTACAAATCTTTCAAGTGCCTCAAATGATAAGAATATGATTTCATATTGGAAGAAATCAAAAGAAGTGAAACTTCTATCAAAAGTCTAGTATGTGAAAGAAAGAGAAAGCCAAAATGTGCAGATATATCTATATGTTGATATACCTAATGATAATGGAATTTATGATGTGATGGGAAGAGTCATAGACATGTGTTTGGTACCGGACAATGAAGTTGTTTACATACTTACAAAACCACCCAAGTCACATGAAAGGATTAAATACCAGTTATCATATTCATTGTATGACACAAGAGAGGTATCTACAAAGTTGTGTAAACAAATCATAAATGAGATGAAACAAAATATCGTAAGTATTGTTATTTATATTTGTGTTTTGCGTTCTTGTAACTGTCTCACTATATTTTTTTAACTTTGTTTTTATTGACATATGATATTTTGTTTGGCAGAATTTTGTTGAAAGTTGTTCAATTAGGTTGGGAGACATTCATTTCATAGAGCATGATATTATGAAAGTTGTCAGCAGTTTCTACTCAGTGTCAGAAGAAGATATGGCAAATAAGCAAAATGTAGTAATTCATGATGCTACAAAACTATAGCCAAGGGATAAAAAAAAAAAGAGCCTCTAGTGGATAAATCTAGCAAGGATAGACAAGTTACTTTTGAAGATGAGGAAGTTGAAACTGGCAGTGAAGAATATGTTGTTGTTACTGAGGATGACATTGGAACTGAGAAGAGCTATAAAATACCAAAAGCAACAATGCCCAAGAATAAATTTGTTACAGTTAATGATGAGAATGTTATGAAGAAGAAAAGTTAAGTTGAACATTTTGAAGTAGTCATTACCAATAGTCAAGAACCTAATGAAACTTCAAAAGAAAGCAGAGAAATCATTACACCAGGAGCTGATTTAGAGGATGGCATTATCAAAACAAAACAAAATGCCATTCGAAAAAACTTGACAAAGAGAAACTTAATTGAGGGTGGTCGTACATCTCATCTTAATGTCATACAAATCTATAAGGCAAGTGAAGGACAATGTCAATATCAAATCAGAAAGACACACCATTTGCATGTTCACAACTTGAAGACATTGATGAGGTACAATCCATATGCTCATGTGGTTAATTATGTGCTTCTTGTTGATCCAGTTCAAGTTCCCAACAAAGAAGAATTTGATAAGTCAAAATGTTTTGAATACAATTATTATGTGCTTGGGGGGAACCATTCTGTAGAAGTTCAAAGACAATTGATGGAGGAATATCCAAATAACCCACGTTTTGAAACAATGAAATGTATCATTTATGCTAGTTTATCAGATACATAAGCAAAGTTAGTGGCACAGGATCGTAATTCATATAATGAATATAGGATGTTTATGAATTTCATCCAAAGGGTTAGATTTATTCATAGTGAATTGAAGAAAAAGTTGGTGGGGATAGGATAAATGTTATTGTAGATTTCCGAAAGGAATGTTGTATGGAAGTAGGCTATCAAATTGAAGAGAAAATCAATTCAAAAGGTGGCAAAGGCGGCAAATTTAGTGATTATTTAGAGGTGTTGATAACATTTTCCAGTTGGCATTGAGAACTGGAGAGATATGGGAGTTGATTAATGAGATTTTTAGCATGTGGGAGAACATTGGCATTAAAACCAGAAGGTCAAAAAGTCTAATCCATTGATATGTAGCAACAGTAAATCAGGTCCTGAAATGAAGCAGCTTCCAAAAGATATGACTATCACACCTTGGAGAGCATTGCAAGGAGTGAATGATGAAAAACTTGTCAAAGCAATATTATCTCGTGTGAGGTTAGGTGAATTATCATTGGAGGAAATGTTTGAGGAATTTCAAAAGTAAGTTTGTTGAATTATTTTTATTTATTTCTAGATTATAATTTTCTTTTAAATATAACATATTGTTCTTGGTAGTATTTGTTATACATATCATTATATTAACTTTTTTTACTTTATCTATGCAGTCACAAAGTTTACATGAAAATTCAAGAACAAATGGTTAAATTGTTGAATGAAGATAGTTGGGATGATGTTGTACGCAACTATCCAGATTCAAGTTCTACATCAACATTAAATTTTTTTTATCTTGCATTTAAAAAGGTATGTTGATTTATACATTTATTTTTATTCATCTGTATACTATTTTTAATTTATAACTTACACATATATTTTTTTATTTTATAAAATATGAAGGATGAAAATGGAGCACCAGATAGTTTCAGAACCTTTATTGAAAAAATAAAGATCGAAAGACTGAAGAAGCAACGTCTTAAGAATGTTGAACTTGATCCAACTCTTACTCATTTCATTTGGAATGGGCTAGACACTATTCAATATCAAGTAATACAAGACGACTGTGAAGACATTGCTAAACTCATACCTAAAAGGGATTATGCCCTAGTTATTGCAGATATTCCCCATGGTTTCAATATTCCAAACATTGACTATGATAGTGACCCTTATACTTATCAAGCTCTTAGTAAAGTGGTTGCGGGATTTCTAGAAGTCACGTCATCACCATTATGGAGATTTGTGACATTTCATTTAGACACACAATTGGCAATGTTATTGTCAAGCTTCAAGGGGAAAACAAATTCAAGGATGCAGCTTACATGGTAAGACGTTTAAAATATATATTTGATTAATGTTAAAAAATTCATTTATGTACAAGTTAATTGAACTTTTAATATTTCATGTTACAGGCAAAAGTCAAATCTTCTTAACCGTGAAGATCAACCATTTATAAATGATTATAAGTTCATCCATATTGATAATTGGGCAAAAGATGATAGCTATATGTCTATGATGTTTAATTGGGTAGATGGAAAGAGTCATAGCCAAATACTGACTTATGATGTTGTTGTGAGAAAACTAACATATGAAGACAAAGAAGCAAAAGCAGAGATAGTTAACATTTATCAAAAACCACAGTTATTGATTAACTATCTTATAGACATATGTTCAAATGAAGGAGATTAGGTTTTGGATTTATTTTCTGGATCAGGTAATTTTTGTTATATGGAATTGAATTTCAATATGTTATTTATTAATTTATATGTCATTGTACTAATTTACTTCACTATTTATTTTGTACTTGATAATTAGGTACAACACTAGCATGTTGCCTTCAAAAATGAAGAAATTGCATTGCCATTGAAAAAGATCCAATACAATGCAATTTTATTCAAGAAAGAATTAATGCTCTTCAATTTCTTCCAGATGCAATGCAAGAAATTGGGTTGAAGAAAGAGGACTTTAGTGAATCACGTGTGGCAAAAAAGGCAAAGGAACCCTGGCCACCATTACAGGAGGAAAATGAGCAAAATGAAGCAGAAAATATTGTGGAAGAAGACAATGATGAAACTCCAGAGGACGAAGAGTTTGGATTACGTGACATTGTTGATTAAATTTAAGTTATGCTTGGAAATCAAGCTCATTTTTTGTAACTATTAATTAGTTTTACTTGTAATGTTTTGACTTTGAAATTTTATGAGAAGACTAAGCACTCAATTAAGGTTGTTATGCGTTCAATATTTGTATTATGTGATTTTCACATTAATTTTTATGTTAATCATTATTTTTTGAAAAAAAAAAGTGATTATTATTATTTTTTGACATGAAATTCATAAAAAAAAAAACTATTCTTTAACCATTTTGAGTTAAATTTTTCCTATAAAAATTGTGATTTTGACATGTCATCTCTAGCAAAAAATTATCAAAACGTGTAGTTTTTTAGTTATATTTATGTTAAAAATGGTTATTTTTTTGTCAATTGTTAAAAATTATTGTTTTTTAGAGACAATTATTTCATATGGATTGAAATATCAATTAACGATTTATAAATATGTAGGATATCAAAAATTCAAAATATCGACCTTCTTCTTTAAATATTAAAAACAATAAAAACTTCACTATAAAAAGAAATTAAAATAAAAACAAGAAAATATGAAGAAGAAGACCACTTCAAAAATTATTAAATTTAGAAAATAATTATTTACATTTCATACATTCGAAAATTTAAAGTAAAAAGATAGGTATTTTAAAAAAAGGGCTTGATGCAGAATTACCACTTTTTAAAATCAGCATGAAAATCACTACCATTCTAAAACACAATGTACATAAAAAAATTTAAAGTGCCAAAAGTTATGCTCTAAAAAAAACATGTGTGTTCTGCATCACCCCTTTTCAAAATCGGGTCACTTTTTTGCTATCTCTATGAAACGGGTAACAGTATCAGTTCCTGTTTCAAAGTTTACATCGTTTAGATCCTAGGAATACTACGTCCAACATCTCCCACTGTTTGTGCATCCTGAGCACTATAGATCTGCGGTCTAGCACCCTGATGTTGTGGACTATCTCTTCTATGATGATCTCCTCCATAAGTCCAACATCGCACGGGCTCCTTATTCTCCTCCTTAGGTCAAAGTCCCTGTCCTCTGTTAGATGCATTGAAATTCTTAGATGGCGTTGCATTCTCTTTATTGCATGTACCCTGAGGTCTTGCTTACTTCTCGTCTCATTTTCCTTTGTTCTTATCGTTGCCCTTCCCATCTTTTTGTTTACTCATAGATCTAGGCTCATTGAACTCAATCATGTCTTTGAAAGCAATCTGTAATCCACTAATGAACCTCTGAATCTTGGCTTTCTCCTCCTTGAGGTAAGGCACATACCTTAGTAGCTCTAAGAATCTGCTAGTGTACTCCTCATCTGTCATCGATCCCATCTTTATCTCATAGAATTCTTTTGCCCTGTCTTCATAGTATCTCTCTAATAGATACTTCTTTCAGAATAGGCTCTCGAACTCACTCCAAGTCAAATCCTCCTAATAAATATCATTAACGTTCTTCACAAATTCACACCAAATATCTTCTTTACCTTTGAGACTAAATGTAGCAATTCTGGCTTTCATGTTCTCTGAGTAACCATGCAACCTAAAGAAATTCCTCATACCAAGCAACCATGCCTCTGCATCTTGTTATTTCTTCATCTCTCCATCAAATGTAGGTAGCTTTGCTTTCTTAAACTCATCCTGAAAATATCCCCTATCACTCCTCTTGTAAGGATGATAACGATGCCTATCATAATGCATGTCAGAACCAGAACTAGAATAGTACCTGTGTCCATCGTCTCTCCTATCCGAAGTATCCAAAAACCCGCCATCTCTCATTGTGTCATCTATATTTGACCCGTGACCACCATGAGACCTACTGCCATATGCCCATTATTTTTTTCCTCCTGCTCATGGCTGATCTGAAGTGGTCCCTGTCATTGCAATTCTAAAAAACTCTGAAGTATCACTGCATTTACCTCTGCTTGTTTCTCTTGTGCATGTATGATTCTGTGATTGTCTTCCTTACAACTCCTTATTTATGCCTTTAAGCTTCTCAGTGTGTCTGCCAAATCAGAAAAGTGCCCAACACCATGCTTCTCATTTGATGCATAGGGAGAGTCTCGAGACCTGTGGTCTACCATCTTTCTAGTCATCTTTGTGTTATGAAACCAGCTCAAGAAAAGATAGAAAAGAAAGATCAACGCCTTAGAATTCAGCCTCTTCGAGGGGGCAACCTCCTTTACATTACATAAATGAACAATTCTTGGATGATACAAATGACAAAACCTCCTTTCTATATATAGGAGTCTAAGGAGTCACAATATAATCCAGCCGACCTAACAATAATAATATAAAGCCACAAAAATAACAATAGAGGGATTCTATGGGGCACAGAAATAACAATATGGGGGTAATAGGGGCACAACAATATAAATAAGGGGTATAACTACAATAGTAATGGGGTAATCACTAGTATTATAGGGACCCAACATGCCCCTCTCCTTCAAAAAAGTGTTGTCCTCAACGCTTGAGCAGTTCTGGATACTTCTGCATAAAATTCTCATCCTCCCATGTGGAATCTTCAGCGGATAAGTTCTTCCACTTGATAAGATACTCTGAAATTGATCGATTTCGTAGCTGTCGAGTTCTTGTTTCTGTGACTGCTTCCGGTTCCAATATAATTTTTCCTTCCTCGTCAAGTTCTGGCAATATTGTTTGATCTGGGAGCTTGTCGCCTATAACCTTCTTTAAACATGAAACATGGAAAACTGGGTGCAATCGAGAAGCTGCAGGAAGCTCCAATTTGTATGCCATAGTACCAATCTTTTCCAACACCTTGTACGGACCATAATACTTTGGTGATAATTTATTATCCTTCTTAGCTTGCTTTAGGGACATTTGCTTATATGGTTGTAGCCGTAGGAATACCCAATCACCTACATCAAAACTTCTTTCACTGCGATGTTGATCTGCCTGTTGTTTCATTCTATTTTGTGCCAACACGAGGTTATCCTTTAAGAGTTGGAGGACTTGTTGTTGATGTTCGATGTGATGTTCCACTGCTTGAACCTTAGAATTTTCTCTTAAATATGATGTGATTGATGGTGGTTGGTACCCATAAAATGCCATAAATGGGGTCATTTTTGTTGCTGTATGGAAGGAAGTGTTATACCACCATTCAGCCAGAGGCAACCATTTGACCCATTGTGTCTGTTTATCAGATACAAAGCAACGAAGATATCCTTCCAAACATTTGTTTACTATCTCAGTTTTCCCATCAGATTGAGGATGATAAGATGAGCTATGAGCTAACTGAGTACCAAGACAAGAAAATAATTCTGTCCAAAAATTTCCAGTGAAAATGGGATCTCTGTCACTTACAATAATCTTTGGATTTCCATGTAGCTTTTGAACTGTTTCCATAAATGCAGTAGAAACTGTACTGGCTTTAAATGGATGTGATAATGCACAAAAGTGTGCATACTTGGTAAGTCTGTCAACTACCACCATGATGACACTCTTTCCCTCAGACTTGGGTAAACCTGTGATAAAATCCATTGAAACCTCCTCCCAACGTTGGCTTGGAATGGATAAAGGTTGTAATAGACCCGGTGTCTTAATTGTTTCAACTTTATTTTGTTGGCAAACCAAACATTCTGCCACAAACTTTTGAATATCTGATTTAAGGCCATCCCAAAAAAATTCCTTCTTAACCCTGTGGTAAGTTTTTAAAAATCCTGAGTGCCCTCCTAAGGGAGAAGTGTGCAATTCCATAAGAATCTTTTGTTTTAGCTGGGAATTCTTACAGAGGTATAAGCGATCTTTGTACCATAACAAATCATTTTGCCAGCTAAATGTATCAGAAGTACTGGAATCTTGTTGTAGCTTTCGAATAAGTGCCCACACTTCTTCGTCATTCTTCCATTCCTCCTTTGCTTCGTTTATCCAATCTGGTTGGATAATAGAAATGGCACACAACAATGCTTCCATATCCTCATCCTTTCTTGAGAGTGCATCTGCCACCACATTTTGCTTCCCTTTTTTGTAGATGATTTCAAAGTCATAACCCAACATCTTTGTGACCCACTTTTGTTGCTCTTCAGAGGATAATCTTTGTTCTAAAAAGTATTTAAGGCTATCATGATCCGTTTTTACCTTGAAGTGTCTTCCCATTAGGTAGGGTCGCCATTTCTTAAGTGCATGGAGTATTGCCAACATTTCCTTCTCATAAATAGCTTTGCTTAAAAACTTTCCCTTGATTGGACGACTTTCAAAAGCAATGGGTCTTTCATCTTGCATTAGAACAACACCAATTCCATTTCCTGAAGCATCACATTCCACAATAAAGGTTTTTGTGAAGTCCGGTGTAGCTAAGACCGGTGCTTGGCACATTGCCTCTTTAAGATGTTTAAAGGCCTTTGTTGCTTCCGGAGTCCATGAAAATGAATCTTTCTTCAATAATGTTGTTAGAGGTGCTGCTATTCTCCCATAATTCTTAACGAACTTGCGATAATACCCTGTCAACCCAAGAAATCCTCGCAGATGCTTTATGGATGTGGGGATTTTCCATTCCTTAATGGCTTTAATTTTGCTAGGGTCTACCTTAACTCCTTCATGAGATACAATATGACCCAAATATTCCACCTCCTGGACTCCAAAGAAACATTTGGATCTTTTTGCATAATTGTTTCTCCTCCAATAGTTGTAGCACCTTGTCAACATGTTCAACATGATCCTTCCAAGACTTGCTGTAGATTAGTATATCATCAAAAAATACTAACACAAATTTTCTAAGGAATGGTTTGAAAATTGAATTCATCAAACCTTGAAATGTTGAAGGTGCATTGGTAAGGCCAAAAGGCATGACCAAAAATTCATAATGACCCTCATGAGTTCTAAATGTCGTTTTCGGAATGTCTTCAATCTTCATTCTGATTTGATGATATCCCGAACGAAGATCCAACTTGGTGAAGTAAATTGATCCATGCAATTCATCCAGTAATTCATCAATGACAGGAATGGGGAACTTATCTTTAATAGTGAGCTTGTTGAGCTCCCTATAATCTGGACACATGCGCCATGATCCATCCTTCTTGTGCACCAATACTACTGGAGCTGAGAAAGAACTTTGACTCGGTTGAATTATACCAGCCTCTAGCATTTCTGCAACCATACGTTCAATTTCACTTTTTTGGACATATGGATATCTGTACGGCCTGATGTTTGGAGGAACACTTCCTGGAATCAGATGAATAGCATGATCATGATCACGCATAGGTGGGAGACCTTTGGGAGTCTCAAATACCTTGGAATGATTGTCCAGGACTTTTTGGAGATCTGGAGAAATAGATGATTCCAATGTGGAAACATCTAGCGAACATAATTGTGCAATTACACCTCTTTGCTCCTTTTTTAGAAGCTTTGTCATGCCATTAGAGCTGATTATCTTTCCTGGTTTCCCTGCAATACCCCTTAATTCAACTTCCTTTCCTTCCACAGAAAATTTCATGAAAAGTTCTTGAAAATTAAAAGCTATTGTACCCAAGGATTGTAGCCATTGGACTCCTAGTACAACATCAGCACCTCCCATTGGAATGGAAAGCATTGGGCTAGTCAATACATATTCTCCCATGGATAGCTTGATATTATGGCACTTTCCAGAACAATTTATTGTTCCTCCATTTGCAATCATCACTTGACACTCTGGTGCTGGATATAGGAAGCAATTCAATTCTTTTGCTACCCTACAATGAATAAAATTGTGGGTGCTTCCTGAATCAATCAACACTATTAACTTTTTCTTCTTGATTTGTCCTTCTATCTTGATGGTTTGAGGAGTGGTAATTCCCGCCAATGCATTACAAGATATGGTCGGATTTATTTGTTCTTCATCTAGGCTTTGTTCCTGGAATATATCCTCTTCTTTTGACCTTTCTTGCTCCTTTTCTTCTTCCTCTTCACAATCTATGTAGAATAATTTCTTCTCAGCACACTTATGACCTTTTGTGTATTTGCTATCACAATTGTAACAAAGCCCTTTTGCTCTTTTTTCTTCCAATTGTTGTGGTGTCAACCTTGTAGGTTGTGGAAGACTATGGGCAACAACACTTCCGTCTTTATAGTTGTGAATGGTATGCTTCCTAGTTGCCATAATTTTGCTTTCCATTTTTCTTGCTAACCTGAATGCCTTCTCTAATGAATCAGGTTCCCAAAGGCGCACATCATGTTGGATATTATCCTTTAAAGACCCTATGAACACATCAATCCTATGCTCCTCTGGAATATCTTTTACCCTTATGTTCAATTTTTGGAACTCCTCAATGTGCTCCATTATTGAACCCTTTTGTTTGAGACTTATCAATTGGCTAAAAAAAGTGTTGCTTTTTGTATCCTCATAATGTGCTATCAATTCTTCCATAAAAATTGCCCAAGTGATAAATTGTTTACGAGAACAAAGCCATTGATACCATACAAACTGATTTGGTTCCAAATATAAAGTTGCCATACGTACCTTTTGTGTGTTTTGCACATTATTGAGATCGAAGAATTGCTCCATCTGTAATATCCATGTGGCGGGATCCTTGCCATCAAACTTCCTCATATCGATTTTTGGAACATGGTGAGTCTTTGATCCAACATTAGAGTCTATGGAATCATGATTAACATTTCTTTTGTTCTCATCATGAGTTTCCTTTAGTACTCTTTCATCCTTAGTGACCATTTCTTGTAGCAACTTATTCATATTTATCTTCAATTCTTCCATCTTATCATCCATGCCATCAATTTTAGCGTCCATGCCATTCACCTTAGCTTCCATGCCATCCATCTTAGCTTCTACGCCTTTCTTTAAACAGCCCATCTTAGATTCTACACCTTTCTTTAAACCATCCATCTTAGCTTCTACATCTTTCTTTAAACCATCCATCTTAGATTCTGTTCCTTTTTGTGCAAGGGACAGTTGTTGCACTTGGTCTTGTAATTTTGATATATCATGTTGCATTTCTTCCTCTTCTTCATGAGTCATGCTAGAGATTTCAGGTTCCTTACTAGGTGTTTGCATTTTCTTTCCTCGGGGTATCAGTTACCGATAATAATGCTCTACTATACCCTTTGAATTCCTTCAAAATAAATTTTCAAACCAAGCTTAAGCAAAAATTTAAAAAAATCTACACACCTTTTTTCACTTTGTAGGACCTTGATATTTCCTCTGATGTATCTCTGTACTTTCCAATCATCTAGTTCTGAAATTGTGACCTGTAGTATCTCTCTGTGTCCTCTTTCCAATGCCACCAGTCTGATCCAAATTGGATTCTCCAAGAAAGAGTTATGCACAATCTCCCAAGATGACCTGATTATAGACCTTTCCAAAAGAGTGAACTTGTATGAAGTGCCACGTGTACAATTTTCAACCTTTGGTTCTGAAAGAGATATACACGCAACTACAGTCCGTCCTCTTTCTGTACCTTCTTACGAAATTTCAATCCGATCCCCAGAGAGAAAGTTATGACGATTTTCCCTAGGTCACCTGTTTTGAATGTAATTCAGGAGTCTGCAAAAAGACCAACTTCCTCAGAGCATATCTCCGCAAATATCGCGCGAAAAGATCAGAAATGAAGTTCCAAGGTTCAGTGCGATTTATTCTCAAATGGGTTTTTTTTGTGACTTCTGAAACGTCACAGAAAAAAAGTTATAGCGAAAATGCCACGATGACCTGTTTGGAGCAGCGAAACCCTAGAATCCAAAGCTCTGATACCAAATGTTATGAAACCATCTCAAGAAAAGATAGAAAAGAAAGATCAACGCCTTAGAATTCAGCCTCTTCGAGGGGGCAACCTCCTTTACATTACATAAATGAACAATTCTTGGATGATACAAATGACAAAACCTCCTTTCTATATATAGGAGTCTAAGGAGTCACAATATAATCCAGCCGACCTAACAATAATAATATAAAGCCACAAAAATAACAATAGAGGGATTCTATGGGGCACAGAAATAACAATATGGGGGTAATAGGGGCACAACAATATAAATAAGGGGTATAACTACAATAGTAATGGGGTAATCACTAGTATTATAGGGACCCAACACTTTGATATTATTCCTACAAGGTATATCATGTCAGCTAAACCAAATCACAATAAACCAACGTACCTTATCATAATTCGGGGAGGATACTTCGTGTGCAGGAGCAAAAAATCAGTGTAATACATGTATAACATAATCATGACATCATATACAAATATAACACATAAGCATATAGCCATATAACCATCATTCTAGCTAGAGTCCAGTCATCGATGCATGACCTCATCAAAAACACATACTACGACCTCATGCCTGACAATAAACATCACATCATTGTACACTTGACCACATTTGAATACTAACATGCATAGACAATGCATAATCAACCATACACTCATGACGACATAGTCCACAACAACACCATCAAATTCCCATGGCGACATCTTTACAACCATGACCCATACCATACAATTGCAACAAGCACATGGTCTTACAACACAAGAAACACCTATGCAACCAACACACATCCCATCCAGTCTGAGGGGTGAAACATGCTCTGATACCACTCTGTAACACCCTCCTCCCACATCTACCCAAGTAATGGTCAACCGAGGTAAACATGTGACATGAAGCTACTATGATATGATGCGACCTCCTAAGTCACCTTAAGGAAGAGGAACCGATGAAAACACACCATACCGACATTCCACATCAATAACAGGACTCCCAAGAACCATCCCAACCTCTATGGTAACCAGCCCCTGGGTTCCACCGATTTTTTAAACCATTAAACTCTCAGACGCTCCCTTGATATGGGCATACATGTGTACAAGAGTCTGTGGATGCTCCCACAATATGGGTATGGAACCATCCAAGGAATTTTCTGCCCAGTTTTGTGCCTACATTTCTGGGATTTGAGCCACTTTTTTAGGCCCAAATCTCAAATCATTGCCCATAACTAAATGACACCTTCGGAACATAAAGCTAACAATGGAATAATGGTACAAATGTAATTACTTGAACAAGGAATTGAATGGACCCCTACTAGCCATGACATGCATTTCTTCAAACATATCACAAATATAGTGATCTACAGGTTTAAACAACAAATCTGAGCATATGGGTCTCATACTCATATGAGATCACTAAGAAGGATTGTTGCCTCAACACATTGGTTGCAATTTCATCCATTAGGCCATAGATACATTTTTCATTCTGTTACAAGTAAAAACATGATGAGAGCCATACATAGCCACTGTCATAATACATGTGCATAACCAACGTAATAGAAACATAAATACCAAGGAAATAATAACCATAATCCACATATAAACCAGTATAATACTTATGAAAGAGTAAGGGGAAATAACCTCATATTAATAATGCAAAGGCCAACAGGTTGTGGGACTTCCATGAACCACCCGACCATAGACATGGCTGAGCCAAATCTCTCTTCATCTAGTCACCCCCGTGCCATATTCCAAGCATGAATGTGGGATCTCATAAAACACATCAATCAAAACCATCTAGGGCTTCCAGAGGCCAAACCACCTCAACCCATCAAACAATGATTCCACCTCATGGTCGGACATCACAAAACCATCACCAGATTGGTCTCTACCCAAGCCTTCCAGGGCTCCAGAGCATTTGTTCCAACCAAGGCTCCAGGACTAGTAACTCAACCCACAACTGTTGCTGGGCTCCAGAGCATTTGTCCAACTAAGGCTCCAAGGCTAGTAACTCAACCCACCAAGGGCTCCAGAGCGTTTGTCCAACCAAGGCTCCATGACTAGTAACTCAACCCAAGTTGTTACAAGGCTCCAAAGCATTTTTCCAACCAAGGCTCTAGGAACTAGTAACGCAACCCAAGTTAAAGGAAACATGAGAACCAATCAAAAAACAAATAAATGAACCCACAACACCATGGTTATCCAGGAAATGGAAATGCTAGGCAAACCCACTGTCAATCCAGGAAATCCTCCATGCTAGTGACAGATCATGACCAATAAACCACATGCATATGTCATGCATGCCAAAACTAGTGAGGAAAACATACATGCAACTCGGTACTTGCAAGAAAAACCCGTTGTAGCTGTTGATCTTGATGTCCTCTTGCAATTTCCTTCTCTTCCTTTGTCTTCTTGCTCCAAAACTCCAAGTATGCCACACTCTCCAAGAGTGCTCCAAGAAAAATCTAAGTTTCCAAGAGTATGAGAGAGAGAGAGATTAGAGAGAGAGCTCCAAAACTGAACAGGAAAAAGTCTTTGAACTGATCCTTAGAAGCCCTTTTATTAATGAAGCCTTTATTTTCTTCATTTTCCTCCTCACATGCAACCGGTGACCTCTCACCTCCCTTTTCTCTTAATTTCCATTATTTTCATAAATAAACATGTCAAAATGCCATTTTGCCTTTCCAAATCCTTTTTCCATTACCTTTTGCCAATTTCTTTAGCCATTAATCAATCACCAATGATCCCCATCACTATGCTTTTGCCCAACATTTAGCTTGGAATACGTGTGCCATCAACTATGGTTATTATTTTTCCTTTATTAACTTTTATTACATGCAATTTTCACCAGGGTTGTTATAGATACCATATTGGAAGCAAAACTTGACGCAACAAACGATGTTATAATGAAAGCATAACTTGGCATTAATTAGGAAGCCAAAAAATAAGTTATTTTCGATGCCATACCAAAATAAAAATAGGAATCACAATTGGGAGAAAAAATAGAAGTACAAATGGATGCAACAATGGAAACAAGAATGGAAGAAACAATTCTTGGTGCTATTTTCGGCACCCAGGTGAAGATGTCAAATTGCATCAGGTTTAATGATGCCAATTGAAGCCAATTCACATGCTCAAAAACACTAGATTATGATGCTATTTCTAGCGCTAATGACTTGTTTTGTTGTAGTGCACCTATGATAAATAAATGTATTATGTCATGTAGACCTTCCAACAATGGAAACATTATATTAGGGGAAGGAGATGATCATCCACATGGATCATCGACCTCTTCAATTTATGCAGACACGTGGGAAGTTGCAAAATGATCACCATAAAAAATGGTCCACATACCTACAACAATTCCATTTAAACATTAAATACAAAAAGTGTAGCACTAATAATGTCACACACTACCTCAGCCGACCCCCAATTGTGGCACTTAGCATAGTTCTCATATCTTGTGAGTGCAAGACCTCTAGATGGCCACAACTATATTAAAATCACTTAGAATTTACTGCCATCTACAATATGTTGATGGCTAGAAAGCTTATTCTAGACTTCACCTTTAAGATGGACTATTGTGCTATCTAGGACGTATTTGTGTCCCTTCAAGTGAGTGTGCCAAGATTATTTGGGAGGTGCTTTGTAGTCAGGTCGCAAGACACTTTGGTGTGGAGAAGACAGTGCTAGTACTGCAAAAGTATTTTTATTGGCTATAACTCCAACATGATGTTGGAAAATATAAAAGATACTACACTTCTTGTGCCATTTCCAAGCCAACTATTAAGAAGCAAGGCCTATACACTCCTCTACCTACTCCTGGATAGACTTGGGAATCCATCTCCTTAGACTATATGTCTAGAATTCCTTCTACAAAGCATGGTAATGATTGTGAATTTATGGTTGTTGATATATTTTCTAATATGGCCATATTAATTGCCTATAAGAAGAGTATCACAACAAAATCCACTACCAAGCTCTTCTTCGAACGAGTGTGGGTACATTTTGGGATCTTGCAAACCATTATATCAGATCTGGATAGTAGGTTCCTAAGTGCATTATGGTCGAGCCTCTGATCATTGTTGAACACCAAGCTCATCAAGTTGATTTCATTCCACCCCTATACTAATGGCCAGGCGGAGGTCATCAACATGATGATAATGCACATACTATGCATGTACAACTCTAAGAATCCATGAATATGGGAGGAGAGTCTCCCTTATGTGCAACAAAACTACAAAAGATCTCTCCATAACTCAACTGACTTTAACCCGTTTCAGGTGGGTCTGGAATTTCAGCCATTATGTTGCATTGATGTTGCAATTCCTCTTACAACTACACAAACAAAATCTGCACATATGCAATCTGAAGCTAATAATGCCATCAATTTTATTGAATGCATTCAGCACGTCTGCCAACAAGTTCATGACATCCTAGATAAATCCAACACTAATTACAAACAACATCTTGATCAACATTAGTTGCCACATAAATTTCAAGTGGGTGACAAGGTTTGGTTGCATTTGTAGAAGGAGTGCCTTTCTAGAGCCCATCGAAAGCTTTGAACTCTCTAATAAGGGTCTTACACCATCACCAAGGTTGTGGGTGACAATGCTTTCAAGGTAATTATCCCCCCATTCCTTGGCCTGCACCCATTATTCATTGTGGACCACCTTCGACCATACTTTACACCATTGTTGGATACATCAGACATCATTGAGAAACTAACACCAACAAAACTCAACCCAGAGTGCATTGAACAAGCCATAACTGATCAAATCAATGAAAAAAATATTAAGGACACTCGCCAACAAAGGATCCAACGGTAGCGGGTTATCAAATTTGGTCAGCTCCTGTACCAAGGCAAGTGGCTCACTAGGGACCAATTTCAACAAGTTACAAAAGTTTCCTCATCTCATGGATGCACTCAACGCAATGGGGATTGTTGCTTCCTAAGGGGTGAGGACTAATCCAAGTAGATATTAGTGTCAACCTACCTATTCCACTTGGACTCTCAACAATGTTTTCTATTAGTTTCCTATTTTTCAACACAGTTTCCTATTTCAATAGTTTTCTATTTTTGGTTGTGTTCAAGCACTAAACTTTCGAAGCTGTTTTTAGGCCATAAACAATGTTTTTTGTGGAAATAGGCAAACATAAATCAAATATCAATGTTTGTAGTTGAAATTTGTTGTCCTCATATATACCATTCTAATGCGTTATCATATATATGCAAAATGGAGATCATATGCTAAAATTACGACCACGGGAAGTTGATTTTCCAACTAACCCCATTAGGGTTTATCATTGTTTCTTCATGATAAAAATGCTTTTGAGCCTCATTGTAACACAATTCAGAAAGCATGAAGTTGTCACATCTCTTCTTAGAGATAATTTACCATCACCTGAGCTATTTTGCTTTCATTATGAATGTTAACAATTTTTAGTATTTATTATTTATTAATTGAAGTTCAGTTTCATTGTATATTTTTATTTATGTTTTAAATTTGTATTTCATTTTGTTCCTTCATAAATTCAGATTACCAATTTTGAGTACAAGGTATGGAAAAAATTGGTGTACTCTGACATCATTTGGTCTCTCTCCTATTGTAGAGTAGTCCACCTCATGTACTGGTCATCATAGTTCCCTACAAGGTAGAATTATTCCTTGAGGGCATCAAAAAAAACAACCCAAGTGGGTCTTGCATTGAATATCATAGAATCATCCTTATTGTGTCTCTCCTAATAACCTTTCCATTCATTTTCGACATGGGAAGTTATTTCAAGAGTGTGAAAGTGATCTTTTCACTGCCTTAAAATTTTTGGACAGATTAATAGTCCTCTAACATATTTAACCATTTCTCCAAAGTGTTTGCATCTTTTGGACTTCAAATGGGGATATTAAATTTAACTTGTCTATTAAATGGTATTGAACCTCCAAAATTGTTGCTTTGTTGAAGGTGCCTCAACTATTATTGGAAAGTGTTAAAGGATCTGGGTGAAATTTCCCATCATCACATTCCTTTGTCATGCAATTGCTTCCTTGTGCAACAAATTGATAGGATCTTCTACTCCATCATCTTTTTTCTTTCACTATGGGAGGTCGGTTGGGTTGGTGAGAGCTATCATTCCCAAGAGAAATTAGCTTAACTCCCACCTCTTTGTACCTTGAACTTGTTAGGGACATGCATTAAGAAACAACAAGGAGCAGGTTGTTTTGATACTACTGATCCGGGTTGTACAAAGAACAAAATGAAAGGTAGAAAAGGAAATAGAACACATATAGAGAAATACAATAGAGAGAATAATAATATAATGAAAACCAAACTTCTATTGATAAATGAAATAACATAATAATGTAAAACACAAATTGGCTAAAATGGTAGTATTTGTCTTTGAAGGAAGAGAGATTGCATCTACACATATTGCAAAAAACTATTACAGGAAGTTGAAAGAATGACCTTTTGACATAAATAAATAACTCTAGAAGTGCAAAACCTTAACCCTATAAAATCAAGCGCCAAAAGGTTTTTGGGCCCTAAAGTGGTTAGTTGGTATATGAACTTCCTAGGGGTGCAACTTTTGGATATAATGTCCATTTGGGATGCACATTGATAGCCCCTTGGAAATATTACAACTTTTGCTTGGGACCAGGGCATGGCATGCCAACCTTTTTCCCCCAAAATGGTCAAAAGACATTACTTAGGGCCTTAAAACGACTCTAGAATTATGGAACCCAAAAACCATAAAAAAAAAACTACCAAAAAATTAAAACATCATTGAGTTAATGGAAGTGGTGGATGACCATTAACATCTACTTGAATCATAGTGAGCACAATTGTAGAACTAAATTTAATGATAATTTTTTAATAATATGACAACAATAATTTTCATTTACATCTTCATATTATTCAAGTACCATGAATAATAATGTTGTAGCACCACCCTTGCCAAGTGATGCAACATACTTTATAGCTTAGTCCTTATAAGTACAAATTTAGTAGTAGTATTAGATATATATATATATATATATATATATATATATATATATATATATATATATATATCAATTTCATGTCCATTTATCACATAAAGATAATTTCAGATAGAGAATCATCCTATAGAACTTCAAATTCTAGGGTTGAATCCAACACTCTCTAGGGGAGAGCCTTCTATTGTTGTGCAGGGACCAGTACTAGTTATAGTACTGGTCCCACATGTCCATAAAAAATCATCATAAACCATCAAAAATGCACATAAATAGTTTACATTACATTAGATAAGTTATTAAATTATGTTAAAAAATGGGCCCATATATTGATTCGACCAACCACTGTCAAACACCAAGCCTTCACATCATAAGTTTACAAGACATACTGTCCCAACTACCTACAGTTTTGAATTACCATTTAAGTCAAAATGCACTACAAAACATTCCATTGAATTCTATCCAGGAGTACACCTATCCCATCAAACAGTCACCCATTGATTTCCACTGGAGCAACACATCCCTTTGTTGAGTAATTGTAACAACCCTAGTGAAAAGTTCATGTAATAAAAATTAATAAAGGAAAAATAAGACCACGGTTAAGGGACAATTATTCCAAGTTGAATGTTGGGCAAAGATATCCTAGTGGGCATCACTAGATGTGTGTTTGGCTAAGGAAAATTGGAAAATGCTAAGGCAAAGGCATTAAAAGGAAAAAAGGAATTTTTGGCACATTTATTTATGAAAATAAAGGATATTAGGAGAAAAGTAAGATGAAAGGTCACATGTTGCATGTGAGGAGGAAATTGAAGGAAAATAATGAAAAACGAAGAAATTAAAGGCTTCATTCATAAAAAGGCTTTTGAGAATCAGTTGATAACCTTTTGTCAGCTCAAGTTTGGAGCTTTCTCATTATTCTCTTTCTCTCTTTCTCTCTCTCTCTCAATTTTGGTCACTTAGAATTTTCTTGGAGCACTCTATCTTTGGATCAAGGAAGGAAAAGAAAGCAAAGGGAAAGGAAGGAAAGAAAGGATCAAGGAAGGAAAAGCAAGATCGAGCAGCTTCATTAGGAATACTTTCAAGTAACCTTTTGCATGTGTGATTTCGTAGTTGGTTTGGACATGCATGGATTTTCATGTTAGCATATGGTTCTCTTGTCGTTGGTGGCATGGTTTTGTCGGGTTATGACAATGATTTTCAACCTAACCTTGCATTTTTCCGGATGCCATGGTATGTTGGGATGTTTATTTCAGTTTTGAGCTTTGGTTTGCCAGATGGATTTTGGAATCCAGGGCGGAGGTGGTCTCAAGTTTCATTTCCAAACGCCTAGGAATCCCTTGACCAGTTTTGGCAAGATACATGATAAATCCTGAGGGAGAAGTCTCGATTTATGGCCCAGTGATACATATTTGGATTGTGGTAAAGCCTGAGATACCAGTCTTGATTTAGGGCCTAATGATCCGGGATTGAATTGCAGTAAAACCTGAGAGACAAGGAGATGGAAAATTCCTCAACATTAGTGATGGATTCTGGATGTCATTCTAAGTTCAGTTTGGTTGTGATCGAAGCACCGATTTTGGTGTGATCACTGTTTGGTGAGGGTGGAGGTGGTTGAACTTCTAGATTCCCTTGGATGTTCTTGGATTGGTTTTTCTATGAGATCTCACATTCATGCTTGGAATATGGCATCAGGGTGACCGGATGAAAGAGAGATTTGGTTCAGCCATGTCTATGGTCAAGGGGTATGTGGAAGTCCCAGACCTGGTTAGATTTTCCTATGATTAATAAAAGCTAAGTTCTCTTACTTTTCACTTGTTTATATGTGGATTTAATGGATGTCATATCTCTGATATTTGTATGGTTTTATGTTGGTTTTAAGCATGGTTATATGACTGGTTCTTGTCATGGTTATTTCATGTATTTACTTGTAATTATTAAATGGATGGATGCCAGACCTAATTGATGTTATAACAATTCAATGGAGAAGGTGGTGATCCTTCTAGTTATGTTTCATAAGTGATTTCAATCATTTATGCTCTGTCTTAAATCCTAGACCTGTAGGTTACATTGATTCCAAGTGTTTGACAAAATGTCAGTCCCAGTTGGGGATGCTCAGGCATAGTCCTAAGGTTTATTTTTTATTTTTTTATCTTTTCATCATGTCTTTGATGGATTTTGGAGGTTGTAACAAGTTTTGGGCAGAGGCCGGGATTCTAGGCTAGAAAAGTCGCTCAAATCTCGGGGACGCTGGCACAGGTCTGCTGAAAAGAGTCAGGGGCGCTGACACATAGGCTTGTGAGAGCGACTTTAGCTTCTAGACACTGTCGTGCATATAGCATGAGAGCGACCAGGGGTTAAAAGTCTTAAAACATCAGTGGGACTCAGGGATAGGATGTCTGAGTGGATGACATTCCTCCTCAGGGTGTTGTTACTGATGTGGATGGGTTTGTTTGATATGTTCAATTGATTTCATTTTCTTAAGGTCACCAAGGAGGTTGAATCTCTTATAGTGACCTCTCTCGTCGCATGTTTACCCCGACTGGTCGGTTGCTTGGGTGGACTTGGGAGGAGGGGGTGTTACAGTAATACCTGCACAAGAATAGGTGAAATGTGTGTTAGCCATATCTACATGCGTGTTTAACCATTCAACCTATTGAAGACAATAAATGACACCATTCAATTCAGGAATTAGTTCAGAGGATGAAATAAATGACACCAACCCTTTCGATTCAAGTATTGAACACACTAGCCTTTTCAATTCAGGAATTAAACACAGGAAAACACAAGGATCAACCATGAAATCTTATCAACCATTTGATCATGTAAAAATCAATCCAGAACACAAATTTGAATTTGGGAGATGACAATCCATGCCAATCTTCCCTACCAATTAAATTCTAGATCAAAAAACTATAAAACATCAACCCTTATTGATTTTCATTTGAAACATGCATTCGACTCATCAGCTGCTCGAGACATACAATCAAAGTGTTCATACATTGTTACATTCAACCTATTCATCAGCTACTGGAGACATACAAACATAGTGTGTGCACAGTGTTACATTCATTCTATTCATCAACTACTGGAGACATACATGTTTGTTTTTGTTGAATAATGTTATCATATTGATTATTTTATCATTATTTTTGTTGAGAAACAAGGGTAAATTAAAGCCATTATAGCCAATATCACTTGTTAAATAGATCACAAGATCTGATTAGAGAAGCATTTTTAAATAATGATACCAATGTCTATTTATCACTTGTATATGCTTATTAGAAATTCTCTTTTAATTATTAGATTATCAAATTAAGATGAGATAACTACAAGATTGCAAGAGCAGAACTACAAGGAATTAGACAAATGAGATGCAACAGAGAATCATTTATTTCATTTTTGCCTTAGGATGAACTTTAAGGCTTGAGATATTGTATTTGAACCCACCTCACTCTCCTTATGTTAAGCGATCTATTCCTTCCATGGGATATGGGCCCGCTGTAACTACCATTCATTAAGGTTCGTTACTCAATACAATGACTCTGTTTGAACCCCAATCCATTCAGAGTCTAATAACCATGTGTCAGTCTCTATCTATTAGATATGAACATTCTTTAAGGATGGATTACAGATATATAAAACATAACATCCAGAGACTCTAGAGGACCACTTAAATCATTCTCAAGATGAGAATAACCATACCTTCTAGTTTATTAAACAATTTCAAGGCCACTGTAACCTAAAATTGTTACTCAATACAATGAGTTTGTTCGAACCCCAATCCATTCAAAGTCTAATAACCTTATGTTAGTCTCTATCTATTAGATATGAACTTGCTTTAAGGCTAGATTACAGATATATAAAATATAACATCTAGAGACTCTAGAGGACCATTGAGTAGTAAGACGCCGATGAGAGATGCAATGAGGTAGTTAGTATCCAAGAAGGTTATCCTATCCTTGACTAGGCTAGGGAGAAAATCCAACAACAATGCCAATATGTAAACTCAAGAAAGTACTGGTCTTTCATTGTACCATTGTCAATGAAACATAGATTGTTCTAGCTTACTGGCAAGTATATATCAGTCAATTAAATGATGAGATCAACCCTTAAATCATTCTCAAGATGAAAATAACCATACCTTCCAGTTTAGTAACCAATTTCAATGCCATTGTAACCTCAAATCCGACCCCTGCAATTTAATATCAGACTACTATAACAATGATATCAGTCCATTGTCAACAAGATTGGTTGAGCAAGATTCGAGGATAGAACACTTAGTAACCTTTGTGATTACAGATCTATAAAAGATAGCATCCATAGACTCTAGAGGACCATTGAGCAGTAAGACATCGATGAGAGATGCAATGAGGTAGTTAGTATCCAAGAAGGCTATCCTATTCTTGACTAGGCTAGGGAGAAAATCCAACAACAATTCCAATATGCTAACTCAAGAAAGTACTAGTCCTTCAATTTACCATTCTCAATGAAACATGGATTGTTATAGCTTACTGGCAAGTATATATCATTGAATTAAATGATGAGAACAACCCTTAAATCATTCTAAATATGCAAATAAGCATACCTTCCAGTTTAGTAACCAATTTCAATGCCACTGTAACCTCAAATCCGACCCCTGTAATTTAATATCAGACTACCATAACAATGATATTAGTGCATTATCAACAAGATTGGTTGAGCAAGATTCGAGGATAGAACACTAAGTAACCTTTGTGATTTTATATCTATAAAAGATAACATCCAAAGACTCTAGAGTACTACTGAGCAGTAAGACGTAGATGAGATATGTAATGAGGTATTTAGTATCCAAGAAGGTTATCCTATCCTTGACTAGGCTAGGGAGAAAAGCCAACAACAATGCCAATACGCTAACTCAAGAAAGTACTAGTCCTTCAATATACCACTCCCAATGAAACATGGACTGTTGTAGCTTACATGCAAGTATATATCAGTTAATTAAATGATGAGATCAACCATTAAATCATTCTCAAGATGAAAATAACCATACCTTCAAGTTTAGTAACCAATTTCAATGCCATTGTAACCTCAAATCTAACCCCTACAATTTAATATTAGACTACTATAATAGCAATGCTTCAGACCTGATATTTTTTGACAGTCTGCAATAGGTCACTGTTGAGGAGAAGTAAGCTTACAAGTGATTGAAAAAATACACTCCAATCATCAATAACATGAAACAGACCTTAGAAGATCCTCACAACCTAGACAAATCAATCAAATAAAGCCCACAACCATGCAAGAGAAAGCTAGAAATAAATTTTATGTGTGAAAATTTATGTGTGAATCCTCACTGTTTATTTCTAGATTTCTTGTTTCTTTGTGTGAATTTAATTATTCCAAGCCTATTGTAATATGAAATTTTATGTGTGAAAACCCTTCCAATTATGAGTTACAGATAAAAGGTGTATTCAGTCACTCGTAAGGCTCACATAAAGGAAATGTAAGATTGAAGTTACAATATATAGATAAAGCACTGATTGTTATTGCTCATTGATTGCAATGGTCAATGAATTACCTTGTTTTCTAATACAATTTTTAAAAATCATAATTTTGTGGTGAATTTGCAGGTTGTTGTAGCCATGACTAGAGTTTCTATTATAGATCATATAAGGAACAAGAGGAGGCAAGGGGCGAGGGGGGCCCAACTGTGGTCCAGTTCATCAGATGAGGATAGGGGGGGTGATGTGAATGCTCCCAATTCTCCCAGTAATGTCATTGAAAAGGACACTGTGGTGGAAAATCATGTTATCCCACCATCAACCACAGTGCAAGGTGCAAGTTAAATAGATAAAATCATTGTCATCAGAGGCTAGATAAAGCAAGACATGCTAGCTGCAATTGATCGCATCGAGTTTAAGGGATATTCAATCTGTGCCTATGCAAAAAAACATGGTATTGCTGCCTCTAACATACATTATTGGATAAACGGGTTGACTAATACAAAGCGTAGAGGCCCTGTTATAGTTATGACTGAAGAGGAGGAGGACGAGGTAGTTGAGTGGTGTAAGGAGATGGCCCAATTGGGACATGGGTTAGAGATTATACAACTTAAATCCATAGTAGCTCAAATTTGTCAAGGGAGGCCAAACCCCTTCAAAGATGGGTTTCCTGGTAAATCGTTGTGGAGTGGGTTTAAAAGAAGGAATCTTGACCTTGTGCTACGTACAGTCAAGGGCCTTGACAGAGATAGGGATTTAAATCTACGCCTTTCAATTGTGCCCAATTTCTATAACATTGTTTCTGCTACATATGAGAAACAATCATATGCCCCAAACCATATATGGAACTAGCAACACTCATATGCCCCAGACCATATATGGAACTATGATGAAACAACCTTACATGCAGGAAGGAATTTTGGTATGCAGGTAATTTCCAAGATAGGGAGCATAAATGTGCCTAAGATTTTGCCTAAGAGCAGGGAGTGGATCACTATTCTTTGTTGTGTCAATGCAATTGGTTCTTCAATCCCAGGATTTTATCTATTCAAAGGTAAAACTAAACTAAAAATATATATACAAAATTGTGAACCAAGTGCATGCATAGTTGCACATCCCCATGCATTGATGACAAAGGAATTATTCCTGAATTGGATTTTTCACTTTTCTGCATATGTACCAGGTGGTGTCTCACCTGAAAACAAACACCTAAAGAGTTTATATGGCCATGGAAGCCACATGAATGTGCAGACAATTGAGGAGGCCAACAATTTGGGCATTGACCTGTTAACATTTCCAGCCCATATCACTCACATATTTCAACCCCTTGATGTCAACATGTTTGGGCCTTTCAAGAACTATTTCAGGGTCGAGCGAGCTTCATGGATGGTAAAGAATCAAGGGTGGAAGTAAAAGGGTTTGAGCTAGTTGAACTTGCAAGTAAAGCATTTAAAAGGGCTATCACACCTTCTAATATCAAGGTTGGATTTAGGAGGACTAGTATATGACTGATGAGCCCCAAAAATGGATAATTATTTGGGCTCATTCAACCTCCTAATTTGACTTAATCCACCATTCTCATTAGTTTATTGCATGTTTTTTATTATATTTGTGCTAATAGAGTGAATTTGGTTAGTCATTATGCCAACAAGTCTAATGGGTGTTTTGTGTAGCCTTTTTGGTCAACTTGGAGACAAAATTGAAGGTCTTAATGAGCACTTGGCAGCCAAATTCGTGGGAGAACAAGGGAGAGGATTTGTAGGAAGGTGTCCCCTTCATTTATGGGCCCTTACCTCGAATTCTCCACCATCAGCTCGGAGTTCAAGGGCCACCGAATCAATCAGCACAAGGGCAACCAAGCAAGTCAAGTAGGACTGTTGTTAACTACAAGTCTTGGGCAGCTGAGTCCCTAAAGTTTAGGAGGACTGTTGAGGTCCTCAATTTGTATAAATAAGAAGGCTTAGGGCCTCATTTGGGTTAGCTAGTTAGCCAGTTAGTCATTTTGGTTAGCTAGTGGTTAGTCACTTCTGTAGCTGGTAGTTAGTCATTTCATAGTCTTGTTGTAGTCATTTTGTAGTTCGATTTTTAGGCAATAGATTAGTTTTGCTGTCAGCTCATTTTCAAGTTCTCCTTGTGGACAGTTTTGATGTAACTCTTCATTTCTTGATCAATAAAGATGAATCCAGCTTTGCACCAGCTCTAAATCTCTCTTAGGAGGCTGTAGCTCTTGGGGTTGGGCCCATCTCAAGCGCCCAGTACCTCCTTTGTTTACCTTTATGTGTCTTTGCTGCATTCTGAGAATAAAATCTGCTATTTTGTTTTGTTATTTAGTTTGTTTTTTTGATGAGTAAAATAGCTTTTCATGCTCAGATTTAGTTGATAGGTTGTTAGCATAAAAAGCTTCAAGAAAAGGGCCAACAAACATCTGTGGTTTCACCTCTCCCTCAGTGGGATCAGGAGCTGTGACTAGGATGACTTTGCTGCCCACAAAAACACTGACTTTGCTTTGCCATGCAATCATTAGTGTTTGGTTTTCATTTGCAGAAGTTGGTTACATGATCAGATCTTTGAATGCTTCATTTCATAGTTAATATACATGGTTTCCTTGCAAATAAAGCTGCTGTCCATTCTTGTTACTGTTAGCTAGATCATATTAGGGTAGCATAACTAGATCTTTGTTTTCTTGCATGTCTTTGTTTGTTCAGTTTGAAAAATCACTTGCCGAGTACCTATTACCCTTCCTTACCTGCACATACTCCATCCAACCTACCTGTTTCATCCTTCACTCAGAACCCTTACCTTACATTTACCTCATTCGCTTACTTTTCCATGATTCTCATCTTCTTGTACAACATCGTTTCATCCCTCCTTGAACAAATCTCACCATCTACACCTTCTCCTCAACTCCAACCTCCAAGTCTTGAACTCCCCTACACCCCTATTTCACCTCCATACTCGTTCCTCCACCTTTTTCCCTCCATCCATTCTCCAAAATCCTCTTTTCAGAACATCCTGTAGAACCCCTGCAAACTTCCTGTAGAAGCTCATAAACACGGTTTCTTGGCAGCCAAACTTTGTGAGACTCTCTGGAAGGGTGTTAGGGACACCTTAGACCCTCTCTGAACCTTCCTAACCTTTCCCAAGCATTTCTCCTCCTTGATCCACCTCTGCACAGTCAAAAATAGTTAGAAGCACATGCATGATAATTCCAACAACTTAAACAAAAATACAAAAAGATGTTTTCTTCATATACAGGTAGTCTAGACACATGTATTTTACCTTCATAGAAGTAATGACATCTCTTTCAGTAGTTTGCATGCTCTCCTTTGCGTCAGTAGGACTAGCTGGTAGAATTAGGGTTTGCTAGGGTTTGCGTTTCTTTTTGGCTTTCAGTTTCTTTTTGCAATTAGATTAGCTTCCTTCGAGTTAGCTTTCATCCATCAATTAAAAAGCTTCTTCTAAGAGCTCATAGAAGTTGGCTTAAGCTCCTAGTGGACTTGTGCCAGCTGACCAAGTGACAGCTGCGGCAAGAGCTAGTACTTGTGCATACAGCACCGTCGCTTCCAAGTTTGTTACGAACTACCGGGTTGATAAAATTAAAGAAGGGAGTTCCAGGAGTTGTAGCATTATTGCTACAATACTGGAGCCCACCATCTTTTTGGCGCCGTTGCCGGGGAAGCGTCAGAGTATTGGTGATTGTCGCTTTTCTTCTATTTTCCACTACAATCTTCTGCTAAGTAGTTTATTTCATTTCCATTATGCAATTTTGTTTATGCAAAAGTAGATTAGCATTTCTTTCTTTCATAGATTAGCATTTCAACTCCGCAATTTCATTTCTGCAAGCGTAGATTAGCATTTCAATTCCGCAAGCGTAGACTAGCATTTCATTCCTGCAATTTCATTTGAGCAAAATAGATTAGTCCTTTCCTGCTTTCATTTCAATTCCGCATTTTCATTTTAGCAAGATAGTTAGTTGCAGTTCAATCTATTTCAGTTTTGTAGGTAGAAGTAGAAAAAAACAAAAATCAACCAAAAAGATTTCATTTCATGCCTTGTAGGAGTAGAGATAAGTTAGAAAAATGATTGCACAACACCCCCACTGCTTCACACAACCAGCCTTCTCTCTCTTCTTCGATGGTTGTGATTAAAGAACCCTTAGGTGGACAACAAGACATATTTGAAGAACCCCTAGGGGAGAAGAAGAAGAAAACATTCCTCTGAAGCAAATGGCTACAAGCAGAAATGTTGGGAGCAGTCCCTTGTCCAAAGATGAATTTGAAGATCAGATAGAAGATTTTAAGAGTGAGATGAGGCAGTTTCTTGCCATGCAATTGGATACCCTGTGGATCCAAAAGAAGCAAGAGGAAGCCAAGAGGGCTTTGGCCATCTTTTGTCCTAGGTGCACTAGAAAGCATCCTAGGAATGAATGTCCAATGCACTCCCTAGAAGTGTGTTTCATCTGTGAAGAATACCATCCTACAAATCAGTGCCCTTCCTTGCCTGGACTTAAAGTTGCATATCAGAGAGCCAAAGGAGCCACTGAACCACTCCATTACATGAACCAAAGGAGGCCGCATGGACCTAGATCTTACCAGCAGGAACTGCAAGGGACATCCGAGACCTATTATGACCCCTATCAAGCCACTTTCATGCCTTCTTGGGGTCCCCCTGCTCATCCTTCCTGGGTCACACCTCCTCCTTGTTCCTTCACAGATCCATATTATGCCCTACCAGTTGCTCATTCATTTCACTTTTATGCTCAGCCACAGCCTCAGTGGAATGCACCTTATCAGGAGTGGAGGCCCCAGTACAACTCTCATCCCGCTCATTTTCCTTCACCACCTGTTCATCCACAACCATCACCTCCTGCTCCACCAAGGCAACCCCAAATGCCTGCTCAACCACAACCCCATCCACATCCATCTCAATTACACACCTCCACTCAACTACCCGTACCACCATTTCCAAAACCATACAATGGAGCAGCTCAACCCAATTGCAAAGCTGAGGCACAACATATCCAAATGACTCCTCTTGAGCTCAATGATCTTCACCATAGCTCAGGAAAAGCATTGCAAAAAAGAGATCATCTTGAAAGCATTGAAGGATCACATCCAGCAAAAGAAGATTCAAAAGAGGAGATCAAAGAACCATGGGCTGCACTTGATGAAGAGAAGAGATCAGAATCAGAGATCGAGAAAACCTCCTCATGGTTACCATCAAATCTTCCATGTATTCAAGAGAAAGATCAACAAAAAGAGGAACATGAGAAAGTCATGTTAGAAGGTGACATGAAACATGATCCAGATCAGCAAAAGAACCAAGGATATCAGAGCTATATTGAGATATGGTTTCAGACGGTCACTAAGTTGCAGCGGTACTCTCTTCCTCAGTTATGTTTGATCCCTTCAAGGTCAGATCATTTGGTCTCTGAGATTTGGATACCTATCAAAGCATGCATTTCGAGCCTTCACATCATTTTTTCTCTAATCTCGATGTGCACATGGCTCCATTGGAAGTATTCTTATACTTGAAAATGATTTTATTTTTCAAGTAGGGTAGGGTAGAGAAAAAAAAAAAAAAAAGGGGAAAAAATGAAAATAAGAAGAAAAAATAAAAATCTAAGGTGAAAACCTCCTCGGAGGCGCCTTAGATTGGCTCATTGATTGAAAACCTCCATGAGGCGGTCAATGGGTTGGAAAAAAAAGAGAAAAGAGAATAAGATCTCTGGGTGAAAACCTCCCTTGGAGGCGCCCAGGGCAGGCAATTAGGGTGAAAACCTCCATGAGGCGCCCTAGTTGTTTTTCAAAAAAAAAAAAACAAAAGAGAAAAAGAAAAATAAAAATAAAACTAATTCCATTGGCTAATTGCAGGTTGCAAGAAGGACGTTTCATGACAGGAGGAGCACTCAAATCAAGGTTAAAGGAATTTTTCTTGTGCCTTCTACAGGAAGCTCTGTATTTCTACAGGAAACATCCTGTAGAACCTTTGGACGAACCAAATTCAAGTCTAAAATGGAATCTGATGGTGGAAATCTGTTGATTAGGCCTACGAGCACTTGTGTGTCCATCCCTTGCCTTTCTCCATCATTTTTTCCACCTCATTGTGCTTCTCATTGTGCTTCTACAGGAACTTCCTGTAGAGATTGTGGGAAACTAGACATGGATTTCAAAAAATGGTTTGGCGAACATGGTAGCTTCCTCAAGGGTTCAGAAGCCCTCCTGCAATCTTCAAACTCCTCCTCCATCATCTCCATACCTGCATCACAGCCCAAGCTCAGTTTTTCTTTCCATGCAAAAATTTGCAAAATGCCTTGAAGCAAAAATACCTAGAACAAAATTTGTTTTTTCCATAACTTTAAAACCATGCATCCATTTGAAAAACCGTTTTATGGGGAATTGTACAAGGGTGATGGAAACATGCCTGAGCAGTTTCAGCCAATTCCGATGCACGGTTTCCAAGAAATTAGCCTCCATCGCCATCAACCATTTTTGCATTTTCTCCATATACGTGCATCCGTTTCAAAACCTATTTCATGGGGATATGCATATGAGTGATGGTAACCTACCCAAGCAGTTTCAGCCGATTCCGATGCACGGTTTTCGAGGAATCGATCTCTGAAATCTTCAGTCATTTTCCATTTTTCTCGAAATCCGTGCATCCATTGATCACGATTTTGCTATGGGAGGTACATAATGATGATAGGAACATGCTCAGCAAGTTTCAGATCGATCCGGTTTACCGTTTGGGAGCAATGGTGAAAATAAGTTCTGGTCTTGTGAAAATTCAGCAGCAGCAGCTTGAACATGCAGGTCTGAACGTGGAAATGAACTCCTGCAGCTTGGATCCGTCCAGAGGACACCTGCACAGAAAAAAAACAGCCATGAATCATCAATCAAGCCACCATGCAACTACATCAACACATGCATGCAGCAAATGAAGATCAACACATGCATGCAGCAAAGCAACCACGCACGACTTGCAGGTACGTGACTAAACTTGTTCCTCTGTTTGCATGAATCTAATCTAAGCATTGCATGAATGAATGAGATGGTCGGGATTAAAAAAATCGGTGGCCAGCTAACTGGCCACCCTCGTCCAGTTCAAACAGCGCTCGGTGGGTGCAATCGACACGCGTGCTCAGCCATCTCAGGAAGGAAATTGAAAACGGGTAGTGATGGACAGTTAAACTTCAGCGTGCTTGATGGATGAGATTACAAGCAGAGAACAAATAGTTAAACACTGCAGTGGAGACCAACAGTTTGCATGGGCCAACGCATGTCTTTGCCACCTCACCACAAATCACGCTGCAATTAAAAATGCTCGGCTGACTCTCACCATCCGCTGATTAATTTTTCCACGTTCTTGACAACAACCAATGCAAAACATACAACCCTGAGACTTTGCAACTCTGATCTTTTTGTTTTGGCTACTTTCTGTGGTGCAGTCATAAACAAGCCTTCCATCATCCAGTCTACTGTCATCATCATATGGAACTAAATATTTGCAAGCTTTAGGATAAGAATTGGTTTTAGTAACAATCTCTTCCACTGTAAACCACCATCTAAAAGGTAATTCAGCTTCTAAAGGTGTCTCTTGTTATCCCAAAAAGACCACCAATTCTCAACTGCTTCAATCCGTGCATGCTGCATTCTCTGTGTGCTTTGACATTTTTTTACAAGTACCTGTGCAACAAAGTGAAAAATGAACAAGTGCTCATGGAACATCCTTTAAGTGATGGCATTTTAAAGCTTGCTGCAAGGTATCAAGGTCATTTGCAAAATTTGAGATCAGTGGTGCCTGAAAATTACAGATGGACTAAAGTAAGTTGTAGACTTCAGTCCAAACTTGCAATGTTGGTACCTATCGTTGGCATGTGTTGTGATTGGCATTAGGAAATGTTCAAGATTGCAAGGTGAAGTATGGAGGAGTCATTTTTCATTTTTTTTATCTGAGCATGTAAGATCTTTTCTCAGTTGAAAATGTTTGCAAGGTCCTGTGCGCTGCAGTGAAAAATGAACAGATGGACTCAAACAAGGTGTAGCTGTCAGTCGAAAAGTTATGAAGATTGGTACCTGTCTTTGGTGGCAGATGGCTTGGTCTATCATATTCTAAGGGGACATTATCAAAGAGCTGCCTTACTGATTGAAAGTTAATACGGTTGTCTGTGGTCATGCTATTCAGCCCCAAGCATCAAGTTTTGGTGCCAGGGTAAGGGAAAATAGGAGCTACAATGAGAATGCTTATAAGGGTTGGCTCGAAAATTGGTGGAGAGTCATTTCTGAGGTGGAAGCAACAATAGGGACTGTTGCCATTGCTCAAGTTTTAAGCAAGGGTTTGAACTTTGTTCATCATCTAATTGGCACGAATAACTGGAAAGAGGTTAGGGCTGTCTTTATTCTATTGGCAGTATGTGGCCTTGGTCAGGTCAGCAAGTAAACTGGGAAGAGGTTAGGGTCGTCTTTGTTCTTTTGGCAGTCGCAGAGGAGAGGCAGGTGGACGATATGTGATTCTTTGAGGACTCAAAGCCGTTGATGGAATGGATGAGGGGAGGATATACAATAATCAGAACCTACTGCTTCCGGATGCAATAAGGATGGCTAATGACAGCAGTTCCTCACATATCTACAGAGAAGAAAACACTGAAGCTGACAGTCTTGCAAATAGTGTCAAGGAGTTACAGTATGGGCTGTTGATGGTCTGAAGTTGCAACAGATGAGGTTTTATCGTTCCCCGCTTAACAGATCCTTGAGTAGTTTTGATCGTGTCCGTGTGCTCTCTCCCGAAATGGTTTGTGCTTTACCCCGGGATGGGATGTTACAGGCTTGAGTCTAGGATAGCCACAGCCAAGCTGAAAGGAAAATCACCCACAGCCAAGCAGGATATAGTGGTGTTGTCTGTTTCTACAGGAAGCCAGAACTCAGCTACAGGACTTTCTACAGGAAGTTCTGTATTTTTACCAGAAACATCCTGTAGAAGCCTTTAGGCAGGCCGGGATCAAGTATGGAGAGGGATTTGAAGCTTGGCATGAAAAGGAGGCCACCAGGGCCAGCAAAGATGAGGAGAGAGATTGGTTGCTCAGAGGATGAGCAACACTTTCAGTAGGGGGGTGATGATGAGCCCCAAAAATGGATAATTATTTGGGCTCATTCAACCTCCTAATTTGACTTAATCCACCATTCTCATTAGTTTATTGCATGTTTTTTATTATATTTGTGCTAATAGAGTGAATTTGGTTAGTCATTATGCCAACAAGTCTAATGGGTGATTTGTGTAGCCTTTTTGGTCAACTTGTAGACAAAATTGAAGGTCTTAATGAGCACTTGGCAGCCAAATTCGTGGGAGAACAAGGGAGAGGATTTGTAGGAAGGTGTCCCCTTCATTTATGGGCCCTTACCTCGAATTCTCCACCATCAGCTCGGAGTTCAAGGGCCACCGAATCAATCAGCACAAGGGCAGCCAAGAAAGTCAAGTAGGACTGCTGTTAACTACAAGTCTTGGGCAGCCGAGTCCCTAAAGTTTAGGAGGACTGTTGGGGTCCTCAATTTGTATAAATAAGAAGGCTTAGGGCCTAATTTGGGTTAGCTAGTTAGCCAGTTAGTCATTTTGGTTAGCTAGTGGTTAGTCACTTCTGTAGCTGGTAGTTAGTCATTTCATAGTCTTGTTGTAGTCATTTTGTAGTTCGATTTTTAGGCAATAGATTAGTTTTGCTGTCAGCTCATTTTCAAGTTCTCCTTGTGGACAGTTTTGATGTAACTCTTCATTTCTTGATCAATAAAGATGAATCCAGCTTTGCACCAGCTCTAAATCTCTCTTACGAGGTTGTAGCTCTTGGGGTTGGGCCCATCTCAAGCGCCCAGTACCTCCTTTGTTTACCTTTATGTGTCTTTGCTGCATTCTGAGAATAAAATCTGCTATTTTGTTTTGTTATTTAGTTTGTTTTTTTGATGAGTAAAATAGCTTTTCATGCTCAGATTTAGTTGATAGGTTGTTAACAGAAAAAGCTTCAAGAAAAGGGCCAACAAACATCTGTGGTTTCACCTCTCCCTCAGTGGGATCAGGAGCTGTGACTAGGATGACTTTGCTGCCCACAAAAACACTGACTTTGCTTTTCCATGCAATCATTAGTGTTTGGTTTTCATTTGCAGAAGTTGGTTACATGATCAGATCTTTGAATGCTTCATTTCATAGTTAATATACATGGTTTCCTTGCAAATAAAGCTGTTGTCCATTCTTGTTACTGTTAGCTAGATCATATTAGGGTAGCATAACTAGATCTTTGTTTTCTTGCATGTCTTTGTTTGTTCAGTTTGAAAAATCACTTGCAGAGTACCTATTACCCTTCCTTACCTGCACATACTCCATCCAACCTACCTGTTTCATCCTTCACTCAGAACGCTTACCTTACATTTACCTCATTCACTTACTTTTCCATGATTCTCATCTTCTTGTACAACATCGTTTCATCCCTCCTTGAACAAATCTCACCATCTACACCTTCTCCTCAACTCCAACCTCCAAGTCTTGAACTCCCCTACACCCCTATTTCACCTCCATACTTGTTCCTCCACCTTTTTCCCTCCATCCATTCTCCAAAATCCTCTTTTCAGAACATCCTGTAGAAATCTCTGAACATCCTGCAGAACCCCTGCAGACTTCCTGTAGAAGCTCATAAACACGGTTTCTTGGCAGCCAAACTTTGTGAGACTCTATGGAAGGGTGTTAGGGACCCCTTAGACCCTCTCTGAACCTTCCCAACCTTTCCCAAGCATTTCTCCTCCTTGATCCACCTCTGCACAGTCAAAAATAGTTAGAAGCACTTGCATGATAATTCCAACAACTTAAACAAAAATACAAAAAGATGTTTTCTTCAGATACAGGTAGTCTAGACACATGTATTTTACCTTCATAGAAGTAATGACATCTCTTTCAGTAGTTTGCATGCTCTCCTTTGCGTCAGTAGGACTAGCTGGTAGAATTAGGGTTTGCTAGGGTTTGCGTTTCTTTTTGGCTTTCAGTTTCTTTTTGCAATTAGATTAGCTTCCTTCGAGTTAGCTTTCATCCATCAATTAAAAAGCTTCTTCTAAGAGCTCATAGAAGTTGGCTTAAGCTCCTAGTGGACTTGTGCCAGCTGACCAAGTGACAGTTGCGGCAAGAGCTAGTACTTGTGCATACAGCACCGTCGCTTCCAAGTTTGTTACGAACTACCGGGTTGATAAAATTAAAGAAGGGAGTTCCAGGAGTTGTAGCATTATTGCTACAATACTGGAGCCCACCAACGACCACTTAATTTTTATGCTCTTATGCATGATACTGGTTGTAGCAAGAATTTGATGTGGAAGGTCAAGAAGAAGAGAACTTACAAGACCATGTTGATGCCTAAGAAGATGTTGTTGTTGCTGAAGGTATAATTTCCCTTTCTAAAGGGAACTTCTATGGTGATGATGATGAACATGTGAGTGAGACACAGTTCATTCATGAACCAACTATCAATATCATGGAGGCTGTCACACCCACTGAACCACCTGTCAATTCTACATGTGATATTCCATATGAGACAGTTGATGAAGCGAATGAAAATGCAAACTTGATTACAAATGAGAATGCAACAAGATTAAATAATGAGAAATTGAGCATGCCAGCCCAAGTAATCCCACCATCCTGGTTGGTAGAGGCCACGATGAATATCAACACACATAACGTGTCTGCCACCAATGAGGAAAGCATGGACATGCCTTCACAACCATTAGAGTTGAACACTAAACTTGTTCATTATTTTGTGGACAATGGATCACTGGAACAGGAGCATATTCAACATGAAGTACCTGAAGACGATAACAATTGGGGCCAATTAGTTGTATCAGAGGTTGAAATCCAAGTGTCATATCCCGAGGAGCATGGAACAACAAATCAGAGAATACTTGGTGCATTCCTAAAGCTACTAGTAGAGAGAGTGAAGGCCTCATCAAGGAACTCAACATCAGATTGTCTTCGTTTGGGGAGGAGTTCACAGTTTCTCACAACTGAAGATTATATGAATGTATTGTTTGAGTCTGAACGTAAAAAAATGAAATTTAGGAATCTAAAAAGAGAAATAAGGAATTGGCCAAGGATAAGAGAGCTGCAAGGATTACAGCAGCAGAAGCTCGAGAAAAAGAAAGGTTGGAAAGACAAAAAGAAAGGGAAGATAAGGAACAACAAAACAATGGGCAAAGCAAGAGAGGGAGGCAAGAAAGGTTCAATAGGTGTTGGAAAACGGAGGAGGGGTGATAAGTAGGGAAACCTATGGTCCAAGCCAGTTTAAGGAAGATAGGATAATGTCCAACACGCCGGACCACATTGTAGAGCACACACCATCATACCAAGACCTGATTAACATCCAAGTCCCCCACTATTAGCCAGGGGTTATGACCATCTCTTATACCCCTGCAAGTGCAGGTTTAAATCCTAACTGTGTTTATATGACACCTGCACTTAGTGATGGGGTTAGTAACACAAGTGGACACTTGGGCTACTCAGTCCCTCCATGGCTACAAGGAGCAAATTGGAGTCAAGCATATGGAAACATTTAGGCACATCCTAATCAACCAATCTTGGGTAGTCCACCATACTTGGGTCAGGCAGGCAATTCAACAATTTTGGGCAATGCAGGAAATGGAGGCCATCAAGCATAAGGGTGGCATGATTTAATTTTTGTAACCACATTGCAATTTGAATTTTGTAAGGATGCAATATGTTGATTGGTTTCATAGTAGAAGCTAAACTTCTACACAATTAAGGATTATCCCGTTCATCAGATTGAGGATTGCAAACGATAAAAATACCATTCTCTTATACACAGTTACATCTAGTTTTACTTGATTTGAGAATGTATGTTAATGGTCATTATGATGGTTAAGGAACAAAGGTAGATCAACTGAATTCAAGAATTTGAACTTTGTTGGGATAATTTTGATCAAAGTTAGATCAATTGAATTCAAGAATCTAAACTCTGTTGAATTTGAATTTGAATCCGGATTTGAAAATTATTTTTATTTCGATGTGAATATCCAACTACAACAAGTATGACGTGGATAATCATGCACTAATCTAAACACTTGAGCAATGTAAACAATATATCATTGGTAAAGAAACTATCTTACACAATGACCATTGCTTTTGTGAGAAACCTAAAAATAAATTAATCAAAGAATTCTAAGTTAACAAATTAGGGGAGGGACGCCATTATAGATATATATATATATATATATATATATATATATATATATATATATATATATATATATATATGAGCATAATCATTTAAGATATATATAAACTATATTACAGATATGGAATCCTGCTGGAATCATAAAAACGAGTACCTTTAGGCTAGGCAGAATATCAAGGACAACATAGATCACAATGCAAACCCTGGTTAAACAAATTATTATAGATATATATATATATATATATATATATATATATATATATATATATATATATATATATATATATATATATATATATATATATATATATATATATATGAGCATAATCATTTAAGATATATATAAACTATATTACAGATATGGAATCCTGCTGGAATCATAAAAACGAGTACCTTTAGGCTAGGCAGAATATCAAGGACAACATAGATCACAATGCAAACCCTGGTTAAACAATCAAATATTTTCATTGTATCAATGACATCAGTAATAGTAAACCTCTACTCATTAATAACATTAAGTTCTAGCAACATTGTATCACAACGTGAAACCCTAGCTCATTAGTCCAACATCATATTCTCACTGGCCAACATCATAGACAACGTATATTGAAGGCAACATATCTCTGATCAACAAAGTGATGAAACCCTAGCATATTAGCAACAATTATGCCCTCAACTTTGACAAACCCTAACAACATATCAACAAATGCTCTCCAAACTATTACTTAACAATTACAATGTCAAAATGTATTCAAGGAGGTAGATCCATTCAATATTAATCCCAGTGACTGCCTAAATACATACATCAGATCATGACAAGTCATGGCAATCCATAAGGGCCACAACAATATAAAAAATTGTGTCCTGTCACCATAAGGGCCACAACAATATACAAAATTGTGTCCTGTCACCATAAGGGCCACAACTATATACAAAATTGTGTCATGTTAGTTGTTCAAGGCATCTTAAACAACACTGGCACCAAAAAACCCACAGTGCTCTTTAAACAAAAAAACCCAAACCCTAACAACATATCAACAAACACTCTCCAAATTGTTACTTAATAATTACAGTGTCAACATGTAACCCTAATAGCATATCAACAAACACATATCAACATGCAACCCTAACAACATATCCATAAGGGTGACAACAATATACAAAATTGTGTCAAGTCACCATAAGGGCCACAATAATATACAAAATTGTGTATTTCCATTTGTTCAAGGCATCTTAAAGCACACTAGAACCAAAAAATCCCATAAAAAAACCCACAGTGCTCTTTAAACAAAAAATCCCAAACCCTAACAACATATCAACAAACGCTCTCCAAATTGTTAAATATTATACGATATAACATCTCTGTGTTTACCTTTTCCATTTCAAGAGGTGATCCCCTTACCTTTAGCACCCATTCCCTAAAGAAAAACAAACTAGTTGAATCCATGTTTGTTTGTTAGAATAGACTATAGGTTAATTGACATGGAAGACTTAAGGCACCACTTCTCTAGGTCTTGAACTCTACAGCTTAAGAAATAGTATTGTTTATCAATAAACAAAGATCTAACATTCAATCAAAACAATTAATCACTCAAAGGAGAGTTCCTATGGTTCAATGCCTCTTGAGGTATGGGTTCACTTCCTATTAGATAGTTGTTATGGCTCACTACCTATTTGCTAAGGATTCAATTTTCTTACCTCAAGGAAAGCAAGGAAACCATTGGCCCTTCAAACCTAGCTTCTGCCAAGTTACAACCAGTCTTATTCAATCAGTTGATCGGTAACAAGAAGGATAGAATTTCTAGCTAAGAGAGCCCTATGGTTGGTAAGTTTCGATCCCCCATGGATAACAGATAGTTGTAATTCTTCGATAGAGTTGGTTCCCAGTGATAGAAGTAAGAAAACTATATGCTAATAGAGAGTCCCATTGTAGTCAAATATAAAAATAGTGTAGAAAATCTCTGAACACTAGACCTTAGGAGCCTTACGAGAGAAACACTCTCCAGACTGTTACTTAACAATTACAATGTCAACATGTAACCCTAACAACATATCAACAAACGCATATCAATATGTAACCATAATAGCATATCAACATGTAACCCTAACAACATATCCATAAGGGTCACATTAATATACAAAATTGTGTCTTGTCACCATAAGGGCCACAACAATATACAAATTGTGTCTTGTCAGTTGTTCAAGGCATCATAAACAACAATGGCACCAAAAAATCCCACAAAAAAACCCACAATTCCCTTTAAACAAAAAAACCCAAACCCTAACAGCATATCAACAAACACTCTCCAAACTGTTAATTAAAATTTACAGTGTCAAGATGTAACCCTAACAACATATCAACAAACACATATCAACATGTAACCCTAACAACATATCCATAAGGTCCACAAATGTAACACCCTCCTCCCACATCTACCTAAGCAACCAGCCAGCCGGGGTAAACATGTGACGAGAGGCCACTATCATATGATTCGACCTCCTAAGTCACATTAAGGAAGTGGAACCGATGGAAACACACCATACAGACATCCAACATCATCAACAAAACCCTCAGAAGACAAGTCAGCCACTCAGGCAACCTGTCCCTGGGTCACACTTCTATTTTAGGTCTCTTGGGCCATAGTCAAGCTCATGCTATGGGCAAGGGAGCGACCTACAACCTAAAGTCGCTCTCATAGGCTTGCCTGCCAACAACTGTGGACCGAAATTGTCAGTGCTATGCCAATGACTCTGGGATTTGAGCCACTTTTTGAGGTCCAGGGCCCAGGTCACTTCCCAAGACTGATCAATCTCTTCAAATCAGTAAAGTAACATGGAAATGAAAGTACTAAAGAAAATATTTGTTCAAGATCTTGGCTGGATCCCTACTAGCCATGACACGCATTTCGTCAAACATGTCATCGACATATAATCTACATGTGTAAATAACAGAGTTAAGTGTAGGGATCTCATACTTATCTGAGAATTTCTATGAACCATTGTTCCCTTATAAAATTTGCTACATTATCTATTAGGTCATGGACACATTATCCATTAACATACAATTAAAAACATGCTGAGAGCCATACATAATTGCTGTCATAAAATGTGCATATAACCAACATAATAGGGACAAAAATACAATAAACATATCAACCATCAAATCCATAAATACATCAGTACATTTACACATGAAAATCAAGGGAAAGTATTTCTCATTAATGAATGCATTGAACCAACCGGAGATAGGATTACCATGTTCCACCCAACCGTAGAATGGCTGAACCAAATTTCTCTTTAGCCATTCACCCCTGTGCCATATTCCAAGCATGAATGTGGGATCTCATAGAACACATCAATCAAACTCATCTAGGGCTTCTAGAGGCCATCCACCTCAACCCATCAAACTGTGATTCCACCTCATGGTCGGACATCACAAAACCATCATCAGATTGGTCTCCATCCAAGCTTTCCAGGGCTTCCAGAGGATTTTTTCAAACCAAGGCTTTTAGGACTAGCAACTCAACCCAAGTTGTTATAGGGCTTCTAGAGTGTTTGTCCAACCAAGGCTTCCAGGAACTAATAACTCAACCCAAGCAAAGGAATCATGAGAAACAACCAAAAACAAATCATGAAAGTAAACCCACAATCACCATGGCTATCCAAGAAATGGCAAGGCTAAGAAACCCATTGTCAATCCATGCAACTTCCATGCCAATGACAGATCATGACCGAGAATCCACATGCATATGCCATGCATGTCCAAAATAGTGAAGAAATCATACATGCAACTTGGTACTTGCAAGAAAATCTGATGTAGTAGCTGATGTCGATGCTTTCTTGCGCTTTCCTTCTCTTCCTTTGCCTTCTTATTCCAAGAATCCAAGTATGTCACACCCTCCAAGAGTGCTACACGAAAACTCTACGTATCCAAGAGTATGAGAGAGAGAGATAAAAATGAGAGAGCTCTAGCACTGAATTGACAAAAGGTTACCAACTGATCCTCAGAAGCCATTTTATGAATGAGGCCTCTATTTTCATCATTTTTCTCACATGCAACCTGTGACCTTTCACCTCCCTTTTCTCTGAATTTCCATTCTTTTCATAAATAAATGTGCCAAAAATACATTTTTGCCTTTTAATGCCTTAGCCATTGCGTTTGCCAATTTCCTTAGCCATAAACAACCAAATGAACACCCACTAGAATGTCCTACCCACCATTTAGCTTGGAATACCTGTCCCATTATTCGTGGTATTTATATATTTTCACATGAGTTTTTAACTAGGGCTGTTACACACAACAATATACACAAAATTACACAAAACCCAAAACCCACACAATTGGAGGTGTTTAAAAACGCAGGCAAGTAAGCTGAACAAAGGCACAATAATCCATCTGGCTAAATGTGTTTAAAAACATAGGTAGATAGGCTGGTAGAATAGTGTCCTCCCTTCCAGTAGTCGTTTCGTCGACTTCCTCCATGCTAGCACGCCACAGGAGCCCCAGATGCTCCAAAAATCGTAGCTCCAACTGCAAATCACACAATGACTTGCAAGGCAGGCATCACACATTGTTGTTGGGTTAGACATCCCTAAAGCTGCATAAAACAAGTGAAATTCTCCCATAAAGCTCAGAAAATTACTCATATACCTGAAAAAACCCTTTTGGAGCACGAAACAACCATATCCATCACTGAGCCGAGCTAAATCCACCACAGGGATGAACACAGATGAATACCCAACCCAATACACCAGACAAGGAAGAAAAACCAGCCCAATAAACTAGACAAAACAAATGATAACAACCGAAAAACCTCTCAAACAAGCATCAGAACTGCCCCATAACCCACCATCTGCAACGCCAAGGATGGTTATGGTTGTGACCAACATTACAGCATCACCGCACAAGTACTCGGGAGTAAAAATGAACAAGAACCAGGCCCGAATAGAAATGCACAGCTTGTTCGAGAAGCTTCCAAGACACAAGGCTAAACTAACCCTAACATTCCCTAAACTGACTAAAAATCGGTCACTAGGTACCGAGGACATGTAACTACATTCAGAACACAAATGTCATACAATAACTCAACAAACTTACATAACATAGTTCAAAAATGAAGTGGACGTGTTCAGATAATAACGTCCCTCTCTTATATATACATAACCTTACTCAACTATATATATGCAATCTTACCCAACAGTTAATAATACTTACAAAGGTGATTATTGATAGCACACCCTTTGCCCACGATTTACAAATTTATCGTCAAATTGCATCCTGCCAACCGCACTAATGAGAGATTTGACCGTCAAACTATATGATACCATTTTACCAACCATAACTTTAGTTCGAATAGTTGGAACGAGGAGGCTCCAATGACCGTCAGGCATGTCGTATGAGGCGAGTCCTATTTCCAATCCTATTATTTATGACACTCTGACATGCGCCGAGATAGCTATTTCCAACGCCGGGTTTTATGGAAAAAGCTGCGCGTTATAAAGGCTATTCCCGAGATGCACGTGATAAAAATGTTATGGGTAGGAAATTCTTGCCGCGTATCTTACACTGTATTTTATCTTAATTCAGATGCACGTGATTGCAGTTTTTGGATTTTATTGGGCTCCATTGCCGAGAATGCACGTGATTTAAATCCGGGAGTAGGAATTTCTGGGGCGTATCTTACACTGTCTTCTCTTAATTCAGATGCAGCGTTCGTAATGGAATCCAATAAATTCGGTGTATTGCCATACGATATGCTTGACCCCATTGGAGCCCATCTCTTCTCTGTAATGGAGCCTACATCTTTCCAACTAAAGATGTTGTTATGACAACCAATATATAGGAGTAGTCTATAATGTGACTTTTTGAGATTCCTGGTTGCCATTCTAAGGCTAATTCCAGCCGATGTGATGTCGCCGTCATCCCTTCCACCATAAATAAACATGGTATGCCGATGACCATATCCCTGCATCCAAATACGGACGATGTCGATGACCATAGACCTGTGTGCGAATACGGACGAGGCACTAATTATGGATGTGCATCGAGGAATTTTCTGTCGCCTCAGTCTCGACCTTGATCGCAACCATCGCCACCAGAGAGTTCGAATGCTAGGATGCAATATATAGAATGTACGCATTTAATGGCAGACAGATTTGAATTTTAATTCTGAGCTTGAATTTAAAATCCCGCCCAAAAAAAATCTAATTTCTATAACCATAACTAGTCAGCTGATGTTCTTTCTTCAATTGTTATGGTGATGCCGGGAGGGTGCAGCGAAAGGCTGCCATTCCCGCCCTCTGTACAAGTTTGGTATGAAAATCATGGAAGAGGCCACATCTCACTTTGTTTCTGATTCTACACCAACGAAGATCGAGAAAGAAGCGGCTTCTCCTGTTAAACTAGAGACAGATATCGGTCAAGAAATGAGAGCCATACACAATTTCGAATGAGATTGGAAGATAGAAATTGAATAGATTATAAGTGGGGAAATGGAAACCCAACCACACACGCCGACGGCCATTGACATGAGCTTCACTGGTTTCCTCTCCACTGGACAACTCATGGTGAATTGAGGTTGCTTCTGTATTATTTCATTCTTTCCCTGAGGAACAAAAAAATTGTATTCATTCTTTCGCTACGAACCTGTTTGTTCCATACTTTGGCTCTGAAGAAGGCCTCACTCATTTTTCCGCAGTTCATAAAATCTTAGGAGCTAGCAATGTATTCAAGCTTTTACTGCATATTCCCATGCAAGAATGTTGCCACGCAGTAGTCACCATATCGTATGAGGCAAAGGCACGATTCCGACATCTCGTCTATGGTTTCGTTGCACACATTTACGCCATGCAGCAATAGGTAACTTAAATGTTCACTGCTTCTTGAGAAAGTTTATACAATGTGTACATGTCGATAGCGTCTGCAGATGCATTTTTTGTTTTTTATATTTGCAGAAATTTTCTTGCAGATGCATTTTTTGTTCTTTATATTTGCAGAGATTTTCTTGTTCTTTATATTTTTAGAAATCGGTTCTGAAGGTGTCTCTGGACTCAAGATATGTGTCATGAATGTATTACAGGCTGCAAGTTTGCAGGTGGAGTTGGCATTCATGCAAGCACAGCTGGCGAGCCATGTGTCATCCGGATCAGCATCGGCCTCCGCGATTTATCATGTCATGTCTGCTTCATCGTATAGGCAACATCCACATCAGCTCCCTGCACCCTACCATATGATCCCCCAGCCATATAACCCTCGAGTCCTTGGTGTGAAGGAGGAGAACGCCTGTGGTTTCGCTAATTCCATGGACTGTGAATTTTCTGTGTCTCCCAGTGATAATTCGTCGCCACAAATGGAGGTCCTCTAAAGATACAGAAATCTTGACAAAACTGGAGAAAATAGCGAAGAGTTGGAGGCTCTGGCCCGTGCTCTTCTTCTGAGAGGTTAAGCTTTTCCAAATTTAGCAAACAATAATAATTTCATTGGGTCGCCCCCGCCTGCCAAATTGCGTCAAGATACATTTGGATTTGCTTTGGTTTAGCTTTTTTATGGCAAAGGAACTACGAAGAGTGCCAATCTGGCGATGAATTTGGAGGAAGATACTTCGATGGTAGGTGGTTTTGTAAAAGGAATATGGATAGATGGCGACGAATTTGGAGGAAGATACTTTGACGGTAGTTAATTTTGTAAAAGGAATATGGATAGAGGGAGTAAGTTTATAGGTAATGAAATGAAGGGATGTACATGTAAAGCCATATACCAACCGTGCAAAGGAGCGGGAGATGGAATTCCGCATTACGTTTATGTGTAATATATTTTAACCCAATTAACATTTCGGTCTCTATCGTCTTTCACGACAGTTATTTATTCCTCTAATTCAATAGCATTCAGACATATCTCCTTTTCCGTTTGTGCCCATTGAAATGAAATTATTGTCGTAGTTTGTTTGTTACAAGTTTTTTCATATTTTTTAATTAAATTTGTTAAAAATTTTGGAGGGATTTTTGAATATTTTGTAGATATATTTTTCAGTTTAATTTGTTGAGAATTTGAAGAGATTTGTTGAAATCACAAATTTAAATTGTAAATTTTTAGAAATGATGGTGAATATATATATATATATATATATAATAAAAAAAAGATATTTTAAATAACAAAATATTACAATTAAAAAAAATTATTAAGCCACAACTAAAAACTCCAAAACTTATAATATTTACACAATACCAACCAAAATTTACTTTAAAGATGGTTAATTTTCTTGGATAACTATAAAGTTAACTATTACCACGCTATTAACTCTGTGGTTGACCCTTAGATGAACGAGAAAGAAAATCAATAATATAATCAATAAAATATTCCATGCATCTTCCATCAAACATAGATCGACCAATAGAAATTTAATGAATGGCTTTAAGCTCTCCTTGAAGATTTTGATGGATGGCTTTAAGCTCTCCTTATAGAGATTTTGTTCAGGTGTTTGTATGCCTAACCCAAGTTAAACACAATCAAACTCAACGTTGATTGGATTTAAGTGTCCTCTTCTTTTGTGCATATGTTTTGAATAAAAAACGAATCTATGAAAAAAAAATCTCATCTTTGGACAGCAACTAATAAAATCAAATTCAATTAGACACTTCTTTGAATGTATTATGGAATTCAAATTTGATATTCATCCTGACATTTTTGGAAGATACAACCTATGTCATTTTCAATATTATAGATATATTTATATGGTATAACTCTATAATATTTATATGGTATAACTATTTGAATTATGTTTGGCACTATGCAAATTGTTACAAAAAGTGTTGTAGTAAATTCAAATTATTTTCTAGATTATCATACAATAGTAAAACTATAAGTTGCATAGTCAAAATTGCTGATCTTTCTTCTCAAATCTACATTTGCTTTGTGTTTCCAATAAGTTTTGATCTAACACTAATCCCCTAAAGCAATTTGGTTATCTCTTCTTATAAAATCTACGGTTACCTTTTCTTATAAAATCTACATTTGCCTTGTATTTCTAATAAATTTTTATCTATCACTAAATCCCCCCAGGCAAATTGGTTTATCTCCTTATAAAATTTACATTTGCCTTCTGCTTTTAATGAGTTGGTTGTAGTTTCCCTCGAACCTATTCACGGACTTCCAATTAGAGATCACGAAACTCAAGTAGAAGCGAGATAAGAATTCTCACGCACATTTTTGGAATTTTATTGTTTAGAAATGTAAAAGGTTTATATTTTATTGCATAGAAATGTAATAAGTTTATAAGAAATATGGTTGAAGAGACTTTTTGAATTTTGGATTTGAACTTAATAAAATTGATACTCATGTCACTTTCTTTATATTTATATATTTCTAGATTTATTTTAATACTTTTTTATATAGAAATATATTTTTTATCATATATATATTTTATTTTTATAAATATCAAATTTTGTTTTTTCAAATGGTTTAGTAAATATTATTTGTATTACAATAGATTAAGTCAATTTCCTCTTCTTTCTTATAAAATGATGTTGTGTATGAATATACTTTGACATATACTGAGTTTTATGATACTTTGATTGAATTTTGGTTATCATATTTAATAATTATTTGTACTTTGCTTCCAAATCTTCAAGAATTTGCATCAACCAAACTATCTCATAGGTGGCATTGCATAATGCTTTCTACTTAGCTTCAATGGATGCCAAGGAAATAATTGTTTGCTTCTTATTTCTCCATGACACAATTTCAGATCCTATTCCAAATGCATAGCCTGCGGTTGAATTTCTATCATCAAGATCTCAGATCCTATTCCAAACGCATAGCCTATGGTTGAATTTCTATCATCAAGATCTCCTTCCTAATCTGAATTTGGATGACCTATCCACTCAATGTTAAAATCATAATATCAAAATTAACAATCTCTTTCAATTATAGGACTCACTTTTCTACTTTCTAGTGACTAAAATGAGGCTTAGCTATGAATTGACTAAGCGTACTACCCAAATATGCAATAACTGACCTAGTTGTAGTGAGATAATTCATACTTCCCAACAATTATCAATATAAAGTACCATTCACTTCTTTTGTTTCATCATCACTACTGAGCTTAACATTTTGTTCTAATGGAATAAACACTTGTTTACATTCACACATATTAAACTTCTTACACTCCATTGTATACTTTCTTTTTGTGATTAGTGTTTTGCCATCTTCTTTCTATACCTCAAGGCCTAAACAGTAATCTATTTAATTGACCAAGGTCCTTCATCTCAAATTCCTTTGACAATTATGTTTATATTTCTTCAATTAACTCATTATCATTTTTTATTATCATTAGATCATAAACATATAAAGAAATCAAAGTAATATGACCATTTTCATCCTTCTTCATATAAAGGTTTGGATCACCTTTACTTTTAATAAAATCTTTTTGAAAGAAGAAGGTATCAGTTTTCATATATGACTACTTAGGTTCTTGTTTAAGTTCATATAATGCCTTTTTAAACATACAAATAAGGTGTTCTTGGCCATACTTTTCAAACCCGATACTATACACTAAAACCTCTAACAATGGGTGGTGGGTGGTAGTAAGGTCACGTGACACCCATGTGGCCTCCACATCACCCTACAATTCATTAATAAGGGGGCTCACCCCCAAGTCTAGGTCATGCCTCCCAAGGTCATCACTACCACTGCGTGCATATTTAAACAAGAAAAAGAGGTAGTGAGTAGTGAAAGGGCTCCACTTGGCATGGTACCCATTGGGTTCCTCCCTTCAAGTGAGGCGGGCACTGAGGACCCAGATCTTCAGATAATAGTGGAAAAGGAGGGAATCAACCTGCAAAATATGGTAGAAAATGGAGAAGTAAGGGTATCGATGTAATTCTAGTTGAGCAGGTGGATCAAATCCAATACCCTTATCTAATGCGGGAGGATGAAAAAATTTATGGGCTAAAGAGATCACATGGGAAAATTGGGGAGATGGGTATCAGGGTTTCAAAATCCCAGATCCCCTCATTACCGAAGAAAACAAGAAGGAAACAAGGAAGGAATTCGAACAATGTGGCCCTTCAGGAGCTTGGCGCAATGCCAATAAACTTAGGTAAGATGAGAGATCTAAGATCTCCCCCTAATCCCCTTAGTCAAATATGAAAATTATAACCTGGAATGCAAGAGGCATGAATAGCCCTAGGAAAAAAATACAGTTGAAGAAGAAGATTAAAATGGAAAAACCAGATTTGATGTTCTTACAAGAAATGAAGTGTACAACAGATAAGATTAAGGAAGTCGATAGGAAGTTAGGTAGAAGACCTAGTTACTTAGATTTTGAATCTCAAAGTAATGCAGAAGGACTTGTCATGTGGTGGAATCCATAGGTAATGCACCTACTAGTTGTAGAGACCACTAGATTTTTTCTCTCATTAGAGTTACCTATAATAGGTTTTCACGGTTCCATTATATTTACAAATGTCTATGTATAGCAGAGGATTGATGACTAACTAGGCTTCATTCAGGCCTTGAAGGACCTTAGGGGAAGAAAGCAGAATCTCCCTTGGATTATTGGGGGGGATTTTAATATGCTCACCTCATTGGTAGAAAAGAAGGGTGGTTTGAGACAAATAGATAGAGACTCTAAGACCTTTAAGAGTTTGATTGAGGAGGAAATTTTGACAAATATGGAGACAAGTAATGGAAGTTTTACCTGGAGTAATAAATGAGGAGGGCAGCATCAAGTAGCCTCTAGATAAGACAAATTCCTAATTTCTGAGGATCTGCTACTACAGGGGTTGGACATAGAGGCAAATATTCTCCCTTGTAGGGGGTATGGTCATTGGATGGTGGTGTTAACAATTGAACTGTTAGGAAATCCTAAAAGTAGACTATTCAAATTCGAGGCCTTTTGGATACATCGCCCGTTCTTTATGGAGAACATAAAGAAATGGTGGAAGGATCCTCTCCCAATCTGGGGCACCAAGATGTTTAAAATGAAGGCTAGGCTGATAAATATTAAAACCCAACTAAGGCATTGGAATAAAACATAGTTTAGTAACATCTTCCAAGCAAAAAAGGAATTGGAGTTTAAGATGGAAGCACTACAAAAATCTAGAAGAGGGGTATAGAGAGGTGAGAAGGAAGGAGGAATTGGAGTTGTCAAATAAATGGGAGGAAAGATGCTTATAAGAGGAAATATTATGGAAACATAAATCGAGAATCTCGTGGCTCCAGGAAGTAGAAAAGAATACCAAATTCTTTCACATGTATACAATCGAGCACAAAAACTGAAATAGAATTCTTAGAATTAGGGATGTATCAAAAGAATATTAAGAAGCTCACTAGGACATCAAGGAGGTGTTGGTGCAACACTTCTAGAAGATAACAAAGGAGCCCCTGATTGATAGATCAAAATCCATCCAAAAGATTGTTAGGCATATTCCAAGATTGATTACAAAGGAGCATAATCGAAATCTAAATAAACCTATCTCAATGGATGAAGTTCCTTAGGATGTCCAAGAGATGCCTAATGGTAGGGCACCTGGCCCAGATGGCTTTACCATTGATTTTTTTAAAATACTTTTGGGAAGTGGTCAAATAAGTTGTTTTTGAAGTTGTGGCAGACTACTGTGACTCAACCATTATCCTTAAATCTCTGACTCCACGTTTATCACTCTAATCCCGAAGGAGGAAAAATCTAGTACTCCAAAGAAGTTACGACCGATAGCCCTATGTAAGGTTGTATATAAGATTATATCAAAATTTTTAGCCAACCACATTAAAATGGTTCTTCCTATCCTGATCTTAAAAGAATAGTATGGCTATGTTGAAGGCAGGAAAATATTGGATAATGTTATCCATGCCCATGAGATAGCCCATTCATTTAAAAGTATGGGGAAGGAAGGAATGATAATACAACTAGACCTATCCAAGGCATATGATAAGGTCAGTTGGAAGTATATGGAAACAATTTTAAATGCCTTTGGTTTTGATAATTGCTGGATCAGTTGGATCATGTCCTTGGTCACCTCCCCTAGTTTTTCAATTTTAGTAAATGGAGCTCCTGCTAAACCCTTTCTTCCTTCTTGACGATTTCGTTAAGGGGACCATGTGTCCGCTTTTTTTTTCTTATAATAATGGAAGGTCTAAGGAGAGCGATGAAGGTTTTTACCAGGGAAGGGGATATCAAGGGCCTGTAACTGCATGAAGGGTGCCTAGAAAAAACACACTTGCAGTTTGTAGATGATACCATGTTACATGGCATTCCTATAGTGAAGGAGGCCAGAACATTCAAGACTATCCTAGGCACTTTCGCTGAAGCCTCAATTATGGAGATAAACCAATCTAAATCCATGATTTTCTTTTTTAATATGCATATTGCTATACAGAGGAATTTGACAGCCATCTTAGGGTTCCAAAGGAAGAGTCTTCCTTTAAAATATATGGGAATCCCTCTCACAGCCAGGGCTTGGAAGAAATCCAATTGGGAGAATATTGTGTCAGATCTGGAAGATAGAGTTAAATGTTGGACCTATAAAGCCTTCAACTTAGTTGGAAGGCTAGTTTTGACTAAAGGGTACTGCAAGCGATTCCAAGGTATCTGTTATCAATACTCCAGGCTCACAAAGGAGTTTTGCAAAAGATAAGGGTGATACAAAGGAATTTCTTATGAAGAGGAGAGAAAGACAAGAGGAAATGGGTGTTAGTAGCCTGGGACAAGGTATGCAAACCAAAAATTTTAGGTGGCTTAGGTTTACAGGACCCAAAGACTGTCAAAAGGGCATGTGGAGCTAAAATTTGGTGGAATTGGTTAAAGGAAGGTTCATCACCTTGGGCCTTGCTATGGAAGGTGAAATACGCACATAGTTGGCACTTGCAAGACCTTGTCTGTATGTCAGGAATAATTAAAGGATTGGTGATTTAGAATTTGGCCTGGAGCAACATGGAAATCATACAAAAACATTGTTTTTAGGAGATTAGAAATGGAAGACCAATGTTATTCTGAGAGGACGCTTGGCAACAACAACCAAGTCTAAGAAAGGAAGAGTGGCGCCCAATTCAAATGGAAAATGAGGGCCAACACAAGTTTGTTTTAGGATAATCACGTACATATGTGGATCCATATTTGTAGTTATGTGAAATAATTTCAGTATGTGCATATCTATACGCGAGTGTTATATATGGTAAGAACATACATACGTGGGTCTGCTTTAGGGAAGTCACGTAAACATTCTAAGGTTTTGTAGTATGCCCTAATGATGATTTATTTGATCAATTATGTTTTGATTGTTGTTGTCGGTCGATGATGTCTCTATTATAGTGATTTGTATCTGACAATATTGACCAGGGTTAAATGATGAATGGTATATGAATTGGTAATGATGTTATAGTATGTTGATCTGTGTTTTTTTATTGGTTCAAGTGTTATGTGACTCCTGGAATGATCTAAGTATAATTTAGTGATTGATGATTCAATGCTCAATAGTCTAAGATCTGTATGCAGATGTGACACAGAGAAAGTGCGTATATATGTGAGTCTTATTCAGTAAAGTTGTGTACATAATTAGATATTTGTTATTTCTGGTTAAGTTCTGCATTCAGTGATTTGATGCTTCATATTTCAGTTGATTTACAGTGTGAAAGTGTCTCAGATTCAGTGCTTCATTTTTTTTGCGTTTATGGTTGATATGCATCCAATTTTAAAGGTGGTCCACATGTTGTGTTATGATTGTTTGACACATGAATCCATTATGAAATATTATGAAAAGTGGTTCACAAGGAGATGAGGGTAGTAGCCTTTAGAAAAGGGGTAGGAGCTCCTTTCAGTAGGAGCTGGTAAATGAGTTGAAGGGGTTTATAACTCCCTTCTAGTGGGTGTTGGAAAATGAGAGAGATTGTAGTTTTCTATAGGTGGGTGCCTGCATACTAACAAGAGTCTGCATCAGTACAAATGTCCATTGATTAAGGATAATCATATGATATAATTCATAAAATTTCAGTAAACTATATATACCTTGGTTTCCTTCTCTGAAGTAGCATATATTTTGTAGAATATAAAATTAACAGTTTGAATTTAAAATATTGATTCACACCCTCCACCCCCCTCAATATTTTTCCCAACAAGAGATGACATCGAAACTAACCAAAATGTTATTTTCTTCAAGGCATAAGTTTTTGGTTTTATGAATAAATTTAGCATAATCTTTTATATAAAAGGGGGTGGAGCCTACAAATTGTTGAAGCTTTATTGCTAAATATCAACCAAGAGGATGGGTAGGGGATCTAAGAAACTAACACTAGGTTTAAGAGGGACCCCTGGTTTCTGAATTTTGGGCTGACCATGGACCCTACTACACAAAAAATGTGAAATACATGAAAAACATTGTTGCAATAATGTTTTTTCATGTATTTCACATTTTTTTGTGTAGTAGGGTCCATCGAAAGTATGCAACACGAGTACTCCTTGGATGCACAATTAAATTATGCATCCAACAAGTGCTCCTGGTCAAAATTTGAGTAAAATCATATGGAGATAAGTTGAAAAAGTAGTTTTTTGTTTTTTCCCTCCAAAACTTGATGAGTTAATCTAATCTTATTTTATTATTTCCATTATTATTTTCTAATATTCATATAGGAAGCCCATTTTTATAAGCCTTTGGAAGATATTAATGTGGATTATTTCACTTCTATGCTTGAGAGTTGGTTGGTTCAATTGAAAACATCCCCAGTCACTCGAGATCTAATTCAAAAAAATGATTTCTACACACCTCCAAAAATATATTGTTAGAGCCAAATGGGATTGGATATTACAATGAAAATGAAGACTAGGGGTTCAACCAAAAACCCACTAGCGCTACAATGAGGATTCAAGGGCTCAATTTATAAAAAATGAGGGAGGCGAGCCTCCAAGTGAAAACAAATAGGTTCCTTAAGAAAATAGCTAGATCCAAGGCTTGATCCATGTCAAAACATTTTGATCCTTAGATGAACTGCGTAGATTTCTATGAGAGAATCTGTTTGCCTTGAAGGAGGAGATGGATTGACCAAAATTTTGATTCCAGACCACAAATATATTTTTCATAGTTTTTCTCATCGAGAATTTCTTATTCAAAATAATAATCATGGACCATCCTTTTAAAACATTGATTTTGTTAGGTCATGGGCCTTTTTTTCTAGGCCATCAAAATTTTCCTTTTCCTCTTAGTAAATAGAATTCCCACAAATTTTTTACTTGACTTTAATATTTGGAAATTTCCATCTCTTTTTTTATCATTTTCACTTGGAGAGAATGTTAGTTTCCTCTCATTTTATTTTCTGGATAATTTTTGGCTAATTAATTGCCAATTTTTTGCTGAAAATTGGAAAAAATAGAAAATAAGGGGTTAAGGCACATATTTTGACCCTCAGAGTGTGTCTAATAGAAAGTTGAGGTGTTGAGGTCTAATTTTGAGTACTCAATACCCCTGGAACTTCTATAGACAACACTTTTTTTTTACATTTTACATCAAAGAATTATAAAAATCTCATATAGTGGAAATTTTTAATAATTAAAAGTCGACACTTTGACATAAACAAATTTTGTGAAACTTTAGACATGATCTAGTATGGTATTTTACATTGAATTTATACACTAAGAGTCACCTAAGACTTTACCATCAAGCCTCACTCTAGCTTTGGGGGATATTTGTGAGGACAACTTAACCAATTATTTAGTGTTGAGAAACATAAATAATTAGCTAAGGAAAAAAACTCCCTAGAGTGAAAACTCTCTAGAAAAATCCTAGGCTACCTAGGTGTTTTACATGACTTAATTTTCATCATACTAGAATCATTTTTACAATATCCCTAAAGGCTTGGATAATTTGTACCTTATTTTATTAAAGCAATATAATCTGAATTTGTGCACAATTATTTTATGATTTGTTGAGTTTGTGAATGTGTTATGGGAATACTTATGAGAGAAGGAAACCCCCCCTTCATATTAGAAGTAGTGCATGAAATTATATATTTTTTGTGGTAGATTAGATTCAGATTCACTTTGTGTCTTGTAGTTTCCATTGAATTTGATTTACTATTGCATGTATGATGTACCAATAGTTCATTATTGCCATTAATTTTCTTATAGTATTTGTGGTTTTATTAGAAATGACTCAATATAGATCCCATGATGAATAAATCACTAGTGTTAATGACCCTCTAAACATAGAACTTTCAGAGTTGCGTCTGTATGCAATCCCTTGTCTATTGGTTTCATTAATTAATCATTATTCACGATGAAGGATATGTTGAGGATGATAGTATTTGTAACACCCTCCTCCCACATCTACCCAAGTAATCATCCAACCAGGGTAAAAATGTGACAAAGAGTTACTATGATATGATTCAAATCCATATGTATCATTTAAGGAAGTGGAATTGACAGAACACAACCAACCTGACCTTCTACACATGCAACAGAACCCCCATGAGCCATCCAACCCTTTTAGGTGAGCAGCCCCTGAGACAACATGACATTTTACTGCATTAAAGCCTCATTCGCTCCCATGACATGGTATTTAATGCAACTAGGACCCTCTATTCACTCCCACAAAAAGGCATGTCTGCGACTGCAGACTTTTCCAGGTAGTTTGCTAGCTACTCTGGATTTTGTGCCACGTTTTCAAGACCAGTACTCAAGCCACTACCCAAAACTCCATGAAACTTTCAGAAATGGAAAGTAACATAAAAAAAAATGATACAAATGTAAATACTTGAACAAGGACTTGACTAGACCCCCACTAGGCATGACATACATTTCGTTAAACCTGTCACAAATATGCATTCTACAGTTTAAAACAACATATTTGAGCACAGGGGTCTCACGCTTATCCGAGAATCGGTAAGAAGCATTGATGACTAATCATAACAATTGGATTACCATCTATTAAGCCATATATTCATTATACATTCATTAATTAATCAAAACATTATGAGATCCATACATTCTCACAGCCATAGAACTCACTCATAACCAACATATAACCAATAGAAATATCAAGGATATAACAACCATATAAACAAGTATATTTACCCATAAAATACCAAGGAGAAAGAGTCCTTATTGATTATTGCAAAAGTCGACCAGGAATGAGACTTCCACAAACCACCCAACCATACATTGGGCTGAACCAAATCTCTCTTTCAACCAATCACCCCCGTGCCATATTCCAAGCATGAATGTGGCATCTCATAAAACAAATCAATCAAAACCAAACCAGGGCTTCCATAGGCCAAACCAAATAAACCCTCAACCAATGATTCCACCTCATGGTCGAACATCACTCACCATCACGAGATTGGTCTCTACCCAAGTTGTCCAGGGCTCCAAAGAGTTTGTTCCAACCAGGGCTTCCAGGACTAGTAACTCAACGCATAGTTGTCGTTGGGCTTCCAGAGCATTTGTCCAACCAGGGCTTTGAGGATTAGTAACTCAACCCACCAAGGGCTTCAAGAGCGTTTTTGAAACAAAGGCTTCCAAGACTAGTAACTCAACCTAAGCTGTTACAGGGCTTCAAGAGTGTTTGTCCAACCAAGGCTTTCAGGAACTAATAACTCAACCCACAACCAAAGGCAAATGAAAACCAGTCAGAAAACAAAAGTGAAACCCACAACACCATGACTATCCATGATATGGCAAGGTTGGGAAAAACCACTATCAATCTAGGTAATGCTCCATGTCAATGAAGGATCATGACCAAATAACCACATGCATATGTCATGCATGCCAAAAGTAGTAAGGAAATCATATATGCAACTCGGTATTTGCAAGAAAAACCTATTGTAGCTGCTGATCTCGATGTCCTCTTGCACTTTCCTTCTATTCCTTTGCCTTCTTACTCCAAATCCCAAGTATGGCACACTCCTCCAAGAGTTCTCCAAGAAAAACTCTAAGTGTCTAAGAGTATGAGAGAGAGAGAGAAAATGAGAGCTCCAAAACAGAACTGATCAAAAGCCATGAACTGATCCTCAGAAGATTTATTATTAATGAGGCCTCTATTTTCGTCAAATTTTCATTATTTTATTTCATTTTCCTCCTCACATGCAACCTATGACCTTTCACCTCCCTTTTCTTCTATTTTCCATTATTTCCATAAATAAAATGCCAATTAATGCCACTTTTCCTTTCCAAATTCATTGCCTTTGCCAATTTCCATAGCCATTAATAAATCGAATGAATACCCACTAGGATGTTTTTCCCAACATTCAGCTTGGAATACATGTCCCATGATGAAGGTCTTATTTTACCTTTATTAATTTTTACATGGATTTTTGACCAGGGTTGTTACAATATTATTTTGGCGATTTGTGTTTTGATCAAACGTTGTCAATTTGACAGACGAAGTGGATCCAATAGAACACTATTGAATGTAATGATACATTCAACTAATATTTTTTCCTTAGAATATCCACTATTGGATGGGGAGTTGATTTAAGAATGATTTTATAGTTAATTTGTGTGTGTATCTTTGAGATTTGTCATGCATATATAGTACATGGTACCTCACAAATATACTAACTTGGATTAACAATAAACGTACCAAATTACTATTGTATAATTTTCCTGGAATTTTTTTCATCTGTCACAATGTCCTGGCATACCACTGTCTCCACCTTGTTTGGCTTACCTCACATGCACTTTCACCATTTTCTTCACTTTCCTTCACTGCTTCTAGGATGAGCGTCAAAGGAAACCACTTCCTTTGACTACATCACATATGATACTAGAGCTTCATGGCATATAGGAGAGGAGTCATTTGCCGAAGAGATAGTTAGGGAGAAACCATTATCAGTGGAATTAGAAATAAAATATGCATTAATCACAACATCTCTAATTGAGACTTTTGTAATTGCATTCACATTAGGACCGTTAAATGCATTGCTTTACTTATTAGAGCCAAAATCCTAAGGTCCATAATGTAAATTTCCAACATAGAACTTAGGATTGTTAAATGCATTGCTTTCCTTATTAGAGCCAAAATCCTAAGGTCCATAATGTAAATTTTCAACATAGAACTCCTCCTGCACTCGAAAAGCCCAGCCTTTATGAGGACTAGTGTCATAATCAATGAGCTCGAAATTTGAATCCTTTATCACCACATGCTAAAAATTTTAGGACAGGAAAAGGCATCGAGAAAATGAATGACATGCCCTCTCTAAGTTTCACTAACCACCTACTCACTTGAGAACTACCCCTGTAAAAAGCTTTCTTAAAAAGAAGTGAGCTTTAACCATAGAAGAAAAATCAAGCTTATTCTCTTGTGGTCCTTTAATCATGTTATATACATCAATGCATGATTAATTACATTTATAAAAATAAATTGTATTAATATAATATTTATTACTGTGTTGAGAGCGGTACTCTACGACTTATAATAGGGGAAATGTTGTTAAACCAGCCTAGATCCATCTTAAGTACAGATCTAACGTGAGCCTAGAGGGATGAAATTTCTCATGAGCCGAGAGGGATCAAATTTCTTCACATGCAAACTTCTTTAGAGTGAAAAATACAATGTGTAATTTTTCATTGTTTAAATTGTATTTTTGAATAGGACCAAATAAACATTTTAACAAAAAAAAAACCTATTTTTTCATGATATATATATAAAAAAATTAAATGATATACAATGTATACATAATTGACATTAAAATATCTTACATTACATATACAAAGAGACATTTTATCAAAGCAAATTAGTTAACATAGATCTATTAAATCTCCTATTGAAATATTTTTGAAAAGTATAACGTTTAAACACTTACTCACATTTTTTAAGCACATTTTATTATTATAATAATAATAATTATTATTATAGACCACATTATTTTTCTATTTAGAGCACGTGTCACAGACGAACAAACTTACACATTCCCTCAGATTGGGTTGTAGAATGAACCTCTCGGCTCAATAACTTGAAATAGTATAAATCTAAGTTTTAAAAAATAAAGTGCATTGAAAAATAAAAAAATAAAATACAAGTGAAATTAAAAAAAAAAACATGTTAGCTTTAAAGTAAACTTAAATTTACGTTTTACTATTAAAATTGAAAGAAAAAAATATTATTTTATGTCACTAATAACACTAACAAAATTTAATTTAAAGGAAATATAAGTTTATTTTAAAATGAAAAAAATAAATTTGGATTTAAAGCAAATATAAATTTATGTTCATGTAGAGAAGTTCAAAATCATGGTAAGCCCAAAGGGGAAGTAATATTTAAATATCTTGATATTCAAATTATGACAACCTTGTACTTAGATCTTAATCCTTTGGAGTTTATAATAAGAAAAATAATGAATATTTATCTATGCTCATAATTTATTAATAAAATAAAAAGTTAATTAGTTGGTATTGAACAAAAAAATATTAAAATTTATTGCCTTGAGAGGAGCTTTCCATCCAATTGGAAAAATAAGAAGACTCGTCAAATTACAAAAATAGAAGAAAAAAAAAATAATAATTAAAATAAAATTGAGGTAAAATAGTCAATTTACTCTTAGGAGTTTTTGGGATCTAGGTTTGACAGCCCATGCTTTTGTTAAACCACTTGAGCCAACCCATATATATATATATATATATATATATATATACTATTTGGCAATACACACATCTATATATTTTACTAGCCTAGTCCATCTTAACTCCATATCTACCAAGAGGAGCCCACAATCTGGAAGCTTGACAATTGTAACTTGGATTTCCAAAAATTCATGCTGAATTTTTTCAAAAATCATGCAAAATTTTTCATTATTTTTCAGGTGAAATTGTGGCCTCATAAGACTACATTTTTTTTTAATAATATTGAAAATTAAATATTTATTTTTGAAAATTAAATATTATAATTTACATCGTTCAATGATAAGATTAAATATTATAATTTACATGGTTCAATGATAAGATTAAATATTATTAAAAATAGATATTTATTTTTTAAAATTAAACATTGTAATTTGTATTTGTCAATTCTAAAGATAAATGTTATATAATTTGTCTTGAGAAGGACTAATACTAATTATTAAACTTTTAAATAGAATATTAATTTTAGAAAGTGAAAAATAAATATTTTTATTTCATAAAACAAAATAGAAAAATGTATAATATCTTTCACACATATAAAATGAAATTTATTATTATTTTTTAATTTATTTAAAAATATAATATAATTTTAATTATGTATTATATTATTAAATTTGATATTTAAAATATATTATTTTTTTAATAAAAATTCATTTATTTATGATTTTTTAATTACGGTATTATACTTAATATGAAAAATATTGATGATAATTTCTTTAAAAAATGTTTAAACCATCTTAAATAATGAACTATCATTTAATGTATATTTTTCATGTGATCCACTTTTCAATCTTGCAATTCATTTGTTATGACTTTTTAGTGTTTTCCTCCCCATTTTAAACTTCTAGATTTTCCTGTGGTACTCTTAATTAATTTTTCTGGAATCTTGAGAGGGTGTTATATAACTATATGTTATTAATATAGATTTTGTTATTAATAGATTTTTTTTAAATGTTTAGTGTTTTGTTGTTTTGAATTCATATATTTCTTTTCCAATACATGATAAGTCATAATTTTTACTATTTATTTTGACTTTGTTAAAATATTTACATTATATTAATTTTTTTATATGATTATTTTTTTTTTTAATTTAAATTAATTAAAATGTTAAACATTACAATTGGTAAATACTTCTCAACCCAATTAAAATTTAATCTATATTGTAATATTGCATTGCCTTTTTTTTAAATAGTATAGAATACATTTTGTTTTTTTTTAATAATATAAAATACATCTTTTTATAACATTAATTAATATTCATCATTTATAAGTCACTATGGCTTTTTTTGTAAGGGTCACTTTTTTATTTTTAAAAATTATATACTAATCGAAATTTCTACAATATTTTTTAAAGTGTTATGTAAATGGTATCTAAAGTGATTATTTGAATTCCAACATTTTTCCATTTTGACTATATTTAGAAAACATAAATAATACACTGCAATTTATGAAAGTGCCCCAATTTTCATGAAAAATGATAATGCAACATGCTTCTTATATATTATTTAATAAGTTTATAATGATAGGTTTATAATTTTGAATAATATAAGTAGATTTTTAACAAATTTAATTGAAAATAGGCAAAAACTTGTAACAAATAAGCTACGACAATAATTTCATTCCAATAGGCACAAAAGGAAAAGGATGTCTCTCTGAATGTCATTGAAATAGAGGAATAAATAACTATCAAATACAATAGATACCAGCATGTTAATCTGGTTAAAATATATTACAACATAATGCAGAATTCCATCTCCCGCTCCTCTGTACGGTTGGTAGATGGCTTTACATGACAGGATGTTGAAGTCAGGCAAGAGCTAACCAGCCATACATTGGGTATTAAATGCCCCTATGCAGGCTGGCCCATCTATGCATCTATGTATGTCAGCAACCCATACTTGACCTCATGTTATACATACACCATCTACGGATAGGGATTTTCCGGCGACTACACCGCACCGGCTGCAGTTAATGCAGTTTTAATTAATGCAAAAGGATGGTTGGCGGAACATATTTCAAACTTGGTTGCGCGGGATATTTAAAAAGTTGAAATGAAGTAGGGAGGGAGAGCGCCTAGGATTTCAAATTGAAGAAATTGGGCGCAAAATTTTTGCATCATAAGGGCTTGATTTAAAGATTGTCTGTCCCAGCGGACCTTGACCCTGCTAATGGCCATTCCGAAGACCGCAGCAGCTGATCTAAAATGGATGGAAATCGCCCCTCCGCGCAGGGTAAGCCTCGGAAGACGGCGGCCCTTTGAGAAAACGTTGCTCCCAATTGCAGAAGAGCGGATTCTCAGCGATGGCGAGCTCACCGATGGCCTTTTACTCTCTGCCTTTCCTGCGGTCTGTGGATTCAAAGTGGAGGGCGACGATGGAATATTTGCGTCGGGGGAGTCTTTAACTTTTTAACGGTATGACTGCCGATATGAATATTGCGTTTCGGAGATCTGAGTTGTTTACAGTACTTGAAATCACGGTATTGCTTTACAGATATCAGAGTCGTTTGCAGGGACCGAACTGTGATTTGGCCACGGATTTGTATAATATCATGTGAATTACCCAGGAAAATGGAAGTATTTTTTCAGCTTTCATATGCTCTGCCAAGGAAAATCTCTGTACAGAATTTTGTTATCAGAATTTGGTTTCAATACTTCATTTTATTTTGTATCTACATTTGGTTTATGTACTTAATTTCATTAAAAGTTTGATAGGGATAAAGGTGAACGGTATAAATTTGAATGGCACGCTTACTTTACCAGTCAATTTTCCTTCATTTCATTGATATTCCGATGTTGGAGTGTATAAATTTGACCCGCACTCTTCAGGTAAATTTTTCCCTTGTAAAATCATTATTTGAAAGACTATTTAAGCTTACTTTTATCTAGATGCAAACTTTTTATTTGCAACATAAATTTTTAAACTGCTATCGCTTAAATATTTATATTATATTTTTCCATTTTTTTAAATAAATAAAAAATAGTTTTTTTAATTTTATACTATGTTTTTTTATTTTTATTTATTATAAAAATTAGTTTTTATAAGAGTGTATTGTAATTTTTGTTGGGCTGACCAAATGTATAGATGTAATGACATGTAATTATAAATTAAAAAATAAAATTAATAATTAAACCAGCCTAGATTTATCTTATGTTTGTGTAGACGTAATGTTAAATTAAAAAATAAAATTAATAATTAAACCAGTTTAGATTTAAACTTCAAGTTTGACTCTAAATCACTTGAGCTAACCCTTGAAACTGAAATTTGTTTTTAAATATATACATGTATTTAAAAAAAATCAAACATTCCAATTCTACTAATTACACAACCTAAACCTAGGCTTTTAAAAAGTCTCCACGACATTTCAAACAAAATTGATCAAAATTGATTTACTTATAACATATTTAATTTTTTTATTTTTATTAGGTATAAGTTATTTTTATTTTTATTGGGTATAAGTTATTTTGTAAGTATTATATTTTACATTTTTAAGTTTAAGTAAATGATTTTTTTAACTCATTTATCATTTTGATTAGAGTTTTTAAATTTTTATTTTCAACTATTGTAATTTTTGTAATTTTATATGATTTAAATGAGAAACATTTGGAGATAAGAGTGACTATTATTAATCAAGATAATCTCACACCCAGTATAAGTTATTAAATTAAAGGTAAGGAAGGTCTTATCACTCATAGTTCCAGTGATATTAGTGATTCTACACGAAATCTCAAACATTTCACTATTAATGATTATGAAAGAAAAGACAAAGGGATGGAGCTTGGAAATTTACCAATTCATCTCTAACAAATTGATTTCTCCACAAGTAGGGAGTTTAAGTATTCCAAACTCATGGACTTTAATTTGCATATAAAGGAACTTGTTTCTTGTGGCATAAACCCACAAGATGGTACCGACATGATACATTCTTACAAAGGCTTAATGGGTTGGAATCCAATTATGAACCTTGATCAATGCCATTTGGAGCGTTAATCTAGCAAAAAAATATTGATGCATATGAACTAAGGAAGGATAACTATGGTAGGGAAGATAATAAAAATATAAAGGATCAACACTAGACTATGGAAGCAAGAGACGCCATATCTACTCCTATTGAGGTGTCACCATATTTTGAGTACTAACTCCCTATTCTTATTGTACATGGTGCACATTACACGTCTAGTTTTTGTGAATTGCTTGGGTGATGGCCTTTGCTGACATATGTCTAGAATAACTAGTAGCAATCTCAATATTTCACCATGAGATAACTAGTAGCAATCTCAATATCTCACTATGAGGTGAGCTCATTTTCTTTCCCTTGTTTCAATAATATCCTTTATTCACTTATTTAGTTTTTAATTTTATCATAATTTTGATTTTTTTTCTATATTAAATAATTGTGAGCATATTTACATAGTAAATTTCATATAGTATTATTAAACTAGTTAGTAATTAGTTCATTTTATAAGTTAATAAAATGGTCATAATAAAGGTAAAAGTTGACCATAAAGTCATAGTATATATCACAATTAACTATGAAATCTGTGTTGCAAAAATGGATGAAAACATATTTATTGATTAAAAATTCTTATGAAAATAAAAATATTCTATTAAAAATACATCATAATTTTTTTTAATATAATAGTGAATGGATGGAAAAATAAAGCCTAGATGATCGTTGTGCCAATTGGAAGGGGAATAGAAAAAGAGATTTTATAGAATAGATGTGAGGATATCAACATTTATATACAATTAGGATTTAAAATTTATTTATTTATTTTTTTTATTTTTTTTGTTGTTTCTTTCTTCCTTTTTTTCTTCTTTGTATTTAATTATTTTCTTTGGAACATTAAAGGATGCTTTAGGTATGTCTCAAGATTAGGATGGCGTGTATACAATATTTGATGGCTTATATATACAATATATTTACGGCAACCAATATTGCAAAAGGGATAACTAACTTTTTAAATTTCTTTACATATTCAAAATGGTGAAAATTGCTCTTTGTAGAAACCTAGGAAAAGTGGTATGTTTTACATCATCTAAAATGATCATGGAGATTTTGAGGTTCAAGGAATAATGAAGTTATCCAACTAGATGTTTGAAACTTAGGGTATTTCCACAAAGATGGAACACCTTAAGCAACTACTTAGACAAAAAAGATAAAAATCCAATACACTAGTGTATCATGTGCTTCAAACCATCAAAGAATCAAATAGTCCATTCGCCCAACCAATGAGACCATTTGAGGACATATTAGTGGAAAAAAAAAATCTACGTATAAGTTTATCACAATCAATCATTATCAAACGATCATCCATGTTCTTTAAATATAGATCATGAAAAAAAACGGTTAATCTATGGATCAATATAGTCATTGGTATCAGGGAGATTATGAATTGTTCGATCACTTTATGTCTAAAATATATCATGACCATGGGATTACACAACAACAAATGCATAGTAAGGAAACATACTTTACTTAAAAATACACTAGGACAAGTTGATGTGAGTTAATTCCTAAGTGTGTCTATATACCCTAACATCCCCCCTTAAGAACAACTTGGGATAGGATTTAATGATTTACAAAGTTAACATAATAGGAGAAGAAATGAGGAACTAGAGCCTATCCCCCCTTAATGATAATGTATTGAATTCTTGACATAGACAAAGATTGAAAAATTGCACTTTTGTAAGAGATTTGAGAAAATATCTACAACTTGATCATCTATAGAGAAAAAGAGCAATTCAAGAATGTGATATTGAATATGCTTTCTTATGAAGTATATGTGTATTTCAATGTGTTTGTTGTGCTAACATTGAAATGGATCTTTGGTGAGTTTGATGCAACTTTTATTTCCACACCAAAGTGCAGTTAGATGTTGTTGCTACAATCCAATCTCTCATTAGGGGAGTTTTGAGGTCAAAAATGGGTCTCAAAATTAAAAAAAAAAAAGGTACTATCAAATAGGATTCAAGATCATGATTTCAACGATAAGGGTAAATATTTTCTGAGGGAAAAAAAGAAAATTATCTATTTTAATTATGTTTTCAACTTATCTCCTTACATGTTTACTTAATTTTTTCAAGTGTAGGCACCCACTAAATTCGATACAAAATTCTACATCTAGTGAATACCCACGTTGTATACTTTTGTTAAAAATACAATGGTATAAATTGGAAATACATGAAAAAATGTGTTTCTTGAAACACGAGATCAACTGAAAATATATGAAAAAAATGTTTCCTGAAAAGAAACGCATTTTTCATGTATTTCCAATTTATCTCATTGTGGGTTAATCAAAATTATGTAGAGTGAATACTCAAACTCAATGTGAAATTTAATTCCATGCCCAATCAGTTCCTACACTCAAAATTGAGGTAAGCTTATAATGAGATAATTCAAATATACAATTAACTAGTTTTCTTCCTTTCCATTTGAAAATTCATAACTCTTATTTTATTATTTTCCTTAGGAGGCCCATTTTACATCTCAAATTTCTATTAAATCCACAAGGAATTTTGACTTGCATGGCATCATAATTGACCTCGATGACCTAGTACATTTAAGGTGGTTGCAGATTTCACAACTATTACTTTGTATTAGACCATCACTAGCAAGGGTTATGCATAGATTTTTTATGATGGAGCATGATCAAGGTGGATATTTGTGGCCATCCACCTATTGCAATGACTCAAATCATAGTTCTCCATCTTGGTAGCTTTTTTTACATTTTTCAGATCTTGAACTTCTGAAGTATGTTTGTGTCCCTAAACGACATTTATTTGATGTGGTATCAGCCCATAGCCCTAGGCTCTAGCTTGGGCCTAGTTGAAATGCATAACTTTCAGATAGACCTTTCTAATGAGATACCGAGCATTCTAAACATAGATCATATGTGAAAGTTATGACCCTGGTAAATTGGCATACCAGTTAACCCCAACAAACCACAAACATTTTGATGTTTCATCTCCTAGGGTTATGTTTTTTGGATGTTTAGAGTTTACTCATTACTTCTTTATGTTAAAAAGGGCCTTTCAACCTGATTATAATGTTCTATGGTGAATGCATGTAGTCATCACATCTCTTCTCATAGATAAGCTACCATTGTCACATCTCTTCTTCTGCATTATTTACGGTTTCAACACATCCCATTTATTAATAGAAGTCTATTTTTATTGTATATATATATATTTTATAAATATGTCTTTCATTTAATTCCCTTAATAAATCCATATTGGTGGTATTATAGTGGTATGCTCTTTATCTATTTTTCTATGCATGTCCCCAATAAGGTCAAAGTATAAGGAGTTGGGACTCAAACTACTTAAGCCTTTACAAGACTACCCTCCCAACCCTCACGACCTCCCATAGTAGAAGAAAACAAAGACGATGGAGCAAGAGATACTATTAAATTGTTGCTCGAGGAAGCCCTCGCATGACAAAGGAACAAGATGATGGATAAATTTTCCCAAATCCTTCAACCAATGCCAACATCTAATACATCTTCATCAAGTGGCTACTTAGGAGGCACGAACCCATTCAAGCTACAAGTTATTTTTGATATTCCTATTTTTGAAGGCCATATAGATGTATATACTCTAAACAAATGCTTAAATTGAATAGAGGGGTCCACACATTTTTTGATAAAGAAAATATTACCTTTCCACTCCTTAATGTTGTCCCCCATGTCAAGGATCGATGGGGTAATTACTTTGAGAAAAAGGCCACAAAATAATCCACATTATTCTTTTTTATATCCACTTGGGGCTCTGTCAAGGATGCTATTAAGGAACAATATTACCTTGTTGGAATATACAATGACCAGTACACACGATGAACCACACTGTTGTAGGACAGGGACAAAATAGTGCTAGAGTTCACAAATATATTCCATAGATTGCATACAAATATAAGTATCAAATACACTCAGTGACATCTAGTTCTCAAGTACTAGGGTGGTTTGCACATATACATCTAGAAAAAAAAGGAGTTTCTTGACATCAACTCACAAGGTGTGATGTACCGATATGTTGCCGAAATCGAGAAAAAAAATTAAGTAAAAGAAGTGAGAGTTTGGATCTGTGAATTTCTCACAATAGTAGGGAAAATAAAACCCAAACGCAGAGAAAGAATAAAGGATAGAGCCACAATGGACCAGTTAGGACAATTCATATCAATTGTAAACAATGAAGTCTAATGGGAAGAAAACGAAAGACATGGGAAAGTCGTGTGAGATCCATAAGATTCCTTCACATAACATTGATGAATGTCACTCAAAGTAGTCGTTGGTCCCTCAGTTGAATACCTCCAAGTTAGATATAACTTCTCAACCCATTTCCATTGATGCTACCACCAAGGCCTATCTAAGTGAACTCGAAGAACCAAAGGAAGGTGAGTGCCTTTTTCACTCACAAATTGGAGTGAAGGTTTCTCCACTACACCTCATTATCAACAGTGAAATTCAAAAGAACCTTATCTTAGCAGAGGCCATCAAGTAGTTAGACTTGCCAACAACACCACACCCACAACCATACACGATCAGGTGGCTCTATAAAGAGCAATATCTTCATGTCAGTTAATAGTGTTTCTTACCCTATGGAATCAAGCCCTTCAAGGATGAGGTATTGTGTAATATTCCCCCCTTGAAGTTTTTGATACTATTTTAGGCCAGTCACACTTGTGGAAGCGCCATGTTGTATATGAGTATACACCTTGTAATTTGTTATTATTACTTTGGGAAAACAACTATACAGGATACTAGAGGTACCTCCACCTACATCCATTTATTTTACCTCTGCTAATTAATGCACAAAGGTAATCTCTCTCTATTTTGTCCCCCCTTGAAAGCCATCCCATGGATCCCACTCCCCCTTCTCTAACCCAACCTGATACCACTGAATCTTCTTTACCCCTTATCATCTCCTCTCAGCCCTCTCTTGATCCTCCCCTTAACAGAATTACCAGGAGCGCTTCTAAAGATCATGGAGCCACTAGTGAACCACATAAGAAACCTGGTCCAGGTAGGAAAATTGCCACACATCATAGAGATGAGAATGCACAGAAAGACATAGCAATGGGAACTCAGACCCCTATAGAATCTTATATTCTGTGGCAATATGATAAATAGGTAGCCAATAAGGAACAAGGGGGGTGAGCACCTTCCCGCACCCCACATACCCAATGATGAAAGTCTTGTCTTGGAATAGTAGGGGTCTAGGGCACTCGTCCAAGGTAGCAGCCCTAAGAGATCTTATTCACTGTGAGAAACTTGGAATTTTTCTGTTACAAGAAACAAAGCAAGGTCAACAGGAAATGTGTGGAATTATTGAACAACAGAGGTAGTACAAAGGCAACATCAGGGATTCAAGAGGAGCCTCGGGAGGAATAGCAACAATCTAGAACCAAAGCATATGGAGCTACAAATCTGAAACTGTCAATCAACATTGGATCAAAACGGTTTTGGAAAATAAAGAAGATAAGCAAATTATAGTCATCTACAACATATATGTTCCTAACCATTTCAGAGACAAGGAGTGTTTTTTGCATGATCTTAAAGCCAACATAGATGCAGAAGAAAACTCTAACATCATTCTGGGAGGAGACTTCAATCTTATTCTTCATGCTAATGAGAAAAGAGGAGGTAGTTTCACCCCTGATCCTTATAGAACTCATTTAGAAAATATCATGCAAGATCATGACCTTATGGATATTGCTCCAAAAAATCGAAGGTATACTTGGAGCAATCGTAGATTGGGCATTGGTAACATTATGGAAAGGCTCAATAGAATTTTAATTAATGTCTCGCTTCTAGCTTCCTTTTCTGTTGGGTATGCCAACATTCTGCCATGTTCAGCCTCTGATCATTACCCTATAACACTCACGTTGGAAACTCATAGCTCTCTTAGACCCATTCCTTTTAAGTATAGTTCCCTCTGGAACTGCATTCCAGTAGTCACAAAGATTGTTCACAATTCTTGGAACCAGCACGTTGAAGGGTCTCCTGGTTTCATTTGGGAAACCAAATTAAAAAAAAACAAAACAAGCTATAAAAGAATGGGCCAAAACCAGTTACAAAGAACCTTAGAAAGCGAAAAAGGAGATTAAGAATAATCTTGTTTGTATCCAAAGAGCAATAGAGGAGCATGGCCTCTCTCAGGAGAATAAAAAACAGGGAAGCGACCTCTATTTACAGCTATGTCGGGAAAACAGAGAAGAGGAATTAAAATGGAGGTTAAAGTCGAGGCAACTTTGGTTGCAAGGGGGAGACAAGAACTCAGCTTTTTTTCACAAACAAACCACAGCTCGAAAAATAAGGAATAATGTCAGCTCCATCCTAGATGCTGAGGGAAATCGACAAAATACACAGGATGGTATTCGAAAGGCCACCACAGAACATTATAAAGATCTTCTAACTGAAACAAAAGAAGAAGAGGATTACACAGAGCTACTACAACATCTTCCCATTGGGATAAGCAAGGAAATGAATAACAATTTAAATAAGGAGATTGATGAGGAGGAAATCGGAAGTTCGATCTGGACACTCCAACCTGATAAAGCCCTAGGTCCATATGGCTTCCCCATCTATTTCTATCGAGCATTCTGGGGAATTATTAAAAAAGATTTGACAAAAATACTCAAATGTATCCAAAGAAAGGTTAAACTAGGGGGATACACCAATGCTACCCTTCTAACTCTAATCCCCAAAGAAAATTTCCCTTCTTCCTTTGCTCGATTCTGGCCCATCTCTCTCTGTAACTCTTCCTACAAAATCCTGACCAAAATCATTGCTTCTCGCCTTAAACCCTTTCTTCCTTCTCTCATCTCTGAAAATCAAGGGGGATTCTTGGCCAATAGAAAAATAACTGACTCTATTCTCCTTGTACAAGAAGCCATACACTCGAGTCAATCCAGAAATGAGAAAGGGTTTATCCTTAAACTTGACTTTACCAATGCATTTGACAGAGTAAGACACTCCTTCCTGCTGGCTATTTTGAAGAAGATGGGATTTGATGCAATCTTCCTAAACCTTATCAAAGCTTGCATATCCGAGCCTTGGATCTCCCCTCTTATTAATGGCAGACTGGGATAAGCTTTCCAATCCTCCCTGGTCTAAGACAAGGTTGCCCTCTTTCACCTTACTCTTTATTTTGATGGCTGAATCCTTTAGCAAAGTGCTGGACTTCAATTGGAGGGTTGGCCTAATCACAGGCATAAAATTTGGGAATGGAGTTAAGAATATAAATCACTCACAATTTGCTGATGACACTTTATTAATTGGAGGAGCATCCATCACAATAGCCAGGCGCTTCAAGTCTCTCCTTGATAAATACATGAGGTACTCTGGTGGTTTGGTTAATCAGCTGAAAAGCTGCATTTATGGTTGGAACACAGTAGCACATGTCCTACATAATATTGCCAACACCTTTGGAGTCTCATGCAATTATCACTGGACTCATTTCTCTTATTTAGGCATGCCTGTAAGCGCAGGTCCTTTAAAGGCAGAAGTCTGGAACACCGTAATAGATAAAATGAAAAGAAAAGTGCAACAGTGGGGCTCCATGTGGCTCAACCCAGCTAGTCGCCTCATTCTTCTTAAGTCAAGTATTTCTTCTCTGCCTCTATATCAATTCTCTCTTCATCAAGCTCCAGCCTCCTTTCACTACAAAATGGAAGTCATCCTCTGCCAATTCCTCTGGCAAGGAGGGAAAAATGAAAAAAAGAAATTCAATTTGGTTAATTGGAAGCAGGTAATCCAGTCCCAAGACCGATGGAAGGAATCAAGGGACAACACGTGGTGAAAGGACGTGTTTGTTTTTATGCGAGTCAACTGGTCTAATACCACAAGCGGCGTATCGGGCGGGGTCTGAATGGTTTTTGATTTTTCTATGTTTGGCTCTAATTCCACTCTTTGAGCGGCACATGGCGGAACGAGGAGAGAGAAAACCGCCCTCATTGGGCGGTTAACTCTCACGTTTCTCGTCCTTCCGATATCCACGACGACCGTTGGATCTTAATCAGTGGATCAACAGTGGTGATTGTTTGTGCGTTTTGGTCGGACCCGAAAAATGTTTAGAGTGTTATGCTTTAACTTCTATCGGGTCCGTCTGTCCGTTTGTCAGTTTTCAATTTGACTTGTGGTGGGACCTCTTGTGGATCCATGGCGAGTTATGGACTTGCCCTCCAAGGTTTTCTTGGCTCCTTGTGCTTTGTTTGGCAGTTCTCCCCGGTTTTCCGGTTCAGGTTCTCTTAGTTTTGATTGATTGGTGGGTTTGGTCTGCCCGGCTGACTGTTGAACTCTCGCAGAACGGGTGTGGCTCCTTGTAAATTATGTACATTTGACTAAGTTTAATGGAAGGTCCTACTCTTGATCACAAAAGAAATGTTACACATATTTAAAATGACCAAGAGAATTAGATGTTCCACATATTTTATGTCGCCACATACAACTGAAACCAACCTAGATCCATCTAACTCCGGATCCATCATGCGCCGGGAGGGATCAGATGTCTCGAGGTGCAAATCTTTCCTCAAGTTTTGCACTAAAAAAATAAGGGGTTTGAACCTCAAGGTATTTGATCCATCTCGACGCATGATCGATCTGGAGTTAGATAAATCTATACTAATTATATTAAAAATTTTACCATTTAAATTTTAACTATAAATATTATGTGATTTTTTTTAAATATAAAATATTATAAAGAAAAGATGTGTAATATTAAGAGTTTTGTTTTTTTGGTTTTAGTAGTTTGTTTGTTAGAAAAATATGGTTGTAAATAAAAAATGTTAAGGTTTCTTCATCTTATTCGAAAATTCATATAATAATTTAATACTGTATTTATAAGTTTTATTAAATATTTTTTAAAAATATATTAATTAAATAGAGTTCAACTGTTTTCAAAATATATAAATTTGCATAAAAACTCTTTATCCCTAAATTTATAATATGTTATCACAAATACACAAGCTCAATAAAATTTCATTCTTTATTATTGATTCGTAAGAGGGGAACCGATATCAAAATGATGATCGTCATTCTAAAGGGATAATATTGGATACATTCTCGTGAGGGATATCTTCAAAATCACTTGAGAAGCTTCGATGAAAGCCATAGATGCTAGTGGCACAAATAATTGGAGGCACACGACCCCGAAAGGGTAGTTAAGCGATGTACGATTAATAAGTTCACATTCCACTTGTCCACCACGCAGCACAACGTCATCCCAAACTTTCCCCATCAATCTGCCTTCCCGTAACCTCTCTACCACTTGCCATTTACACAGGTTGAAATCCTCATCTTCTCTATACGAGCGAATATATATCCACAGCTGCTTCTCACCTTTACGCAACTCTTATCCAACGTTCATTTGACGAATCATATATATGTGTCGAAATGCATGTAGTTGTAAGCTACGTGCAGCACATTTTTCTCAACAATCAAACTGTCCCCAGAGTGAGCTTCAACATTCCAGGGTCTGGTATTCAGGTAAAAAAAGAGAACATGTTGTGTAAGAAACTGACCCAAAGAAATAGAGTTTGGGATATACATAAATCTCACCTGCCACCCGGCTTTGTGTGCAAACAAACAATAGATCATGAGGATGATTGTCACGTCTACATGTTTCGTCTTTTTTAGGGTGTTGTTCCTCCCCTCGCCTGTATTATTTCCGACCGGGTACTCTCTTTTCTGTAGAAAAACGCTCGAAAATTGGGAGATCCAAAGTGGCTTTTTGGTTGCATAGCGGTTGCGTCTTTTGGGCCTATTTCTTCATTCCTCTTCTTGTCGATAAAGGCTGTATTCCTCTCAAAGGTTTCACGGCGCCTGATCCCTGCTACCTCTTCATGAAAACCCCAGTGGAGGGATCGTTGAGAAAGACTCGGAGCAGTGACATCGATCCCAGGGATATACAGGGATTGCACTGTGTTGCCTTAGGTGTTGCGGGAGGGTGCCAACGCCGGTGCACAAGAGGCTGAAACAGAGAACCATAGCGTCCCTATTCAACTAGCTGATGCAAAAATTTTGCGCCCAATTTCTTCAATTTGAAATCCTAGGCGCTCTCCCTCCCTACTTCATTTCAACTTTTTAAATATCCCGCGCAACCAAGTTTGAAATATGTTCCACCAACCATCCTTTTGCATTAATTAAAACTGCATTAACTGCAGCCGGTGCGGTGTAGTCGCCGGAAAATCCCTATGCGTAGATGGTATGTATAACATGAGGTCAAGTATGGGTTGCTGACATACATAGATGCATAGATGGGCCAGCCTGCATAGGGGCATTTAATACCCAATGTATGGCTGGTTAGCTCTTGCCGTTGAAGTCATGCCTCTACCTCATACGATACGGTGAAAACTGCATGGCAACGTTCTTTCATGGGAATATGTAGTGAACACTTGAATACATTGCTAGCTCCTAAGATTTTATGAACTACGGCAAAATGAGCAGGGCCTTCTTCAAAGCCAATGTTTGGAGAAAGAATGAGCAGGGCCTTCTTCAGAGCCAAAGTATAGAGCAAACAAGTTCGTAGCTAAAGAATGAGCAGGTCTTCTTCAGATCCAAAGCATGGAGCAAACAAGTTGGTAGCGAAAGAATAAATAATTTTTTTTTTCCCTTCGGGTAAAGAATGAAATAATACAGCGGGGGCCTCAATTCACCATCAGTGGTCTAGTGGAGAGTAAACCAGTGAAGCTCATGTCAATGGCCCTCGGCGTGAGTGGCAACATTGCCATTTTCCCACTTATAATCTCTTAAACCATTCCGCTACCTGTCTTCCTTCTATCTTGCAATCTCATTCAAAATTGTTTATGGCTCTTGTTTCTTGACCGATATCCTCCTCTAGTTTGATGGGAAAAGCAACTTCTTTCTTGATCTTCGTTGGTGTAGAATCAGAAACAAAGCGATCTGTGGCCACTTCCACGACTTTCATACCAAATTGGTACAGAGGGCGGGACTGGCGGCCTTTAGTTGCACCCTCCCGGCATCACCATAGCAATTGAAGAAAGAACATCGGCTGACCGGTTATCGTTATAGAAATTAGAATTTTGTTTGGGCGGGATTTTGAATTCAAATTCAAATTCAAATTCGCTTGCTATTACATGCTTACGTTGGAGTCCAAATCTCTGGTGGTGGTGGCGGCGATCAAGGCCGAGACCGAGGCGGCAGATTTTCATAATTAGTGCCTCGTCCGTATTCGCACGCAGGTCTATGGTCATCGACATTGTTCGTATTCGGATGCAGGGATATGGTCATCGGCATACCATGTTTATTTATGGTGGAAGGGATGACGACCACGTCACGTTAGCGGGACAATGGTGACTAGGAATCTCAAAAAGTCGCATTATAGACTACTCCATATATATAAATGTTGTTATGGAAATTAATTAATAGTTTTGAGCTATAGTTTTATTAATGCATGAGGCAGTATATACTAATCAGATTTTATATTTGTTAAAATTTAACAGCCGACGGATATTGCTCTGGTGTATTAATAGAATTTTAGCTCCTGAAATATTTAAGCCTTGTTGTTATTAGTAATTGTTAATTTATTTATTGGAATTTTTTAATAAATATTTTAGTTAAATTTGTTCAGAATTAGTAGAGATTTTTTTATATTACAAATTTGAGTTGTGAATTTTTCACAATTTTTTTCACCATGTTGAATCTATATATTTAATTAAAAACTCATTTCAAATGACAAAAAGATGATGATTTAACTAAAAAAATTCTAAAACTTTTAATCAAAGGCACTCTACATTCCAATATGGAGACACTGTTGTAGTAGTGTAAATGTTTATAAATATTTACATGTCGCTCAATTAAAAATAATTAAATGTTAGAGGCACTCTACATTCCAGTATGGAGACAATGTTGTAGTGGTGTAAATGTTTCTAAACATATACATGTTAGCTCAATTAAAAATAATTAAATGTTAAAAATATAAAAATAACTAAATGTTGAAAGTATAGAGACACTCTAAATTCGAGTATGGAGACAATGTTTTAGTGGTGTAAATGTTTGTAAACATTTATATCTCAATTAAAAATAAGTAAAAGTTAAAAGTATAGAGCTTAGTGAGAAGGAGACGTTGTAGTGTCCGCAAATAAGTGTAAACATTAAATATTGACTTAATTAATAATAAAAAATTAAAAGTAATAAAAATAATAAAATTCAATTTTCTATATTGTAATTTTGTTGTTTTTATTAATAAATTAAAAGAAAATCATAATATGCATATCACATTAAAATAGATACTAGTATTTGCCCCAAAAGGTGCAATGAGACACCAATAATATTGATAAATTGAAAAAGTTGTAGTTTGATTTCCATAATCAACCAAATAAAAATTGATATATTAAATTTAATTTTTTTAGAGTATTTTTTAATTTATTATTTGTCATATATATATATATATATATATATATATATATATATATATATATATATATATATATATAACTTTTTGAAGGTTGAAATCTAAAAACTAGCAATGTACCATGTTCTATATTGCAAAATAATATTGGTTGCTTGCTTTGGCTCCTTTGCCAAAGCTTTGATCCACGGTCATAACCACAGACTACTTGTAACAAACATAACAATACATAAAATAATAATAATATAAAACCTTGCAAAGCATGTGAATCCCATTCACTTCATCTATTTTTAATTAATTTACCACTTTCACCCATGAGTTGCATAACAATACGTAAATAATAATAATAATATAAAACCTGGCAAAGCATGACACCCACAATCATATTCACTCATCTATTTTTAAGTAATTTTCCACTTTCACCCATGAGTTACATGCATCAATTTTACCATTTGCTACCATTTTTTCAACTCAAAATAAAAATTGAACCTTAGGTCAAATGGAAGCAATTTATGAGACATATATTAATATGTAACATTATGGGGAACATGTAAACCATAGTAATGACAAATGAAACACATACTTAATGTTCTATTGTTGACACCTTCATATCTTAACAACCCTTTTGACTTCATGTGAGATACACACAAACCACATAATGACTCTATAATGCCCATGCCCCCCATTTACCCTCTTTTACAAGCCCTCCAGGTAAATGTGAAACAAAGTGCTACTATGATATGACTCAACTTCCTAGATGAACATAAGGAAATAAAGTCGATACAACAATATCTTACTAACTTTCCTCAGGTGCTACAAGACCCCCAAGGGCTGACCCACCCTTCCTGGACCTCTGTCCCTGAGACAACTTATGTTTTTCTCAACTAGAGCCCAATTCGCTCCCCTGCCAAGCCCTCCAAGTGCCTGAGACCCTCCAGTCACTCCCATGAACTTTCTTGAGTGTGATTGTAGCCTTTTTCTGCCAATGCTATGCCAGCGACTGCGAGATTCAAGGACATTTTCTAGGGCTAGGACCCAAGCACTACCCAGAACTCCATGAAACTCCCAGAACTCATAAAAGACATTAAGACAATGCTTTTGATAACAAAATTGATCAAGGACTTGACCTAATATGGTGTAACCATAACTGTCATTATGTCAAACACTTGGTAAATATGCAACCTACAAGTCATGAATGCAAGTTTGAACATAAGGAGTTGAAAACTTGTTTGAGGTTTAACAAGAAGGAGCACTACCTTCTCACGTTAGTCATCATAACATCAATTAGGTATTGCATTCATTATTCATTCAGTTACAAGTAAAAATATGGAAAGAGCCATGAATAAAATATGTCAAATAACCTTGCTTATAACCAACATATAACTAAATAAATAACAATGAAGGAACAGTCATTAAAACCACACAATAACAAGGATATTTACTCATCAAAAGCAATAGAAACTTAGCTCTTATTAAACATAGGCAAAAACCAACCAGGTTCGGGACTTCCACGTACCACTCGACCATATATTAGCTGAACCAAATCTTTCTTTCAGTCAATCACCCTCGTGCCATATTCCAAGCATGAATGTGGGATCTCATGGGATAAACCAATCCATAAACAACTAAGGGAATCTAGAGGTTAAACCACCTCCACCCTCACCATACCGTGATCTCACCTACCGGTGTCGAGATCACAAAACCAAATCGAGCTTGGATGCCTTAGAATTTTTTCTCAAATACCTTAAGGAATTTTCACGTCTCCACCCTCAGGCTTTACCATGTATCCTGCCATTACCAGATTCCTAGGCCTTTGGGAATTTTCATGAGACCACCTCACTCGGATCCAAAATATTTCAGTAATCTAAAGCTCCAACCGAAATGGAAAAGCAAGTCTAAAATCCACTGTCGAAACCAGACAAAATCCATGCCAATGACAAAAAATAACCAAATACCAACATGCAGCACATACCAAGCATGTCAGAACCAGCTAGAAAACCATACATGCAACCTGTTACCTGCAAGTATTCTTGTTGAAGCTGCTTGATCCAACTTTTCCTTGCTTGATCCTTGCTTTCCTTTTCTTTCCTTGTCCTTCCTTTTCTTTCCTTATCCTTCATTTTCTTTGTTTTTTTCCTTCTCCTCTTAGTGGTCTTCTCCTCTTTGAGACATTCCAAAATTAAACTGACAAAAGGCTACCAATTAATGCTCTGATGTATTTTTATTATTGATGCCTCTAATTTCTTTAGTTTCCATTATTTTCCTTCATTTTCCTCCTCACATGCAAGAAATAACCTTTCACCTTCCTTTTCTCCTATTTTCCATTATTTTCATAAATAAAGTGCCAAAATTACCTTTTCTACTTTTCAAAGCCTTTTCCATTTCCTTTGTCAATTTCCCCTTAGCCATAAACACAACAAGTGATTCCCACTAGGATATTTTTCCCAACATTCAGCTTGGAATAAGTGTCCCTTGACCGTGGTCTTATTTTTCCTTTATTAACTTTTATTACACGAACTTTTAACCTGGGTGTTGTTAGGAAAAGTATCCAATACGGAATGACCCTATCCCACTCTAAGGGTGATAGTACCTCAGCAACAACTGAATGCAAAGCTATTCAAGATTACTTCTTTATGAGATGAGAGAGAGAAAAGAAGGATGATCCACTAACCGTTATCTTGCGCTAATGGTTGATCCAATCTTCACTCCTTGCTGCTTGCTCCTAGTTCCTTGCTCTTTCACCGGCCCAGCTACACAAAGATCCTGTAAAAGCACAAAGAAAGGAAACTACAAGAAGCATACATCCATAACTGATTCAAGGATTAGAATAAATCAAATATACAAGCATCAATACGCCACAGAGACACATGCATATAGAAGAACCTCAAATGCTTTATTAATAGAAGAAGCAAAGTTCTGAGAGTGTTACAACCATAATAGGCCCAATCCAGCAACACCTCCCAGCAGAAAGAAATCTCCTCTTCACCTCCTTCAAAGCAATCACCCAATAGTTCTATACACAAACCAACAGCACTTCCTTACTTGCACAAAATTCCAGCCTCCTTAGACCTCATGAGAGAGCTCTATATATAGAAGTTTTGGAGAAAGGATGAGTCAGCTTGAGACTGACATGAAGCTGACTAGTGTCCTCTCCTACTTCAGTTAATCTTCAGTTCTTGAGTCCACTTGGAGTTTCTTGCTTCCACTTGGAGATCTAGATCCTCTTACTCATCACAAGGCGAATTCCTTGATCCAAGTGTCATTTTGGAAGCTTCCTGGGCATTTGACACCTTGCAGAATGACTGTGCCACTTGGCCAATCTCGCCCAGCGCAGGTAGCCTTCATTAGTTTTGACATTCAGCGCAGGTACAGAGTGGAGCAGTTGACATTCAGCGCAGATGCTCAGTGGAGCAGCTGACATGATCCAGAAATAGCCTGTTTTTGAGTGTATTCAGGTGGAGAACTGATTTTTAGTGTTGTGGTTTGCTGACCTTGTTCCTCTAAGGGTAAGAACAACATGTTTAGGGACTTTGGATCCCTCAGATTATTGACATTTCATGCTCCATGCTGTAAGGCACAAAAATGTCTATAACAGTTGCCCCCTAAAGTATGAGGTCGTTTATCGGGTGAAATGCTTTATCAGGAGGATCCGAAGTTCATTCAATCGCTGAGAGGTGCCCTGTAATAAAATACAATACAATACATTATTTTTCATTCTGCTTTCATGATCTAGCTGAGGCGGGCATTCCCATGCTCAGCTTTATAAATTCATTTTGGTACATAGAACAGACGATCGTCTGATGGTAGACTGATAATTCTCTGCTGAAATTATCATCCTTTGAGTAGGATGATCATCTGCTGCAATGATGTACATAACAAATGTCTTTATATTTCCTGAATATATATCGTAGCCCGGATGGATGAAACTAGATCCGGGGTCTTCAAACTCGTTCGATCTTCACTCTAAGTACAAGTCGATCCATGTGAGAATTGCGCTGAAGTCGAACATGGAAAGACATCGCTTGATTACCGGTCAATAATGTAAACCGTTAACAAGCGCGAGAGGAATCACCAATAATGACAATGACCCTCAAGATACTGCAGTACAATTCACGTGGTGTGAATAAAGGACTTGGCGTCGAACACCACGCAAAATCTTCTGGTCGAAGGTCATTGACGTATACCTGTCGCCGGAAGTGAGAAACTTGCCATTGAGGCATGCAAGCTTCAAAGTACTGGGGGGTTTGTTCCTAGATCAACTTCTTGGATAATGAGCTGAAGTCGACAAGAAGCGATCCGTCAGAGGAGGGCCTTAATGAATCCCACATCAGTGACACGGAACGGAGCTAATGATTTTAGTGGAGGTGAAAACAATCTGTGAAATATGATTCAGGGTGGCGATCATGGGTGGATGAAGGATAATGTATGGCAGTGGATGGGACATGGTTGACTTTTTCTGAACAACATCTCTTGAACATATAACGACACTGATGTGATGGATCGGTAGCATTACCCCAAATGTGGATGGTTTGGCGAGGACCATGGTGATGAGACCGGTGAATGAAACAACCCAACCCGATGTGATACGGAGGACAAAGTGTCATGTTCAAGAGCGACTTGCTACCATTAAAGCTTTGAGGTTCTCCCAATTTTTCCCCAGTCATTTCTGACCAGTACCTCTTTATTTTTATCAAGCTTGAGGAGGATAACATATGCTTGTTCTATAACCTGCCCTTCGGGCAAGCCCATCGCTATGTTTTAACGAGCTTAGCGATAGGGAAACTCGTTCTCGTCTAAAGACAAGTTTGTCGCTATTTAATCATTTTAACGAGTCTAACGACAAGGAAAACTCGGTCCTTTTCATTTTTAGAGAGTCTGAAAAGGTACAGAAAGTTAACTCCAGAATTCCTTTTTCGTCATCTAATCCCTTAAGTCCGAAAAAGTATAAAACAATACAGAAGGGATGAGTTTTCGATTACTTTAACGAGCCGAATAAAACAAGCGCTCGACCTTTTTGTGTAATAATCCCTCAAGTCCAAAAAGATTAAAATCTAGAGGAGGGATAGCTCTTCCGGTCACTTTAACGAGCTGGAAGGCCAAAACTCGGCAAACTTTTCATATTTTACGAGTCAGGAGAAAAGAGCTCAAAGAAGACTCGTCTTTTGAGGAACGAGTGATAAACAGGGATAGCAGCGGATTCCAGGTACAGGTTGGAATTTTCCAATCACGGCAGTGTCACAAGGATGGCTAAGTGAAATCACTCTTCGCAGCTGTTCCTCAAAATGGGTAAACAATCATATGGAGGTGAACGATTGGCCAAATGAAATGGAGGTGGCAGGTGCAAAACACGACCAAGGCTTTTATGGCTAATAAATTTACGATCACAATGGTTATTTACCGGTACTGGGTTCATTTTTTAAAGAGCTTGAATGCGCCAAAACACTGCTCAAAAGCTTATGTTTATTTTTTAACGAGCATGAACTATGACGCTAAAACTGCTCGGATCTCGCTTTTCTATTTTTTAACGAGCATAAATTCCGCGGTAAAACTGCTCGATATACCAGTCATAGGATAAGAAATGTCTCCTGTGAGATAGCTATTTTTTATGGAGCTTTATCTCACGAAGCTATGCTCCTCATTTGGCAAATTTTGACCTTTGCCCCACATCCTTTCTTTATGCAAGTTCGGAAACGACTAATCCAAAAAACAGATAAATAACCGCTCTTTGCTTGCACTCCAAAAGGTTCGCATGCCCCCAGGTATAAAATACAATTTCAAGGCTGCCCCTCCTCTCCCCCACCTTTGTTTTTCTTTGGGTGTTCACAGCTACTTGTCGTCTTGCTAGTCTAATGTTAACGATACTTGTCTTCTCGTTATTTTTAACGGGTCTTACGCGGTACTTGTCTTCCCGTCGGCCCAACTTTTAACAGATCTTTTGCAAGATCGCAAGAGAACAGCTACTTGCGACAAGAGAGAAGCTACTTGCGACAAGAGAAGAACACAACTCAAAGAAAAAACATTAATGTTATTGAGGGAGGCTTGCCTCTTTCTGGTTACCCAAAGAATGGTTTTATTTGCTGCCGCAAATGAAACTTTTTCTTCGGCGATGTCTATCATTAGGTTACTCAAAGATGGTTACAATTCGTTGCAGCAAAGGAATCTCTTTCTTTGGAGGCTGCCCCTACTTATCCTTTAAAACATTTGTTTTAACGGGTGAGGCTTGCCTTTTACCCAAAGATGGTCACAATTTGCTGCCGCAAAGGAATCTCCTTGGCATTGCCTACTTGTTTAGATAAAGTTGAATGACCCTTGTCAAACAAGTAACCTTGACAAAAGAATCCTGTTCTAGAACAACCCCTCTTCCTTCTTTCGGACGGGGTACAGACTAGTCATATTCTTTCGCGGAAATTCTATCTTATACCCAGGGTTTCTTCTGCCCGAAGAAGACCAGGATGCATGCCCCCTGGGTTCCAGTCCCATCTTTCCGAATCACTCGCACTCATCGGGAAGGAGGACTGGGGGTGGAGACATTTCTTGGGTGAATAGACCATTGAGGGTTGGTATTTGACTATTTGCGATGCGTGATCCTGGAAATGAAAGTTGGTCTACGAGCTTGACCATTCTTCCTTCGTGTGGAAAACACATTACTCTAAAGAGTGAGGAGACTATAGCTCCCATGCAATATATATAGTCTCGTCCAAGGAGTAGGTTATAATCCAAGGGTCCTTGAACGACCATCACGTTCATTTGAACGGTCTTCCCTTTCAATGTAACATGCACATTGGGGAGGATCCCTAATGGTCGACTGGTTCCTTTATCAAAACCCGAGAGATTTCTTATCTCAGGCAAAAGCTCTGGGGAACCCAGTGCTTTCCAAGCAATAGAGGAAAGGATACTCACAGATGCCCCTTCATCAATGGTAGTTCCAGCCATTACCATTCTGTAGATTTGGACTATGATTCTGAATGGTATACTGGCTGGTAACCGGGGTCTGCCTAGTTGGTTCCAATCAAAGGACACAACCAGGTTGCTTGGTGGTGGGACCGAATACACGGCCGGATACGATCCTGACGATGTTCCTTCCTGCGATAAAGGAATGGGCGCATTGCCCTGGTTCTCATCAGAATCTGTGTTGATGATAAGAATTTGGATGGTGTCATCCTTATTCTCTTCAGTGAGGGTGTCATTTGAAGATGAATCTTCAGTGACGGTGTCATTTGAGGATGAAACCTCTGAAGGAAGAACCGGGTCAACTGCCGTATCGACCTTTAGACTTTCGTCTGGTCTGGATTCAGTAGGTTCATTTTCAATGACTGACGCTTCAGCTGACCACTTGAGCAGGCCAGCTGTATTTTCAACCAACGAAGGACTCGACACGAGTTTTTTGTATCCAGGAGGAAGTATTACTGGTGAAACCGGACGATCTTCCAAAACTCTCTTCGCTTCGTCTAAGAAGGGACAACGGTGGATGGCGTGACCGCCTTCACACAGTCTACAGGGGGATCTTACTCCCCCTCTTTGTCTTGAACCTTCACTTTCGCTGGTTGACGGTATGCAATCAACATGGTTATCAGAGGTTGATGCTCCCGAATTGTGCAAACGAGGTGACCAGTCCCTTAGTATCCGGGGAATACAGGGACAATCTCTATGGAAGTGGTCTCCTTTACATATGACACATGGCGATTTAGGCCCGGTCTGTGCTGTGTGTGGGTTTTTTTCAGATGTCTTTTGCTTGCCCCCAGTCGCCTTAGGCTCCTTCTTCTTCCTTTCTCTCTTCTTCTTCTCCTTCTTCTCCATGGGAGCTTGGCTTTTGCCAGCCCCACCTTGTGAAGATGAAGGATTAGAAGAAGAGTTATAAGAAGTAGAAGGCTGGTGGGCAGCTCTAGACTGATCTAACTGTTGACTCGACTGCTCAGGAACCATGGTGGTCTGAACTACATTAGTTGAGAATAGCCAAATAGGCAGGCCAATTGTCAGTCCTGGAAGCGACAATGTGGCCATGTGGGGCGCACCGACTTCTCCCCAAGAGGAGAATGGATTAGGATTTCCATCATGTGGAGTTCCTTGGTTGGGGCGTTCCATGTTCTCAACTTAAGATCAACGCAGGAATAGGAGGTGATTATGTTCCGTTTAAAATAAATTTTATAACGACGCTTAGACACAACTTGCTTTTTCACTTTTTAAGAGTCGAGAAAAAGCTAAAGATGACTCTAGTCTCCTTCGATGTTTTAACGAGCCCGAAGTGACAAATGCTCGGATGGACTTTTTCAGTTATAGAGTTTGAAAAAGGCCAAAAGAAACTGCTCTGGAGTTCTAGGCAGAGGGTGTGCCAAACTTTTCGCAAAACCACAGAATACGTTTTACGGTACGGGTGGTCGATCTTCGTGAATGCTGTGTTCACTGCATTGCGATCAGTAGGGTGGCCGACACGGTTCCTATTGGATAAAGGCTTTATTCCTATAGGGGTCTCCCAATATATACGCGACGGTACGTGGGAGCACAAGTCCGTATTAGTGCCACCGACTCTCAGGAGGAATCACCCACCTTCGTCGAGATCGACAGTCACTACGTTTAACGACGCCGGAACACGTCTCTAGCTTAGACCTCTAGATGTTTGCGTTATGTTTCAATGCGTTGTTATGTAAATTCAATTTATTTTAAGGTTGATCTTGTTTAGCAGTTTGCCTTTATGGATCACCACGAGATGTATAGTAACACTCCTAAATGCAGTCTAAGATGATAAGCAAGCTTTTCAATCTTTCAACTTTGAAAACCTTAACTACTGAGGGAAAAGAAAGATAACACCTTTTCACACAGATCATAGAGCACACACTAATGCATTTTCCTAAATCAACATGCAAGCTGTCATAATGCACATGCACAATGCAAGTATTTCTTTTCTCTTTCTTAATGTTGGCGTAATGCAAAAAAGAAAGCTGTTGTATAATTTTGAATTCAATTTCAAGTGAAAGCAAACAAGCTTGTCCAAAATCAAAAGACACCTTAAGATTTACTTGTTTCGACACTAGAAATATATAAACTCAAACCAAATGACGAAAGCAAAAGCTCAATCAGCTATGAACAGCAAATAAACTAACTCTTAAGATCAAAACGACACTTTATCACAGGTCTAGATCTAAGAGGCCACAGCAAGACTAGTTCACTTTCATTATGGGAAACTGTAAATGTATAAGAAATACACAAAGAACAAACACAGTTTCTTTATACAACTGAGGTGGAATAGTGACAAGGAAAGTTGGTTTCAGATAGGCCTACTGACTGGTAACAAACAGCAAAAACAAGAGTGAAAACAGGGCAAGAAACAACAGGAAACCCCAGCAACACAAGGCAGGACTGGTCCAGCGCAGGTGGAACACTACCTGTTTGACCTTTAGCGCAGGTAGCCCCTTCGGGAACTGCGCTGAAATGAAAACAGCCTTTGTACAGCCTGCACTGAAGAAGGAAACTTTCGTTTCTGGTGGTTTCCGGGTCACAGATTGCTCAAAAATTCACAGTTTTTGCTCAAATCAGAAGCTATCAGTCAAGGACACACTAAGGGATGACAAGGAGGATGAAAAGCTATCACTAAGAGCTTATTAGAGTCCTTGTGGATCAGCTCTTCAAATCATAAACTTGCCCAGAAACTGAGCTAGAGTAGCTGCCCTCTACTTTGTATTTGAAAGATTCAAACACAGTTCGATTCGGTACTCCCTTTGTTTATGAAATGAATAGCAAAAAACACAAACAACCAACGAGATACGATCCCCAGCGGAGTTGCCAATTTGTTGTTGGGAAAAGTATCCAATACGGAATGACCCTATCCCACTCTAAGGGTGATAGTACCTCAGCAACAACTGAATGCAAAGCTATTCAAGATTACTTCTTTATGAGATGAGAGAGAGAAGAGAAGGATGATCCACTAACCGTTATCTTGCGCTAATGGTTGATCCAATCTTCACTCCTTGCTGCTTGCTCCTAGTTCCTTGCTCTTTCACCGGCCCAGCTACACAAAGATCCTATAAAAGCACAAAGAAAGGAAACTACAAGAAGCATACATCCATAACTGATTCAAGGATTAGAATAAATCAAATATACAAGCATCAATACGCCACAGAGACACATGCATATAGAAGAACCTCAAATGCTTTATTAATAGAAGAAGCAAAGTTCTGAGAGTGTTACAACCATAATAGGCCCAATCCAGCAACACCTCCCAGCAGAAAGAAATCTCCTCTTCACCTCCTTCAAAGCAATCACCCAATAGTTCTATACACAAACCAACAGCACTTCCTTACTTGCACAAAATTCCAGCCTCCTTAGACCTCATGAGAGAGCTCTATATATAGAAGTTTTGGAGAAAGCATGAGTCAGCTTGAGACTGACATGAAGCTAACTAGTGTCCTCTCCTACTTCAGTTAATCTTCAGTTCTTGAGTCCACTTGGAGTTTCTTGCTTCCACTTGGAGATCTAGATCCTCTTACTCATCACAAGGCGAATTCCTTGATCCAAGTGTCATTTTGGAAGCTTCCTGGGCATTTGACACCTTGCAGAATGACTGTGCCACTTGGCCAATCTCGCCCAGCGCAGGTAGCCTTCATTAGTTTTGACATTCAACGCAGGTACAGAGTGGAGCAGTTGACATTCAGCGCAGATGCTCAGTGGAGCAGCTGACATGATCCAGAAATAGCCTGTTTTTGAGTGTATTCAGGTGGAGAACTGATTTTTAGTGCTGTGGTTTGCTGACCTTGTTCCTCTAAGGGTAAGAACAACATGTTTAGGGACTTTGGATCCCTCAGATTATTGACATTTCATGCTCCATGCTGTAAGGCACAAAAATGTCTATAACACTGGGTATGTTACAAACCCATCCCCCTTAGGGGAACACTGTCATTGGTGTTCCATGACACCTACAACCAGAAAAATCGTTGAAAGTAAAAAGCATACTACCTCTGGAGCTTTATAACCCATCTCATTGTAGTATTTACAATGAACAACTTACTCAAAAGAAAAACCATCATGACAAACATGACAACTATAACACTTATTGGAGCTTTATAACACAACTCATTGCAATATTTACAACAACAACCATACATGAATATGTACATATACAAAAACCACTTTGCCTCAACTGGAAAACAATGAGGGATATTGTTGTACATGTTTCTCGTAGGCAGTCCTTCGCTGCAAAAACTACGCCAGGAAACCAACTCAACTAGCCTTTAGGTTCAAGTTGGCCCTTGAACCAGAGGGGGCTCCCTTAGTTGTTACAAGGCTTTGTTTAACGTTGTTTACCTGTCACTGAACAACAACCTTTGAAGCACAATGACCAGATTTATGGTTTTAATTGGGGGTGGTTAGCGATCAATGACAATCCTTATTCATGATTAAAGGCCTCTCTTAGAGGGTCCCTTCTGAAAGTGTTAGCTTCCAGCCTGACAGAATGACTTAGCTTTTCAAGGATTATAATAGAAGAATGTAAGGATATTCCTAATAATTGAGCAGTCAACCTAATTACTTAACAACTAGGGAAATTTGAATGTGTGTAGAAGATTTGTACATCCCAACAAAACATATTCAGGAGAAGATAGAAGGACAAAAAATAATCAGTTCAAAGAAGAGCTAACTCAGATAGACAATCCAATATACTAATCTCTTTAAATGATTATTAACTTGCAGGGGATTTTAGAGAGATTGAAACTCAATCTATTCTTACCTAGATCTTCTATAATACTTTGAACATGTGCAGAAAACAGGTTATGGAAACACTAGAAAGACACACTAGAAACACAAATTCTGTCATAAACTGGAGCCGGAAGGCTTTCATTAGAAATCCTATAATAGAATCTATTATAGAGTCAAGAGCCTTGGCATCAAAAGCCAACCCTTGTTTATTACAAATAAAAGAATATATAGGAAAACCTTAAGTTGAACCTTCATCTGTTGTTACAAGATTTTAGGGATCAAATCCTAACAATAATCTAAAAATAAAACAATCTCTCTAATTTATCTGTTGGAAACTTTGAACTGCTTGCAAGTATCTTGCCTTGAAATCTGGAATTGGTTCACTAGTGCTCATGTTCTGCCTTTGTTTTTTGATACCCAAAATATGCTCATCTTATGCCATGTGTTGAATTTTAGTTGTAGCATGTCTTTGATTACTTGAAATATGTTGTGTGCTACCTCGAATTGTTGAGTTGCTTGAGTCAAATTCCTTGGAATTGAATTTGGAATGCTCTACCACTTGTCTTAGGTCTTAAGAATAAAGAATGTAATCCTATGCCTACTGATTTTCTGCCTTGGTACTCTGAAGCTGTTGAATACTCCCCTGTTCTTTCTCCCTTAGTGTTTTGCAAACTGCTGACGAGAAATCCGAGTGGGATAGCTCGATTGAGATATCCGAACTACTTTCAACACTCCACAACAACGCAATTGTTGCAATACAAGTCCTTGCTCAAAGACACCTAGAGGTTTTAATCAATTTGGTTTGATACACTGAATGAAATGAGGTGTAGTGTTTTCCAATTGTTGCATCAACTTGAAAATTTACCCCTAAAACCACTAATGGATTTCGGGGGGGGGCTTGGTGGTATGTGGTTTCAAGTCAGGGGGGTGCGAAATTCACCATAGATTGCCACATATACAAAGATGGTTTTATCAAAACCACTTTTCAGATCCCCCCCTTTGTTAAACTTTGGAAAACACGGGGGGTCTGAAATGAATGATGGTCGTTGATCTATGAGCCTTAGCCCCCAGGGCTTAGGTAGAAACTATATAATCAAGGCTAGGGGACCCAGGACCAAAACCATTTTGGGGCTTAAGCCCTTAGGCTAGAAAAGGGGGTTGATTCTTTGAAGTATAGCATTATGATAGTCCTTTGAAATAATACTTCGGGACTTAGTGGAAAAGGGGGTCGATTCTTTAGAAATATTATGCTACATGGGACCACATAATATGCGCTTGGGCCTTTATAATATCGAGACTTCACAATCGGCAATTTTATAACGTAGCACTTGGTTTCACCCTCCAGGACTTGTGATCGTCGATCACCTTCCATGTTTAGCCCTAGTCCTTTGGCTCTTCACGTGACTGTAGTTAAGCCCTCATATCGAAGCTCCTTTTCCCATAAATTCACAATCGGAACTTTTAAAGTGTCACAAGTTACAAAATACCGATTGCGATCGTCGATCACCTTTTGCGTGTGGCCCTTGGTCCTATGACTCTTCATGTGCCCACGTCCAGCCCTCTTATTGGAGCCCCTCTCCCAGAGGTTTTTAATCGAAGGTTTCACTCTGATGCATAACAAGCCTCAACCTCCAATCGCTAATATGTGATTGTTGATGTCATCACTGCCATGTGTCATTCTGTGAGTGGTGACACATGTCACCCATTTTTGGCCCCTTATGACCCTTGAAAATGTTGAATCCACCTACCACGTGTTCACCGTACGACCACGACATTTCTAACGTCATCCTACATGTGGCCCTTATTGGATACAACTGATGATTGCCACGCGTCCCTTTGGGAGGAGAGAGAAAAGGCCCAACCTTGCTTTGTTTTGTGATGAATTTCCTTTATAATTTTCTTTCGACGTTTCCTAGGACTTTAACACTGGAGGCCTATTTCCCAGCGATTTAACACTTCAACACAAAATTTCTCCGAGAATGAAATATGTGATGCCCCTTTGGACCTCTGATCACCGATTTCCGATACTGCGGGACCTCCAATCGCCAAGATCTAGGACTCAACACTTAGCCTTTTTCCTTTGTTTTCTGGATTTTGAAGAGTGAACTTCAACTTGTTTTATCTTTTGATCTAGGAGTCCATTTGGGGATTTCTATATACCATTGGAAAGCTAATTCAGATTAATTTCCAATGAAGAAGTTTCAGTGAATATATGAGTCATTCGAATACTTGAAAAATGACTTCAAACTTCCCTGTCTTATTTATTTAAATTTCCAAAGAAAAATGATATAAGCCTAAGGATTTAGCCAGGAGGTAGACTAGCTAAAATTTAATTTGTTTGTAACTTTCAAGGGTGTCAAAATAATTTACAATAGATACATAGCCGACATCTGATAAACCATCTCCCATGTAGCTTCATTAGGCCCAAAGTGCTTTCACTGCACTTTAACTTGCTCGATTGCTCTGTTCCAGAGCATGAGCTGTTTCCACTGCAATATGCATTGAGGTTCTAGCTGGAATTCTCCTTCTAGTGCCCCCACAATACATATCAATCGATAACATGATCAACATCCTTTACATATATTTTAAGCAATGAAACATGGAAAACATCATGGACTTTCATTGTCGAAGGTAGTGTAAGTCTGTAGGCCACTGGTCCAATCCTCTCAAGGATCTCGAAAGTTCGCAATACCGTGGTGCCAACTTGGTACATCATCCAATCCTCAAGGAGCTCTTCTTGGGCTTGATGTGAAAATACATGTGCTCCCCAACCTGAAACTCCTTAACTTTCCTGTGTTGTTTTTCATAACTCTTATGCCTGTCATTTGCCTCCTTAGGTTCTTCTTTATAACCTTCATTTCTTGTTCCATGTCTACCACCATGTCTGGTCCAATAAATACATTGTTCACTAGATCACTATAGCTAATGGGAGTGTTACAACTCTGCCCATACAGTGCCTCAAATAGACTCATCCTTAGTGACTCCTAATAACCATTATTGTAGGAAAACTCGACCAATGGAAGGTACCCCTCCCTTCTCCTCTTATTGACACATCACATACATCCTCAAAATATCCTCCAGAATCATGTTGACCCTCTTTGCCTGTCCATCTATCTGCGGATGATAATTTGTACTTAAGGGAAAAATTTTCCCCAAACCTGCAAACAACTCCTTCCAAAAGTTGGAAGTGAACTTAGCATCCTTTTGACGATGCTGGACCCACCAACACGTCAAGGGGATCTCGCTGGTAAGAAGTCCCAATTAGACCTCAGACCATTTGGTGTAGGAGTCCCAGAAGTGGGTCGTAAGGTAATGCCTTGACCGCGATGTCACACAGAGGCAAGTAAGATAACTCTGTCAGTATCAAGGGTGTGACCGTTGTAGTGAGTCAAGGAAGATGCATGAGAGGTTCTAACACAAAGAGGGTGGGATGAGTGCACCCCTTGACAACCTGTATCAATACTCAGCTGGGAAGGGAACACACGAGCGAAGATGCATCACAAGATGGAAAGCAGAGCAGTCGACAATAAAAAGTGATGGTTAAACCAACAACACATTTGCAACAAGATTCTTATAATTTCATATGAATCATTTCATACAAAAATACGTAAATTAAACAACATATATCATTAAGGCAACCGGAACAGTCCAACTACAATAACAACATATGCATGAAAATGTGTTGGCTCTTATTATATAAATAAGTGTAAGTTTCAATCATATAATAAATCCATGTAAACCTATTATACCCATCAGTGAAACATTACAGCCACATCCCGCTGCTCCTCCAAAGAGATGTACTAGCTTCGTGCAGTGGAGAATCCAAGGCGCGTTACAGTACTGTCCAAGCTTTCTTCAAGATAGTTTTAATAGAATCTTGGCTAACCAAAAAGCCTCTACAATGAGTTATGAGGGACTATTTATAGAAAAGGGTGGGGTTACCCTTGACATTCCCCTTTGTGTCCATTTAGCTACCCTCATGACTCTTCACCTACTATATAACGGTTACATCCACTATTGAGACTTGACTTACACTTGACATGACTCAACATTACAATGCACATGTACCCATGTGAACAATGGCTTGAACAAGACAAACTAGACATCATTCTAACTTAGACAACTATAGAAGTCCAACTGCTTGACATCGTCATGCTGATCAACAGTAACATATTTATGCCAAGATTGGTATTCCTTGATAGTGTATGTGCGTTTTGCTGTGAAATCTGTCTGAAACCTAAACCTTGTCTCCATCTCATCCGGGTACACTACTCAGGCTCCTCTGTGCAACTCGTCGAAGTACAAGTCAAGCTCTTGTCAGACTTGCTTCTTTGTCTTCATCTGGGTGAGAGTCCCAAGTGATAGGATCACATGAGTGTGCACTATAACATCCATGATTTTGAATACTCGTGCATGGGAAGCATGTATGCTAGTGATGAGCTACAATAGCTCTTCATAGTTCTGTATCTGACTCTGGATATGTGCTTGCAGCTCGACCGCATTGGCCCTCATCATCTTTGCCAAGTGAAGCGAGACTCCCTTGTACTTCATCGTCCATGCTTGCATGTTATCAACAACATCATGTATGTTCTTCAAGATGTGTGCTCTTCTCACACATCACTGCTGCCATCCGTGGAGATGTATGACTGCTTGGTGCACGGTACCAAACTTGGAGTACAATGCTCACATAACTGTGTCAAGGGACAATACTTCATCTAGTATTTCCTTTGTCAGTTCAGTTTGGGCAGACATTATCACCAAGTCTCCTCCTCGCTTGGCCACCTATATTTCCTTTTCCATTCACTCATTCTTAGCTATGAGGAAGATAACACTTGAGCTAGTGGCTTAGGCAAACACTCTAGTTGCATTGGCCAAAGCAGCTGGATGCTTGTGCACATTAGTCACAATCACTTGTTCTTCAACTTGCACAGGAGATGTTTGGTCCTATGGAGTCACTACTTTGTGAGATTTCACTACTCTGTGATGAGATTCGTCAAAGGAGATATTGTGCATCTCTGCTTCTAGCTGACCACCAAGGATCTTAGTGCCTCCTTGGTCATTTGAGACTTGCTCATTGTCTGGATGCAATGAAGTGGGTGAGTCGACCTCTTTATGGTGAGGCATGAGGTTGGTGTCCTGTTCCAACTCCTATTGCTCCATGTCTACATCCAATTGTTCAAGTTCCTGTTCTATCTCATGAGCAAAGTCTTGCCCCTATGATGGTTCATCCTGCTCACCTGATGCCAGTTGTTCATATGAATGAAATACTTGTACGGGAGTTGCTTCGTCTATCTGCACATGATGCGCCCGCTGTTGTATCAGTTGCTACTGCACTTCCTTCTCCTGTTGGTGCAACTCTTGTTATTTCCGGAGTTACTCCCTCATCTCATGCAACTCCTTCTCTTCTTCTTCCATTCTCTTCTTATCCCTTTGCCTTCGCACGATGCGCTTGTCACCCTGCTGCCTCTTTTCTTGAATAGCCATAACTACTTGTTCTACAAGTGTGTCTACTCGAAACTTGCAGCTTTTCCCCTCCTCCATGTGGTCGAAAATCTTCCTCTTCCCTTTTTCGCACATAGGTATGCTTGGCTCTGCTGTTGGTGCTCTCCATGATGTTGCTTCATGTTGCTTTGCTAACCACTCTACGGAGAAGTTGACCTGTTCATTGGGTCTAGAGGAATTGTGGCAATACCTCCATGAGTCTTCCTCAACCCAATGAAATGCCCCATGGATCCAGTTGAACTGAACTCTCATGCAATGATCCTTGAAAATTCAATCTGCGTCATACAAGTTGAAGCTTCAGAGGTCGAATGGGTACTTCTTCATCTATTTTGCTTCGACATCTGCTTGCTTGATACTCTAGATCTCATATAACCCAATCTGCAATGGAAGAGTGGGCCAAGGTGCCTTCTTCTTTTGTTTTAGTCTAGCTGTCAATCCTACTGAGATGTGATACGCTACTTCCAGCATGACAAGTACGTCCAAGGAAAACTTTGGCAAAGCAAGCAAAGGCTTCTCCACACTGAACATTTGGATGAAAGTGTCGGATGTTGAGGCATACCAATCAACAATGCCTAGCAATGCCTCCATTGCTTCCTTTGACATGTAGGGTGGATCATGTTCGAATATCATCCTGTATACTGGGGTGAAAAAATGGTCGGGTAGTCATATGATTACTCCCCTAAAGCTGCATTGGGACAACAACTTGAAATATGTGTTCACAACAGTCTCCGCGGGCAACCAGGCCCACTCCAAGCCCAGGAACTCATGTGGGGCACAAACTGCATCTAGGATGTAGGCAGACATATAAATCTCTACATGCATACCCTCGGGTGATTGTCGAGCCTTCATGATTTTTTCCTTCAACTGATGAGCCAGTATGCCAGACCAGTTGCATTGTCTTCCTTCTCTAGCCAGTTAGTCTAATGCGATCACCCAACTCTGAGGAAAGGTTTCAATGCTTGCCTGGCCACTCAGTCAACATGCGAATATGACCAAGTATTGATACGCCTTCCTCAATATCTTTATTTTGTAGATATGGTTGGGTTTCATCCTGAAACGAGCTAGCTCCTTTACCCAATCCTTCAGAATGTCTTTGGAGTTACCTCTGCTGCTGGGAAAGTTTAATGGAGGACTCATGACAGTCACAGGATCTGAAATCTGATACATCTCATCATAATATCGTGCCTAAAAGCTTGCAATATTCGTCCCATTGACACTTCTCAAGGTTATCATCTCGGGGTCAGTGTGAGAGACGATCCAGTGAATCATGTTCATGCGTGGGAACGTGAGGTATCTGCATGCAATCTGGTACAAGCCGGACTTGTAAATGTTCACGTACACTTGACGGTCTTTGAGGTATTCCCCAAAAGTGCCTAAGAATGTTTCATTAACCTCTTTCCACTTCATTTTGATGTCCTTGTCTAGATACAACTTCATATCTTCATAGATTAGCAGACTAGAGGACACCTACTCAACTGTTACTCCAATTGCAACTCCATCAGTGTCCTGTGATCCTATTCTCTTGGAAGCCAATGAGACAAATGAACACCTGAAAGATCTGGAAACGCGAAGCATGCATGGCAAGAAATATGTCAGTGGAAACAAATAAAATCTAGGGAAGGATACAACACATACCTAGGAAACTGATGAGCAAGCTTGTGCAAATTTTACTAGGAGGCTGGGTAAGTGGTTGCCAGAAATACGCAAAAGGCAGTTTGGGCTGTTTGGGAGGTAGGACTGGCTACTGGATATGTGAAATGCACAATCCAGTAAGGCATCTGGCTACTGGGATTGAGCAATGCGCAATTCCAATTCGGAAGGACTGCTGGCCGAGGGACATATTTGCGTAATTTCTTGGGCCAAGCAACTACTATCCTGTAGAAATGCACAAAAAATTTCTAGAGGCCAGTGGTGGGAAATAATGTGCATTTCTGGAGAGGAAGGTGAGTCTTCCTTCCCCAAATTGCGCAATGCGGCCTTGGTGAAGGTAGAGCCCGGGCCAAGGTTGGCCCGACTCATCGATGGGAAACTGAAACCAAATAAAATAGTGAATGCATGGAGACACTAAGTGATAGAAAAAGTGATTGACAGTGCATGCAAAACATGAATGAAAGATTTAGCTAACAGATAAACATGCATGTAGGTGAGGCAGTTCGCCGGTTGGGCGAACGTTCGTGCAAAACAATTTCATGCATGCGACAACAGTGAGATAGCAATGAAAACTGAAACATAGCTAGAAAAATCTAGTATGCATGTAAGCGACAACAAGCGTTCAAAGAAATCAAGCAAACAACACTCACACAAGTGAATACATAAAAAGTGACAGAAATGTTGAAAAAGACAAGTTGAGGCCACTTACCCATGAATAGCTGAGCCGGATGTGTCAAAGAGTCCTGGATATGTTGTGTGATGGAAGAGCTCCAAGATCGATGTGAATGAATGAGCTATGATGCGTTGAATAAATAAGTTTGGTCTCATGACGCACATGCGACAAATCTAGGAAAAAACGACACTTGGAGGGAAAATTCTAAAACAACTTTGCATGTAACCCGCAGCTGCTAAAAATAGCTCCCTGAATCATGGGATGCCTTTTGCATGTTGTCTCTTGCTATTCTGGGAAGAGCAAGTCATGCATGCATGCAAGTCAAGTTTCCTTGGTCCGGGGTGGAACTGGTCAACCAGACTATTCATGCATGTAGTTGCTCAACTGCTTGGGAAAAATGTGCATTCCAGGCTGGGTGCTGGGTTGACTACCCAAGAGGATTGCGTAATTTCTAGGCAGAGCAGCTGACTGCTGCCCAAATTTGCGCAAATCTTGCTGGGAGTTTTGGCTGCCAGGATTGCACAATCCTGGAGCCCAGCAGGATGCGAGAGAAGATTGTGCAATTTCTGGAGGGAAGGTTGGTTGTCCTCCAGAAATACGTAATTTTCAAGGGGAAGTTGCTAAGCCTATAGCTGGACCAAGTTCAGGTGAACATCCTGTGAGGGGAATTGACTGACTATGATTGACAGGCTTCCTTTGTGTGAGGAAAGCATTGAAGCTTGAATACTTGACGAAGCAAGACAAATTGCTGTGAAAGGTTGGTAGGGAGGCTCCAAAACAGGCTAAGTCAAAATTTTGAAGGGTGGTTGTAGCCACTACAACACTTGGCAACACACTGGTATAACTCCAGCTCTCTAAATAGACCTTCTTCGTGAAACCAAGTCTAACACCTTCGGAAGTATTGTTCAGTTCTTAGCTCATCTTGGTTTCACACTAACTTGATTGTAAGATGCAACATCTACCAAACTCTTGGTTGATTGACACACATTCCAAGCTAAGGCAACACAGTTGTTTCGATTAGGGTTGAGGGGTGTATAAGTGCACAAGCAGAAGAGTCATAAGAGTCTTAGTTTCATCCTTGGTGTTGCTCCACTGCTAGCAGGTCTGGACAGTACCCCGATGGAGTCACATAGGAACAAAAGCATGGATCCACTACCAGCAAGCCTGGTCAGTATGCCGGCGAAGTTACTTGCATCACCTCCCTGTGTAGGAATCCTTTCTCACACATCGTGGCTGCCATCCGTGGAGATGTACGACTGCTTGGTGCATAGTACCAAACTTCGAGTACAATGCTCGCATAACTGTGTTGAGGGACAACACTTCATCTAGTATTGCCTTCTTCAGTTCAGATTAGGTAGACATTGTCACCAAGTCTCCTCCTTGCTTGGCCACTTGTAGTTCCTTCACCGTTCGCTCATTCTTAGCTATGAGGAAGCGAACGCTTGAGCTAGTGGCTTTGGCATACACTCTAGTTGCATCAGCCAAAGCACCTGGATTCTTGTGCACATCAGTCATGATCACTTGTTCTTCAACTTGCGTAGGAGATGTTTGGTCCTCCGGAGTCAGTACTCTATGAGATTGCACTACTCTGTGATGAGATTCGTCAAAGGAGATATTGTGCATCTCTTCTTCTAGCTGACCACCAAGGATCTCAGTGCCTCCTTGGTCATTTGAGACTTGCTCATCATCTGGATGCAATGAAAGGGGTGATTCAACCTCTTTGTGGTGAGGCATGAGGTCAGTGTCTTGTTCCAACTCCTTCTGCTCCATTTCTGCATCCAACTATTCAAGTTCCTGTTCTATCTCATGAGCAAAGTCTTGCCCCTGCGATGGTTCACCCTACTCGCCTAATGCCAATTGTTCAGATGAATCAACTACTTGTACATGTGTTGCTTCATCTATCTACACATGATGTGCCCCTATTTGTATTTGTTGTTGCTCCACTTCCTTCTCCCGTTGGCGCAACTCTTTTTCTTTCTGGAGCTGCTCCCTTAACTCATGCAAATCCTTCTCTACTTCTTCCATTCTCTTCTCATCCCTCTGCCTTCATGCGATGCACTTGTCACATTGCTGCCTCTTTGCCTGAATAGCCATAGTTTCTTGTTCTATAAGTGGATCTACTTGAAACTTCCATCTTTTCTCCTCCTCCATGCGGTTGACAATCTTCTTGTTCCCTTTGTCTCACATAGGTATGCTTCGCTCTACTACCTCTGCTGCTGCTGCTACTGCTAGTGTTGGTTCTCTTCGTGATGCTACTTCATGCTGTTTTTCTAACCACTCTATGGCAAAGCCGAATTGTTCATTGGGTCTGGAGGAATTGTAGCAATACCTCCATGAGTCTTCCTCGGCCCAATGAAATGCCCCATGGATCCAGTTGAACTGAACTCTCATGCAGTGATCCTTCACAATGCAAGGTGGGTCATACGGATTGAAGCTTTGGAGGTCGAACGGGTACTTCTTCATCTGTTCTACTTCGACATTCGCTTGCTTGATACAACGGATCTCATATAACCCAATATGAAATGGAAGAATGGGCCAAGGTGCCTTCTTCTTCCATTGCAGTCTAGCTGTCAACCCTGCTGAGATGTGATACACCTGCATGACAAGTACATCCAAGGCAAACTTTGGCAGAACATGCGGAGGCTTCTCCGCATTGAACCTTTGGATGAAAGTGTCAGATGGTGAGGCATACCAATCTGCAATGCCTAACAATGCCTTCATTGCTTCCTTTAACATGCAGGGTGCATCCTATTTGAATATCATCTTGTATACTGGGGTGAAAAAATGGTTGGACAGCCGTATGATACTCTGTTGAAGTTGCATTCGAACAACAACTTGAAATATGTGTTCACAATAGTCTCCGCTAGTGACCATGCTCACTCCAAGCCTGGGAACTCATGTGGGGCACAGAATGCATCTAGGATGTAGGCGAACATATAAATCTCTGCATGCATACCCTCGAGTGATTGCCGAGCCTTCGTGACTTGTTCCTTCACCTGATGAGCCAGTATGCCAGACTAGTTGCATGGTCTTCCTTCTCTAGCCAGTTGGTCCAATGCGATCACCCAACTCTGAGGAAAGATTTCAGTTCTCACTTGGCCACTCAGCCAACATGCGAATATGACCAAGTATTGGCATGCCTTCCTCAATCTCTTTTTTTTGTAGATCTGGTTGGGTGTCATCTTGAAACGAGCTGGCTCCTTTACCCTATCCTTCAGAATGTCTCTGGAGTTACCTATTCTACTCGGCAAGTTGAATGGAGGAATCATGACAGTCACGAGCTCTAACATCTGATACATCTCATCATAATCTCGTTCCCAGAAGGTTACAAGCTTCGTCCCACTGACACTTCTCAAGGTCATCGTCTCAGGGTTAGTGTGAGAGACGATCCAGTGAATCATGTTCACACATGGGAACGCGGGGTATCTGCATGCAATCTGGTACAAGCTGGACTTTTGAATGTTCACATACACTTGATGGTCTTTGAGGTCTTCCCCAAAAGTGCCTTTGAATGTTTCATTAACCTCTTGCCACTTCAGTTTGATGTCCTTGTCTAGACACAGCTTCGTATCTTCATAGATTGGTAGACTAGAGGACACCTTCTCAACTATTGCTCCAGATACAACTCCATCAGTGTCCTGTGGTCCTATTCTCTTGGAAGCCATTGAGACAGATGAACACCTGAAAGAGCTGGAAACTAGCAGCATGCATGGCGAGAAATTTGTCAGTGGAAACAAAGCAAATCCGCTGAAGGATACAACACATACCTAGGAAACTAATGAGAAAGATTACACAAATTCTACTCGGAGGCTGGGTAAATGGCTATCAAAACTGCGAAAAATGAAGTATGAGCTATTTGGGAGGCAGGAATGGCTATTGGATCTGCGAAATGTGCAATCCAGTCAGGCAGCTGGTTGCTGGGATTGCGCAATGTGCAATTCCAGCTGGGAAGGACTGCTAGCCTAGGGACAGAGTTGCACAATTTCTTGGGCCAAGTAGCCATTGTCCTCCAAAAATGTACAAAATTGTCCTAGAGGCTAGTGCTGGGAATGAATGCACGTTTTTGGAGAGGAAGGTGAGTCTTCCTTCCCCAGATTGCGCAATGCAGTCTTGGTGAAGGCAGAGCCTGGGCCAAGGTTGGTCCGACTTGTCGAAACTGAAAGAAAATAAAATAGTGAATGCATGGAAACACTAAGTGATATCAGAAGTGATTGATAGTTCATGCAAAACATGAATGAAAGATTCATCAAACAGATCAACATGCATGTGGGTGAGGCAGTTCATCGATTGGGTGAATGTTCGTGCAAAACAGTTTCAAGCTTGCGACAGTAGTGAGATAGCAACAAAAACTTAAACAAAGCTACAACAAGCTAGTATACATGTAAACAACATCAATCATTCAAAGAAATCAAGAAAATAATGCTCACACAAGCGAATACACAAAAAGCGAAAGAAACTTTGAAAAAGACAAGTTGAGGCCACTTACCCATGAATAGTTGAGCCGGATGTGTCGAAGAGTCTTAGATGTGTTGTGGGATGTCAGAGCTCCAAGATCGATGTGAATGAATGAGCTCTGATGCATTGAATAAATAAGTTTGGTCTCATGACGCGCATGCCACAAATCTAGGAAAAAGCGACACTTGGAGGGAAACTTCTAAAACAACTTTGCATGTAACCCCCTGGCTACTAAAAATAGCTCCCTAAATCATGGGATGCCTTTTGCATGTTCTCTCTTGCTATTCTGGGAAGAGAAAGTCATGCATGCATGCAGGTCAAGTTTCCTCGGTCCCAGGAGGAACTGGTTAACTGGACTGTTCATGCATGCAATTGCTCAACTGCTTTGGAAAAATGTACATTCCTGGCTGGGAGCTGGGATGGCTACCCAGGAGGATTGTGAAATTTCTAGGCAGAGCAGCTAATTGTTGCCCAGATTTGTGCAAATCCTTGGCTGAGCAGCCCTACTGGGGAAATTTGTGCGAATCCTGCTGGGATTATTGGTTGGCATGATTGCGCAATCCTTGAGCCCAGTAGGCTTCCAGAAAGGATTGTGAAATTTCTGGAGGGAAGGTTGGCCATCCTCCAAAAATGCGCAATTTTCAAGGGGAATCTTCTTAGCCTACAGCTGGACCAAGTCTAGGTGAACAACCTGTGAGGGGAATGGACCGATTGTGATCGAAAGACTGCCTTTGTGCAAGGAAAACATTGAAGCTTGAGTACTCAATGAAGCAAGACAAAGTGCTGTGAAAGATTGGTAGAGAGGCTCCAAAATAGGCTAAGGAAAAATTTTGGAGGGTGGTTGTAGCCGCTACAACACAGCCCTGTCTGACATAATCTTCTTCGGAACACCACGCAATCTCACAATCTCCCTAATGAAGACCTGTGCTACCTCACTAGCTGAAAAAGTAGTCTTTACTGGAGTGAAGTGAGCTACCTTGCTCAACCTATCTTCCACAACCATGAAAGAATCATGCTACCTTGATGTCCTCGAAAGACCTGTAATGAAATCCATGGAAATGACTTCCCACTTCCACTCTGAAATCAAAATCGATTGAAGAAACCCATCTGCATGCTTACATTCTACCTTTACCTGTTGAATGTCCAAGAATCTAGCCAAAAACTCTCCCACTCCTTCAGATTTAGCCAATAGTATAAATTCTTCACTCTTGTCAATGTCTTATGATGTCCTAGGTGACCTGAATATGGCTTGACATTAAACTCCTTCAAGATAATCTTCTTGAGTTCACTGTCATTTGGCACATAGATCCTATCCCTGAATCTCACCAAGCCATCTGTTGTGAGATGGTAGTCTACATCCTAGTCACCTGTGCTTTGTTGTAGCCTATGTATAAGCTCCGTGTACCTTTCATCCTATTTTCCTAACTGTAAGATCTGATCCTGTAAATCTGTCCCATATGATCTCACTGTTGCAACATGGTTCAACTGCACTTTCCTGCTGAGAGCATCTGCAACCATGTTCTCCTTACCCTTGATATATCTGATCCTGAAGTCAAATTCACTAAGGTTATCCAACCATTTAGCTTGCTCGACATTCAAATTTGGTTGGTCAAATAGATATCGCAACCCACTATGATCGCTTATCAATATGAACCTCCTGCCAAGAATATAGTGTCTCCACATCTTCAAGGCATGAATTATAGCTGCCAACTTAAGATAATGAGTCACGTAGTTCATCTCATGTTCATTCAATTTCCTGTACTCATAACATATCACCTATCCTTCCTGCATCAAGACTCCACCAAGTCCTCTCTTACAGGCATCTGTACACACCATGAACTCTTTATCTGGGTCTGCAATCTTAAGAACTGAAGCATTTGTGAACAACTGCTTCAGTTTCTCAAAACTTGATGCACACTCCTCTGTCCATTCAAACTTCTTACCTTTCCTCTTCAATGATGTAATAGGATAGGAAATGTGTGAGAAGTTCGTGATGAACCTCATATAGTAACCTGCTAACCCCATGAATGATATGACTTCATCCATATTCTCTGGAGCTTCCCACTCCATGACAGCTCTTACCTTTTCTGGATCTACTACTATGCCTTCCTTGGAGAAAACATGTCCCAAGTAGTCCACCTTTGTTTAAAAGAAACTGCACTAGCTAAGATTGGCATACATCTGATTCTCTCTTAGCAATCTCAATGTTGCTACTAAATGCTTAGAATTCGCCTCCTCATTCTTAGAATATATCAAGATGTCATCAATGAATACAATAAAAAACTTGTCTAGATAAGGACGCAACACGCTATTCATTGAGCACATAAAAGTAGCTAGAGCATTAGTCAAACCGAATGAAACTACAACAAACTCATAATGCCCATACCTCGTCTTGAAAGTAGTCTTGTATATGTCCTCTTCTTTGATACATACCTGATGATATCCTGATCTCAGATCAATCTTCGAGAACATTGATGCTCCCTTCAACTAATTAAACAAGTCATCAATCCTTGGCAATAGGTACTTGTTCTTTATCATCACCTTGTTCAGCTACCTATAATCAATGAACAACTTGAGAGTATCATCCTTCTTCTTCACGAACAATATTGGTGCACCCCAAGGCGATACACTTGGCCTAATGTATCCCTTATCAAGAATTTCCTTCAACTACAATTTCAACTCTACTAATTCTGGAGTGCTCATATTGTAAATTTCCTTTGATGGTGGTGCTACCCTTGGTACCAACTCAATATAAAAGTCCACTTCCCTGTGGGGAGAAAACTATAAAATCCCTACTGGAAACACATCCTGAAATTGTTGTAGTACGGGGTACCTCTTGAATATTTTTGCATCCTTAACTTCTTACCCTTGTGACTAGAGATATGGACTACAAACATCACACACCCTTTCCTGCAGCTACACTTATCCAGCATAGTTGTGACCATCCTCATTGATGTAGGCTTCTTCTTTCCCTACAAGATTCTCTTTTCCCCGTTACCATCTAGGCACTCAATAGCCTTGTCGTAACAATCTACTTTGGTCCTATGAAGGTACAACCAATCCATACCCAAAAGCATACTATATGAACCCAATGGAAGTATATTCAAATGTGCTACTATAGGCATACCATTCAACAAGAATGCACAATCTCTTACCCATTCATGAACTATCTTCTTAATAGTTGTATCCAACTGCACCAACCAAGACTCTGAATGCATTTCTTTTCTCAAGCAACACTTATCCACCAAGCTGGGATTAATGTACTATAATTAGATCCAGGATCAATCAAAATATTAATAACTTGATCACAAAGCTTACTGTCCATCTCAATAATAGATTCCTGGTGATCCGCCTACCTATTGTCCACAGTTGCATAAATCTGAGGAATACTATGACCAACATCCCAAACTTTCTGCACCTCCTAAGCACTATAAATATGAGGCATGTATAATGTATAATCCTTATTACAATGATCCTTTCTAGATATCCAACACTACAATGGTCCTCTATCATCACCTCTAGTCTACTGCTCTCCAGGCTATGACCCATGTCCCTTATCAAGTGTATTGAACTTCATGTAAGGAACCACATTTTCTTTCACACCTACATCCTAAGGTCTTCCCTGCTCCGGTGGCCACTTCCCTTTAACTTTTTTCATTTCCCTTCAAGTCACATTTAGGATTAGCTTTATGCTTTGACTTCTCATAACAATGATTCTATTTATAGATGGCTTCCTCTAATGATCTAGGCTCATCAAACTCAATATGGTCTCTATATTTTTTTGGTAACCCACTGATGAACCTCTGAATCTTAGCCTTCTCCTCCTTGAGATATGGAACATATCTCAACAACTCCAAGAACTTGTTAGTATACTCATAATTTATCATAGAACTCATCGGTAGCTCATAAATTTCCTTAGCTTTGGCATCATAGTACCTCTCCGATAAGTAATTATTCTTGAAGATCCTCTAGAAATCATCCCCAATCAAGTCTTCCTCCTAAATTCCCTTGACATTATTCACATCTTCCCACCAGATATTTTCTTTCCCTTTAAGCTTGAAGGTGGCTATCTTGGCTTTCATGTACTCTGAATAGCTATGAAATTTGAAGAATTTCTTCAACCCAAGTAACCATGCCTCAACATCTTCTGACTTCTTCATCTCTCCATCAAATGTAGGCGGCTTGACTTTCTTGAAATCCTCAAGTAAATACTCACCCCTCCTATAAGGATGATGACAGTGATGATTGTGATGATGTCTCTTAGATGAGGAACTAGAATGATTCCCATACATGCCAGTCCTCCTGTTTGGTGTATACAGTGATATACCACCTCTAACTGTGTCCCCTCTATTAATCTTGTATCCGGACCAAGACCTGCTACCATAGGCTCCATTATTTTTCTCTTCTTGTTCTTGATTGATTCTCATGTGTCCCTGTTTCTGCAACTCTTACAAGGATTGTTTCATTAACCTTTACCTGCTTCTCCTCAGCCCTTGCAAGCTACCCTCTATCCTTGCTACTCAACTGATCTAGAGGGAGAGTCATGGGAACTATAGTCTACCATTTTCCTCGTCATCTTTGATTATCTTCTACCTACAAGTGTACCATGTCAGATAAACCAAATAGTTGCCAAAATCAAAACCATGCCTTATTCTTCTCTAGGAGCACTTATCTCATCTACAAGAACAATCCACATTAGCATGTAATGTACAATCATAAACATATCCATATAATCATATCAACACATCAGCATCATAACAACAAAATAACATCATGCATTACCATACCAACTATATACCATGACCCATTGCATGAAAACCATAACCATGATAACATCAGAATTTACCCAAAGAGAGCACAACCCACTCTGATACCAGTCTAGAGCACCCCTGCCCCTCATTTACTCGCTTTTACAAGCCCTTCAGGTACATGTGAAACAAAGTTATACTATAATATGAATGAACCTCTTAGATGACCATGAGCAAATAGAGTCGACACAACAAGACCTTACTGACTTTTCTAAAGTGTTATAGGATCCCCAAGGGGTGACCCACCCTTCCTAGACCTATGTCCTTAAGACAACTTATGTTTTTCTAAACTAAAGGCCAAGTCTCTCCCTTTCCAACCCCTCCAAGTGACTAAGAGCCTTCAGTCACTCCCATGAGCCTGCCTGAATGTGACTATAGCCTTTTTCTTCCAGTGCTATGCCAACGACTGTGAGATTTAAGGCTATTTTCCAGGGCTAGGACCTAGCCACTGCCCAAAACTCCATGAAATTTCTAAAACTCATAAAATACATGATCAAGAACTTGACTAATTTGGTTTAACCATAACTGTCATTTTGTCAAACACTTGGCTATAGGTCATGAATGAAATTCTGAACATAAGGAGCTGAAAATTTGTCTGAGGTTTAACAAAAAGGATCACTGCCTTCTCATGTTAGCTTTCATAACATCAATTAGGTCTTGCATTCATTATTCATTACGTTACAAGTAAAAACATGGAAAGATCCATGACTAAGAGTTGTCAAATAACCACGCTTATAACTAGCATATAACTAGATAAATAACAATGAAGGAATAACCATTATAGCCACATAATAAAAAGTACATTTACTCATCAAAAGAAGAGAAACTTAGCTCTTATTAAACATAGGAAAAATCCAACCAGGTTCGAGACTTCCACGTACCACCCGACCATAGATTGGCTAAACCAAATATTTCTTTCAACCAATCAACCCCGTGCCATATTCCAAGCATGAATGTCGGATCTCATGGGATAAGCCAATCCATAAACAACCAAGGGAATCTAGAGGTTAAACCAACTCCACCCTCACCATACCATGATATCAAGCTACATGTATGATTTCCTAGCTGGTTTTCACATGCATGGTATGTGCATGTTGGTATTTGGTTCTTTTGTTGTCATTGCCATGTATTTTGTCGAGTTTCGACAATAAATTTTAGCACTACCTTTCCATTTCTAGATAGCTATGGAGTGATGGGACTTTTATCAGTTGGAGCTTTGGATTGCCAGAATATTTTGGATCCGAGTGAGGTAGTCTCAGGAAAATTCCCAAAGGCCTAGGAATCCCTTGATCGGTAATGGTGGGATACATGGTAAATACTGAGGGTAAAGACATGAAAATTCCTCAAGGTATTGGAGAAAAAATTCTGAGCCATCCAATCTCGGTTTGGTTTTGTGATATTGACACCGGTTTATTTGTTACCTGCAAGTATTCCTACAAAAGCTGCTTGATCCAACTTTTCCTTACTTGATCCTTTCTTTCCTTTGCTTTTCTTGTCCTTCCTTTTATTTCTTGATTTCCATCTCCTCTTGGTGCTCTTGTCCTCTCTGAGACTAATTCCAAAACTGAACTAAATTTTTTTTACCAATTGATGCTCTAATGTCTTTTTATTTTTGATGCCTCTAATTTCTTCAGTTTCCATTATTTTACTTCATTTTCCTTCTCACATGCAACATGTGACCTTTCACCTTCCTTTTCTCCTATTTTCCATTATTTCCATAAATAAAGTGTCAAAAATACCTTTTTGCCTTTTCAAAGCCTTTTCCATTGCCTTTGCCAATTCCTGCTTAGCCATAAACACAACAAGTGATGCCTGTTAGCCCTGTCGGCATGTGGCCCAAAATGGATCCAAAACACTCCCGAAGTCTTCAAAATTTGCTTAAGGATCATTCAAAGATCACAACAATCGCATGCCAGGAGCCCTTAGAATGGCGGAAAAGCACTATCGGGAGGTAGAAAACCAGAGAAAATAGTTAAAAACCAAGTATCGGAGGCATACACAGTCAAACGCACAGCAACCATCAGATCTAGCAGATCAATGGTCTAGATCTGATCGGCGGGTCGCAATCGGCGAGTATCGGTGCAAAAAGTATGGAACTTGCGACAGCAATCGGCGATGCAACGTGGACTGTTGATCAAGTACGCAGATCGACGACCCACATCGCATCGTAGGATCGCTATCAGATATTAACGAAGAGCGCTATCAATGGATCGAGGCATGAGTGATATGTGATTGCGATCAAATCGCATCGCTATATCACATCGGAGCAACACCATGGGCGAGGCCTTTATACATATATGTGTGCGACCCGATGAACCGGACCTGACAGTATTCTAAATATTCATTCATAATATTTGAGGTCCGCAGAAAGACCATTTTCAATGCATTTTTCGCAGTTTGACATATTTATAAAATACAAAGGGGAACCTTGGAGCGGGACCAGAGCGACTTGTGATATGCGATAAGACCCAAATCTGATGGGATTCGAGAATGAAAATATATATTATTTCAGGTCCGTCGAAGCCAATTTTTCATATATTTCCAGTGTTTTTAACATATTCCAAAATACAAAGGGATGTAAGGGAACATGCCACTAGCGACATGCGATAACGACCCACAGGCGGACCCGATAGAGGAATAGGCCATATTTGATGACTTTTGAAGTCCGAAATAAGCAGATATGGGTGGGATTTTACAGTTGCAGTGTTTTTTGTGTAAAACAGAAAACAGTCATGGTTATCATTTGAAAGGGGCCGTTGCAGGGATTTCATAGGCCCGATAGCCATTCCATTGTAGGTACAAGTGGCCAACCATCCTTAGAGGTGTTATGAAATAATATCTACATGCCAGAAGAGGGATTCGGCCAGGAGACAACGGCCAGCAGACAGAGGTCGGAAGGGGAAAAAGCCCAGCACGATGTAGCCACAACCAAAAAACGATCATGGAGCATTGCTTACATGAGTGAGCTCCTAGACAACGCATCCAACTACCAGAATGTAGTTACTCTGCTGTCAGAAGAAGAAACCTTCGAGCCCATGCGTGCCTAGTCATGGCATTAGACAGTTAGAAAAAACAGAGAGGACAGATTAAGAGACTCCGAGCTTTTGAGAGCTCAGGAGCATTGTACAAGGCCTATAAATGGCTGAAAGTTAAATGTATGAAGCATTCAACTTCTAGAGACTGTGGATACTTTGCTACTCAAGCTTCTCATCTTCATTCTAGCAATATAAGCTTCTTTTGTTGTTATATGTTCAATTTCCATTTTCTCTTCTGTTATAAGCTTGCACTTGAACAAGTTGTTCATGTTTCTTCTGTGTCTAATGCTAGATAACTGCATCTTATCTCTGCATTGATAAATTAGATTTGCAAGCTTCATTTACTTCTTGTAGGTGGCCATTCATATGTGTTTATATATGCATCTGCTGGTACAATTAGTATTCTCCATCTATCCATTGAATCTACAAACTATTTAGCATTAGTGGTCTAAAGCCTTGTAAAGCTAAGGGTGTTTATGCATGTCTTGAGTAAAAAAAAAGTTGAAACGACTATCTGGCTTGATCCAAACCTTCATCCATTCCAATAGTTCATAGAACAATATTGAAGATTATATGTTGCCAGGCATCTCCGAGTTGCAACCTAGGAGAGCTTCCTGGAGTGATAACATAATTGGCGCCATTTCTGGGGAGAGGAGACTGAAGCTCAGCTTCCCTGGGAGATGACACAGATCCAGCTTTGATGATAGACAAAATCTGGGACCTTTTTTGGTTGTAATCATCTATCTGGCGACTCTACTAAAGGACAAACCTCTTGGCGACTCCACTTCATAGTTATGGCTCAGTTTGTGAGGCATACTAGGAGAAATACTCAAAAGCCACAAGCGGACCCAATATCTGATCCTAAAAAAATCATCAAAGAAAGAAAAGTATTGCAGAAAGGAGCATCAGGTTCAGGTAAATCTAAAAAATATTCTATATCTCTTCAAGAAAATCCTGTAATAGAACAAATACATGTTGAGAGTATAGCTTCTAATACTAGCAGTGAAGAAAAAATCTCAGAAATTCATAATGCTCCTTAATCTTTAGGTTCTCCTTTTGTTGTAAGCCCAAAGGAAACCTCACCTCCTATCCATCATACTCCTTTAATCCTATCAATAACTCCTCAACCCTCTGTCATTCAGAATTCTAGTACCCTTATAGCCACCATAGCTATGGCAGGACCACAAGCACCTAGCAAAATGGAAAGAATCATAGCTGCTAGGTATGGACCTCTAGTACTACCCACTCCTTTAAATGCCATGCCTACTAGAGAATATCAGAAGTATAGACCTAAGTTCACTGGGACTGAAGGTGTTACAGCTGAAGAACACCTTGAATCATTCTATAGCTATGCTGATAACCTAGACATTAGTGAAGATGATGTCTGGATGAGAGTCTTTGTCCAAAGCCTAGATGGAGAGGCTAGAAAATGGTTCAGAGAACTGACTCCAAGATCCATAGCAGATATTGAGGCTTTAGATGATGCATTCCTAAAGCATTGGGGGGATAAGAAAGATCTACTCTACTACCACACCGAGTTTGGAAACTTAAAAAGGGAAAATGGTGAGTTGTTGTCTGATTTTAATAAGAGGTTTAACTGCATGTATAGCAAGATACCATCTGAAGTAAAATGCACCATTACCTCTGCTAAACTCACCTATGCCAGTGCCTTTGATTCTTACTTCTGTCTACTGTTCAGGGAGAGGCGATGTGCTACTTTGGTTGATATGCAGGATGCGGCCTTGGAAGTAGAATCAAACATCATGGCTGCAGAGAAGCTCAAGGGGAATGTTGATAGAAGGAGACAAAGGGGTGAGTCTTCATCATCTTTAGATCCTAAGATAGATAAAATTACCAAGATGATAGAGTCATTAGCCTCTGAAATCTCCAAATTAAAGGTTGAGCAGCACTCTAGGAAAGGAAGAGTTCCTAATACCTTTTCTCCTAGGAATCCAAATCCATATAGAAGAGCTAATGAGCAGTTGCAGATTTTGCAAAGAAACAAAGATGCCAATGAAGACTAAAGGGTGAAGACCCCTTTCCAAAATGTAGTCATGGAAGAAGAGCAGTTTGAAGAAGATGATGAGATCCATTGTATGGAATACAAAGGTAGTCTCTCCTTTGTGACCTTAGCTGCCTATGAAAATTCATTATTCGATGACCAGATTAGCCAAGAGTGGGACGGTGAAGTTGTTTTGCAAACTGAAGATCAACACAGATATAATATGAGGTTGAAGATGAATAATACCAAGGAAACTCCTATTCAAAGAGCTGTTGTCCCTGCAGTACAACAAGATAATAAGCAGAAGCAACTAGCAGTTGATCCCATCATCCTCAAAGCTCCAGCCCACAAGGTAAGAGGCCTTGACAAGTCTCCTTATCCTTTTAGTTTTCAATTAGAAATTCAGAAGCTGAGAATACCCATACCTCTGATTGAACTAGTGAAGAATGAGTCCTTCAAAAGATCCATCCTCGAGGCCCTTGAGCCTAAAGCTATCCAAGCCTCCACTGACTATGTAAATTGCAATATGAAAAACCAGTTGTTATTCTCAGCCTAATGATTGAAAATTGTGAAGACAACTCCCCCTCATTCTATGTCTCACTGACTATTCATGATAAAATCCTTCATAACTGCCTTTTGGACACTGGAGCCAGCCATAATCTAATGCCCAAGGCTATCATGGATGAATTGGGTCTTGACATTACCAAGCCTTATCATGACCTATTTTCTTTTAACTCTAGAAAAGTGAAATGCCTGGGATTAATCAAGGACCTAGCCATCACTTTGTCTCAGCTGCCCATGAAGAGCATGATAATGGATATTGTGGTAGCAGATGTACCCCCCAAGTTTGGCATGTTTATTTCTAGAGGTTGGATCAAGAGATTAGGTGGAACATTACAAAATGATTTGTCCTATGCTACTGTCCCAGTTTTTGGAGGTGAGAGTAAGAGATTATACAGGGAGGCTCAGTTGGCTTATATAATCAGTGATGAAAAGAATCCCACTAATCATCCCATCTATTCTGTTGACACTAATTTTGGAGCCTGTATTCTTCATATTGAAGAATCCCAGTTGGCCTCCATGCAGCGTAAGAAACCAGTTTGCCAGATCACAGAGGAAGAAGGCCCACAAATTTGGGACATGTTCTTTGATGGAGCTTGCTCTAAGGAAGCTGTGGGGGCAGGTGTAGTCCTTGTGTCGCCCACACAGGAATGCCTTCATTTCTCTTTCAAGTTAACCTTTCAGGTCACAAATAACATAGCAGAGTACGAAGCCTTGATATTGGGCTTAAATGCTGCTAAAGAAATGGGCATCAAAGGTCTGAAAGTGTTTGGAGACGCAGACCTTATCATTCGGCAGGTCAACAAAACTTTCCAAGAAAAGCATCCAAGGCTGAAAGCATACAGAGATGAGGTATGGAAGATTAAGGATGTTTTTAATATTTTCTGCATTTCTTACATCCCCAGAATGAAGAACCAGCTCGCTGATTCCCTTGTTGTGTCTGCTAGCATGTTTATTCCTCCTTTGCCTCTTAAATTGACTTATGACGTTTAGGTGAAATATAGACCATCTCTATGTGACAATGTCAAATACTATAAATTTTTTTGAAGAAGATGATGAAATTAATAGTCTTCTACAAGTATTTGATGAATTTTCTGAAATGCACATTGACCATGAAAATGAAACCTTTGATAGAAAGGCAAAAATGGACAGTTTTCAGGTTGGTGACTGGGTTCTCAAAAGGGATGCATTAAAGGAAAAGAAGGACAACCATGGTAAATTTGATGCCTTATGGACAGGATCGCTTGTCATTCCTCAAGATCAGATGAGCAACATTTTCATTCTACACAATTTAGAGGGGGAAGGTGTTTTTGATGGCCCAATCAATGGGCGGTTCATGAAACTTTATTTCATTTAAGGCTTTAAAGCCTTGGTATTGTAAATACGTTTTTTCAGTTTTTATTTTGTTGCAAAATAGACTCCTTGCCCAATGGAACACTAGGAGGAAGATTTGATTTTGGTTTTACAGCTAAGGCATTGTTCTGTAGTTCTTGAAACCTCACAGGGAGGCTTTCATCCCCAGAAGGAGCTAGTGTTAGCCCTGTCGGCATGTGGCCCAAAATGGATCCAAAACAGTCCCGAAGTATTCAAAATTTTCTTAAGGATCATTCAAAGATCACAACAATCACATGCTAGGAGCCCTTAGAATGGTGGAAAAGCACTATCGGGAGGTAGAAAACCAGAGAAAACAATTAAAAACTAAGTATCAGAGGCATACACAATCAAACGCACAGCATCTGTTAGATCTGGCCAATCAGTGGTCCAGATCTGATCAGCGGGTCGCAATCAGTAGGTATCGGCGGAGAAAGTATGGAACTTGCGACAGTGATCGGCGATGCAACGTGGACCATCAATCAAGTGTGCAGATCGACAGCCCACATCGCATCACAGGATCACTATCGGAGATTAACAAAGAGAGCTATCAATGGCCCGGGGCATGAGTGATATGTGATTGTGATCAGATCACATCGCTATATCACATCGGAGCAACACCATGGGCGGGGCCTTTACACATATATGTGTGCGACCCGATGAACTGGACCCGACGGTATTCTAAATATTATTTCATAATATTTGAGGTCCGCAGAAAGGCCATTTTCAATGCATTTTCACAGTTTGACGTATTTATAAAATACAAAGGGGAACCTTGGAGTGGGACCAGAGCGACTTGCGATATGCGATAAGACCCAGACCCGATGGGGTTCGAGAATGAAAATATATATTATTTCAGGTCCACCGAAGCCAATTTTTCATATATTTCCAGTGTTTTTAACATATTCCAAAATACAAAGGGAAGCAAGGGAACAGGCCACTGGTGACATGCGATAGCGACCCAAAGGGCAGACCCGATAGAGGAATAGGCCATATTTAAGGACTTTTGAAGTTCGAAATAAGCAGAGATGGGAAAGATTTTACAGTTGCAACGTTTTCTGTGTAAAACAGAAAACAGTCATGGTTATCATTTGAAAGGGGTTGTTGTAGGGATTTCATAGGCCCGATAGCCATTCCATTATAGGTACAGGTGGCCAACCATCCTTAGAGGCATTATGCAATAATATCTACATGCCAGAAGAGGGATTCGGTCGGGAGACAACGGCTGACGGACAGAGGCTGGAAGGGGAAAAAGGCCCAGCACGATGCAGCCACAACCAACAAATGATCATGGAGCATCGCTTGCACGAGCGAGCTCCCAGACAGCCCAGCCAACTACTAGAATGCAGTTACTTTGCTGTCAGAAGAAGAAACCTCCGAGTCTGTGCATGCCTAGTCATGGCATCAGATAGTTAAAAAAAACAGAGAGGATAGATTAAGACACTCCGAGCTTTTGAGAGCTCAGGAGCATTGTAAAAGGCCTATAAATGGCTGAAAGTTAAATGTATGAAGCGTTCAACTTCTAGAGACTGTGGATACTTTGCTACTCAAGCTTCTCATCTTCATTCTAGTAATATAAGCTTCTTTTTTTGTTATATGTTCAATTTCCATTTTCTCTTCTGTTATAAGCTTGCACTTGAATAGGTTGTTCATGTTTCTTCTGTGTCTAATGCCAGATAATTGTCATCTTATCTCTGCATTGATAAATTAGATTTTCAAGCTTCATTTACTTCCTATAGCTGGCCATTCATATGTTTTTATATATGCATCTGCCAATACAGTCAGTATTCTCCATCTATCCATTGAATCTACAAACTATTGAGCATCTGTGGTCTAAAGCCTTGTAAATATGAGGGTGTTCATGCATGTATTGAGTAAAAACAGAGTTGAAAAGGTTTTCTAGCTTGATCCAAACCTTCATCCCTTCCAATTGTTCAGAGAACAACATTGAAGATTATATGTTACCAGGCATCTCCGAGCTGCAAACTAGGTGATCTCCCTGGAGTGATAACAATGCCCACTAGGATATTTTTCCCAACATTCAACTTGGAATAAGTGTCCCCTAATTGTGATCTTATTTTTCCTTTATTAACTTTTATTACATGAACTTTTAACCCAAGGATGTTATGGGCTTAAACTAACTCTTGACAAAATAGACTAGATCAATAAAAAACCAATATTAAAATAGTTCAGTTTTAGTTCATAACAAAGAGAAATGTGTTCCAATATTGTTTGTAGGGGGAAGATTTTCATTTGGCCATTATTTAATTTCATGTTGTTAGTTTATATGTAGATTTAAATGATGCAAGATGAAATATTTTCCATTTTTTAGTGCTTGCGATTTTATTTTGTCAAGTAACTGTTGATATTTTCCAGAGTTTTTCCAATTATGAAAGTTGTTGATCCCAAAGTTATGAACACGGGAAAAAAAAGGCCAAAATTGGGAAAAGCACATCTTGGCTAAATTCAGAACAAGCTTTCATAGGTTAATATGTGAGGCCCTGAGGGGGTATATTCTAAACAACACTTCTTCCTCAACCATACCACTTATAGCGCATCAAGAACACAAACTAGTTGGAACTGCCATGCTTTTTGTTTTATCATCAAACTACCTTCTCCCATAAATTCCTTAGAACATGAAGATTCTAGTATATGAAACCCTAATAAGAAAGGATCATGTCATAAATGAATCCTGCAATTCAAATATGTCATGGTAACAATATAATAAACTGAATCAATTTCCCCATGTGCATTGCAAGTTTAAGTGGATTCTATTCCTTTACTTGAGCAACTTGTCGAGCTCCATTACTCCCCATCTCGACAATCCAAGAACCCTAAAGCTGTTGGATATTTCATTCAATGATCTAATTGGAAAAATCCTGGAAGAATACATGAACTTGTTCTTGCGCACTCTCTCGAACCTACTCTATAGCAAGCTACGTTGTGAAATACATGATTCCATTGATGACTTATTGGACCTTGAGGTGTTGAATCTCTGGGACAACAACATCACAAGTTTGATTCCCCACCACCTCTGGAAAAATGGGAAGTTGTTGTCCCTCAATATCTCATCTTATAAGTTCTTAGGCCTCATACCACCATATCTCTGCATGGGTGGTAAGCTTTAGAGCCTCATTCTACTTAGCAACTTATTCTTTAGCCCCATTTCGGAAACCTTGGTGTTCTGCAAATCCCTTACACACCTTCATATGGGAAACGATTATCTTAATGATTTGATTCTTTTTGGGCTCCTGAATCTACCCTAGTTGGGCCTCTTCGAGAATTAAGACAATTATTTGATAGGCCCCCTGGGTGTTTTTAGTTGTTTTTTCATTTTTTTTCCCTTCAACGTTTGATGCTAAAACATTGTACGCACTTGTTAGAATGGTTTTTTTTGTCAGAATCACAAATAAAGTATGTCATCGAGGTTTGATAGGTGCTTTTGCATATTTATTTATTTTTCCATGATGCATCCACTACCTTTGGTCATCTTAACAACTTATCAACGTCAATCACATGGTTTATATGGTCTATATTTTTACCTCTACATGGATTTCTGGGAAGTGAGAGGGTTCCTGGGTCATGTGAGTTAGTACCAAAGATTCATTGAGAATTTTTCTAATATATCTTCTCTTCTCTTTCGATTATTGGCGAAGGATAGTTATTTCTCATGGACGGAAGCATCTAACGAGCCTTTGAGGACTTGAAGGAGAAAGTAGTAAAGGCACCAGCCCTGAGGGGAACTAATTGGTCCCTTCTATTTCACATCTCCTCTGATGTCCCAGAGACTATTGTTGGTGCAAATTTGGGTCAGGAAGAAAATCATGCATCCTATGCCATTTATTTTTCCAGTAAGAATTTTTCTACTGTTGAATCGAAGTATACGGTAACATAGAAATATTTTTAGCTGTATTTTTTATCATAAATAAATTTAGAATTTGTATTACTAGATATGAATTTTTTTTCATACTGATAATTTTGCAATTAGATATTTGATGAATAAACCATTAACTGGAAGTAGGGTTACTAGGTGGCTATTATTACTACAGGAATTTAATGTTACAATCATTGTTAGTCTAGAGAAATCTAGTGTTGTTGCTGATTTTTTATCTAGATTAGATAATCCTAGTCAAAATATACCTGTAGATGATCCATTTCCTGATGAATATTTGTTTTTCGTGTAAACTAACTCGTCAAGGTTTGTTGAGATAGAAAACTACCTTGTAATAGGAAAGACGCCACCTCACCTTTCTGCTAGAGAGAAGCAGAAGATTAATAAAAACAATGCTTCATATTCATGGATCCAAGGTGAACTCTTTTACATAGGTTTTGATTTAATTATTCGTAGGTGTGTGAGAGAGGAAGATGTGTTTGACATTCTTAAAGCAACCCATGATGAGCTTTGTGGGGGCCACTTTTCCAACAAAATGACAGCTTATAAAGTGCTTAGATCATGCTACTTTTGGCCAACCTTTTTTAAGGATGCCAAAAGATAAGGCAGCCAATGTGACAATTGTCAGTGAACTGGCTTACTGGTGCAAGAAGATGAGATGCCTTTATGTCCCCAGGTGATGATTGGGCCCTTTGAAAAATGGGAAATTCGCTTTGTAGGGCCTATCTCACCTCCATCTCTAAATAAAATGTATATTGTGGTTTATATTGCTTTTTTTACTAAATGGATAGAGGAAAAAGCTATTTTATATGCTACTGAAAAGTCTGTGGTTGATTTTTTATTTGAAGAATTTTTTGTGAGATTTGGTGTGCCCAGGGAAATAATTTCTGACAATGGAGTGCAGTTCACTTCCAATCTTGTGAAAGGAATAATGGAGTAGTATAATATTCATCACAAGAATTCATCCCCTTACCACCCATAGGCCAATGGTCAAGTGGAATCTACGAACAAGGTCATTGAGACAATCCTTACCAAAACAATCAACATGAACAAAAAGGATTGGGAAAAGAAGTTACCAGAGGCTTTGTGGGCATATACAACTACTTGGAGGAATATTATTGGCCACACTCCATATGAACTAGTTTATGGAAAACAGGTTCTGTTACTCATTAAGTTTCAAATCAAAGACCTACATAAATGTAGTTATACAAGGTTTAGATCTCTCTCAGGTACAAAAACAACGTCTCATGCGATTGAATGAGTTAGATGAAATGAGAAGAGATGATGTCCAGTATAATACTCTACTTTAGAAACAACGTAGTAAGGGACATGATAAAATGATTAAGAGAAAACAATTCCAGCCAAAGGATTGAGTACTTCTCTTTGAATTAAAATTCAAGAATTTTAAAGGGAAGTTTCACATTCATTGATTGGGCCTTATGAAGTGGTTGGAGTTTTTGAAAATGGAGTTGTAGAGATCAAGACAATCGATGAGCACAGGATTGTCTTCCTAGTAAATGGGAATAGAGTTAGGATATATCAGCATCCCATTACCAAGGGAGAATTTAACAAGAAGGTTGAACAACAAGAAGAATTGAAGATGGTAGGCATATCAAATCTCTATCATATTGTGATTATTTCTTAAAGTTTCTATTTTTCTAAAAATAATAAATAAAATGAAAACAAAATCATAAAAAGGAAAAAATAATAATAACGCATGATTGTGAAAATTGACTTACTACTGCAGTTGTGTAGGAGGCTACCTCAAAACCAATTTATTGGCAGGTAAACTCTTTTTTTCTTAAAATGGGAACATTGGCCGAATTAATATACATGTTTCATTTGTCCTTGAGAATAAGTAGGTCTTTGTAGGTGTTTATGGTAGCAACAAAGGTCAACTAGAAGGAACTTGCCCTTATGAAAGTTCAGGGAAGACATCTTGTCAAATCTATATATATGGTCAGCATGAATAGTTCCCATTGTAGTTAATTTACTTTCCATGGGTCACAACATCAAAACAAGAAGGAGAATGATAAATTTGAAATATGAGAACATTTCTTGACTCTGTTTCCCACTTCATTCTTTCCCATGCTTTCCTGAGAAATTAACCCCTATCCCTGTTTCTAGCTTCCCTTCTATACCCCTTATTTATACACCTCCCATTCTTTATTCTCCCTATCCCTATTCTAATTTTCCCCCTTTTTTGGTATACCTTTTCTATTTTGTCCCTTCCTTCTATTCCTTAAAATTGATACCCTCCCATTTTGAAAATATTTCTTATTCCCTCTTCTTTGTTTCCCTCTGATCCTGAAATTAAAAGGTTCTTTTCTTTTTTACCACTCTACATATATATGTAGCATCGTCTTGGAAACACGTAGCAGCAAGTAGTTCTTACAAGAGTTAAAGTGAATATATTCAACTTAAATACAATAGCTTTGAATGGTTTGATTGACTTTAGTATCATCGTTTCTAGGTTTTTCAAGCAGTGCAGGAAGACCACACAGTGTGGGTATGCAATGATCATCAACCTACACCTTGTTGATCAAATATTACCAGTTTTATGTATTCAAACATATGATTAATGACCCGTATCTGCTAATAATATGCTTATTTGTGAGAATTATGAATGTGAGATGGGTCACTTAATGTATATTTGAGTATTTATACTGGTTTATCTCCAAACACAATGTTTGATGGCACATTAGATTGTAAAGTAATTATGGCATATTTTTAACCTACTTTAGACTTCATATTTTTTTAAATGTATGTTATCATTGTCTGATAAACCGTAATTATTGTGAGGGAAGCTCATATTTGGGTATCCATGTTATCATCTCCACACATAGAAATCATGGCGACCATATATTCCTCCTCATTCATCGCCTCCTATCTATGCATTAGCGATATCATTCCCTTTTATTGGTCATAATTATCTCTGGCCTGAAACCATTTTTCATGATTCCCATTTCATTATTAATTAGAACTTTCACGCTTATCGTTTTGATTGTCAATTAGTGAAAATGTTGGGTGTGGTTGTAATAGCCCTAAGACCACGGTTGATGGGACACATTTTCCAAGCTGAATGTTGGGGAGGACATCCTAGTGTGGGTGTTCATTTGGTTTCTTATGGCTAAGGAAATTGGCAAAGCCAGTGGCTAAGGATTTGGAAAGGCATGAGGAATTTATTGCCATTTTATTTATGAAAATAAAGGAAATTGGGAGAAAAGGAAGGTGAAAGGTCATTGATTGCAAGTGAGGAGGAAAATGAAAGAAAGTAATGGAAAATAGAGGCCTCATTGATAAAATGGCTTATGAGGATCCGTTGGCAGGCTTGGTCAGTGTAAGATTTTGCCAGTTTAGTTTTGGAGCTCTCTCATTATTCTCTCTCTCTCTCTCTCTATCTCTCACTCTTGGACACAGAGTTTTCTTGGATCACTTTGGCATTTGAGCAAGAAAGGCAAAGAAGGCAAGAGGAAGCAAAGATCAAGAAGGGAAAGGCAGGATCAAGCAGCTACAACAGGCTTCATTTTAGGTATCCACTTGCATGTTTATTTCCTTGCTAGATTTGGCATGCATGGGATTCCATGTGTTTCTTTTCTACCATGGCATGCGTTTTTCCAGGTGTGACAATATTTTCAACCTAGCCTTGCCATTTCCTGATAGCTTTGATGAGATGGGTTTTTTCATTCGGTTTACATGGGATGGCTGGATTGGATTTGAAGCTGAGTGGGGTGGATCTCCGAATTGACAAACACATGGTCTGAGTGGTCCCTGAATTGAACTGAGGATCACGAAGCCACTTTCCTAGTAACTCATGAACTGGAATGTGGGTTGCAATAAAGCCAGATTGTGTGCCTCAGTGGGCCTAGGAATCCTTGTCGGTGAATGATGGGATATACAGTATAGCCAAGAGGTATATTTTCTCTCTGTTGGCTCTAGTGGTCCCAGGATGGGATGCACGGTAAAACCTAGAGAGTATGTCTCAGTGTAGGGCCTAGTGATTCCTTTCTTGAACTTTGGATGCATGATAAAGCCTGAGAGACTAGGAGGCACTCAAATTCCTCATGGTGTAGGTGGAGAACTCTGGTGGGATCCATGTTGATTAGTGTTTTTGGTGTGTTCTATGTGTCCCAAATTCATGCTTGGAATATGGCACAGGGGTGATTGGATGAAGAGATACTTGGCTCAGCCAATCTATGGTCAGGTGGAATGTGGTAGTCCAATCTTTGGTTGGTTCTTTACATCCACTAATGAGACATTCATTCCCTTGATTTTCATGTGTAAATGTGTCGATGTATATGTGGATTTTGATGGCTAATATGTTTATGGTATTTTTGTTCTGACTATGTTGGTTTTATGTATATTTTATGACAACAACTATGTATGACTCTTTGCATGTTTTTACTTGTAAATGAATGAATAACTATGGTCTAATAGATGATAATGCAGCAAATGACGTGAGGGAACAATGGTTCATAGTGATTCTCAGATAAGTATGAGATCCCTACACTTAAATCTGATGTTTACACCTGTAGGTTACATGTTGATGATATGTTTAATGAAATGCCCAGTATACCTATTAGGGGTATGGTTATGGTCTTGTTCAGTTTATTGCTTTTGCATCATCGTTTCCCTATATTTTTATTGATTCTAAGCTATCACTCCATTATGGGTAGTGGCCTGGGCTCTGGGCCTGAAAAAGTGGCTTAAATCCTGGGGTCACTGGCACAGAACTAGAAATTTTTGTCTCTGGTCACTGGCAAGCAAGCCTGTGAGAGCGACTTTGGGTTGTTGGTCACTCCTTGCCCACAGCATGAGAGCGACTATGGCCTAAGAGATCCAGAACAACAGTGAGACCCAGGGACGAGATTTTTGAGTGGTTGACTTGTCTCCTGAGGGTTCTGTTGATGATGTTGGATGACTGTTTTTGATGTTCTATCGATTTCACTTCCTTAAAGTCACATAGGAGGTTGAATATGATCATATTAACCTCTCGTCTCATGTTTACCCCAGTTGGCATGGTTACTTGGGTGGATGTGGGAAGAGGGTGTTACAAAGTGGTATCAAAGTGGGTTTCGCTCTCTTTAAGTCATATATGATACTACAAAGTGGTATCAAAGCATGGTTCAACTCTCAGACTGGATGGGCGGTGTGCATTGGTCATGCATGCATGTCAATTGCATGTATGTCTCTTACATTTGCATTCCATGTGCTTGTTGCATTTGCTTGATGATTGAGTATGGTTGTAGTATGGTTATCATGGAGATTTTGATATTGATTTTGTGGAATGCATCTGTCATGAGTATATGACTAGTTACATATTGGTATATTTCTCTTACATGTTATTGTATGTCACTTGATTACATCCCTGTATGTTAGGTTGCATTCTTGTATGTTTGATTACATGTATCAGTATTGTAGGTTTGCTACAAGTATTGATCACTTATGATCGACTACATGCGTTCATGTGTATGTGTAGTTTATTATGCATTGCTTATGCATGTTTATGGCTGCATGCGACAATGTGTACAATGGAGTAATGGTTGTTGTCATGCATGAGGTCATTGTTTATGAAGTTGATATGGTCATGCATTGATGGTTGGACTCTAGCTAGAAGGATGTGTATATGGTTTTGTACTCATGTGGTATATGTCTATATGCAGTCGATATGCATGTATTGTCTTGGTTATAGTTATGCATGAATAGTAGGTCAAAGATGCCTTGTGAAGTAATCGTATGAAATTTAGGTCATCATGATGTTATTGGTTATTATGATGCTAATGTATTGGATGAGATAGAGCACGAGATGCAAACTATCAAAGTGAGGTTGCAGCATTAGACTTTGAGGTAAGAGCATATTGTCATACAAGTATTGTATGTTTGGCATGAAGGTACGTAAGTTAAGGATTGTTATATGCATTAGGTTTATATACATTAGGATCATGTACATGTATTTCGATGTTATGGTTGCATACATGATAGATGATAGTTGATTAGCATAGTTATATGCACATGTGTTAGATAGTCAATAATGATAACAACCTATAGTTGTATGCGTTGCTATTGTTGTTTTATGTTAGATAACTTGATGATTATTTTATATGTTGTTGACGAGTATGTTATAGGTTAACTTGTTGTTGTCATATGACCGTTAGCTTGACGATTAGGTTTTATGTTGTTGATGAGCATGATATATAGCTTATTGTTGTTATATGCTATTAACTTGATGATTAGGGTTATTTCATTAAGATCTTGATGTTGTAATTTGGATTGGTCATATGTGTGATGGTTATCTTCATTGCATTGAAGATCTTGATGTTATATGTATTATGTTAACCTAGTTTGACCTATGCAAATGTTTATGGTTACGATATTCAGGTATGAGCCAACATATTTGTGATATGGTGATGTACTAATATAGATTGACTTTGCATGTGTGAATGATAATTGTGTATGAGTTATGATGTAAACATTTTAGCTAGTGACTACTTTGGATATCATGATCTTATTTATGTTTGAGTTAATATCTTGTGAAGTTATATCATGTTAACTAGATTGATTGTGCATACAACATAGCCTCCCCTAAGATACATTAAGGTATGAGTTGCTTATGTAGTATACTTGGTGCTTCATTGTTGATTATGTCGTCTATTTGGTGTTTGAGTGTTTGGTGCTTATTATGTCATCTAGTTGATTTATCTGACATGGTGCATTCATATCTTGCTTGAATGTTTGATTAATTGCATGATATGAGTATGAGTCTATAGGGCTACAGGAAGAAATGATATTGTTTTAAGATGATTGTACTAATACATATGTGTCGAGACAGTTGATATGTACTTGAATGTAGTAGGTGATAGTTGTAGTGTTATTTCTAATGACTATGAGTTGACTATGGATTATGACATGATTGTTAATCTTGGTAAAGGTTTATTTAAAATTGATAAATATGATTGTTTTGATATTTGGAACATGTGGTTGACATGTGTGAGTAGTTGCAGGAAACATGCTTGGTATTAGCATGACAAGGTATTAGTTGATGTGTTTATATAACTGACAGTTGGGTGATGTGACAGTGCATAGTAAGCTTCGATTGCAACAAGGTAAAAAGGTTAAAGAAAGGAATTGGGCAAGAATTTATTTGGCTATGTTTGGAAACCCTAATTATAAACAAATGAGTTCTTTGCATACCGGGAGTCTTCTTAACCTTGATTTTGTTTGACATTATGTGGATACATGCTATATTCATGAACATGTACTTGACAGGTATATTAGCTAGCCTTTAGTTACAGGTGGATCTGTCAAAGGATTGGAGTCCCTTGACATATGGCATGGATGTGTTCAGTTGTAAGCAACGTGCTTGGCACAATAAGATGAGGTAATTGGTGTAATGTTATGTTTATTTATGCCCTAAGAGTTATGTGTTAATGATAGCATGATCCAGGGAGCTGCATGACAAGAGAGGTTTCCATGAAATCTCGAAGAAGGCTCAGGTAAAAATTTCATTGGGAACCATGGGCATTGAGTCATGGAGTATTTTTTTAGTCTTGTTCTTTTGGTATTTTGTGATTGTTGTGTTTGATTTACAATTTTGCGTGTGTCTAGTGCATATCTATGCCAATTTATTGTGGTGTCATGTCGTTATTGGTTTTCCTTTTTTCTTATTTTTTGTTTCTTGGCTTGCCTTTTATTGTTTTGAGTCTTGGGATTTAGTTGGGAAAGAGGAAATTTAATGGAGCTCGATGAGAGTTGTGTGGTACCCAATAGGTAATGTAAGATACGGATGAAGCTCAGTGCATGAGTAAGCACAACTGAAGGTAAGACTATGACAGTTGGTTGCACTGACTAGGTTCATTATGGTAAATGGATGGTGGCAGTAAAGTCATGAGGAAGGTAACCAAAAAGGAAAAGTAAATAGATCTGAGGCGTCAAATACCTTGGCTATGTTGGGAACGACTATTATTAATGTTACACGTGTTTCATGAATAAAGGAAGTTCTCTTAAACCTTGACCTTGATATCTGGTAATTATGTTATGATCATGATTATGTTGATGTTTATATATGTATACATGTAGGTGTGTATGTATGTCATGTTTGACAGGGTCGTCATGGATCATGATTATTAACGCTAACATTTATGTGTATATATATGTATGTATGCATATCGTTGTTTGATAGGATCATGATTGTTTATGCTAATGTTTACATATATGTATGTATGTATCCATGTATCTATGTCACTGTCTGACAGATCATCAAGAATTGTTCTTGTGGTGGAATGATTGCTTATGCAGGAAAATGGCATGAAGAAGTTCCTGGCTATGAGGAATCAAGTGGGAAGAGTAGTCATGACAAATATATGAGGTCAGTATCATGTGGATATGAATTGATAGTGTATGCTTTTATTATTCCTATGTTTATGTTATGAAATGTAACATTGAAGGTGTTGTAGCAGCTACAACCACCATCCAAAATTTTTCCTTAGCTTGTTTTGGAGCCTCCCTACCAACCTTCAAAACATCTTGCCTTGCTTCATCAGGTCCTCAAGCTTCAGTTTCTTTCTTGCTCAAAGGCATCCTATCGATCAAAGTTTGATATGTTCCTTTCACAGGCTACTCATCCGGACTTGGTCCAGTTGTAGGCTGAGTAGCTTCCCAGTGAAATTTGCACATTTCTGGAGGGCAACCAGCAATTCCCTCTAGAAATTGCCCAATTCCCTCTGACAGCTTGTCAGTCTCTTGGATTTTGCAATCCTACCAGCCAACCCTCCCAACAGGAATTGTGCAATTTTTCCCATCAATAGGCAGTTCAGCCCAAGATTTGTGAAAATCTGGGTAGTAGTCAGCTGCTGGGCCTAGAAATTGCACAATCCCCTTAGGCAATCAGCCCAGCTGACAGTCATAAATGTGCATTTTTCTTCAGCAGTCAAGCAGTCGCTTGCATGTGTAGCTAAGTTGACCGGTTCCCTCCGAGATGGAGCAAAACAGACTTGCATGCATAGGTTGATTCTCCAAAGACAGCATGCAAAGGCATCCCTTGTTTCACGAATCTATGTTTAGCAGTTGGAGGTTACATGCAAGGAGAAATTCAGAAACCTCCCTCCAAGTGTCGCTTCCCCTAGACTTGTGGCATGCGCATCATAACCTCAATGTTATCAAAACTTATCAACCAGATGCTGCAGAGCTCATTCCTCACATCAACCTTGTATCTCTGACATCCCACATCACATCTAGGAGAATTTGGCATTTTCAGCTCAGTTGTTTTGGGCTAAGATCGCTTCCCATGCCTTGTGCCGCATTTCTATTGATTTTTGGGTTTTCGCTTGTATGAGTATTGTTTTCTTGATTTCCTTGAACTCCTGTTGTTGTTTACATATATTCTAGCTTGTCCTAGCTCTGTTTCAACTTTCGTTGCTATCTCATTGCTTTTGCATGCATGAAACTATTTTTCACAGACATTCGCCCAACCGGCAAATGGTCTCACCCACATGCATGTTGATTTGTTTGCTCAATCATTCATTCATCTTTTGCATGCATTGTTTATCACTTCTGCTATCACTTAGTTTCACCATGCATCTCATCGACTTACTTTCTTTCAATTGCCCGTCGACGAGTCGAGCTAACCTTGGCCCACTCTCTACCTTCACCAAGGCTGCATTACGCAATTTGGAGAAGGAAGGCTCGCCTCCCTCTCCATATTTTCACATTCTAGCCCAACACTGACCTCCCAGACTGAATTACGCATTTCTAGAGGTCAGTGGCTTCTTGGCCCAAAATTTTGTGCACATTTGTCCCTAGGCCAGTAGCCTTTCCCAGCTGGAATCGCACATTCCACAACCCCAGCAGCCAACTACCCAACTGGATTGCGTATTTTGCAGTTCCAGCAGTTAATTAGTCTCCCAGCAGCCTTTCCTAGCTGGAATCGCACATTCCGCAACCCCAGAAGCCAACTACCCAACTAGATTGCGCATTTTGCAGTTCCAGCAGTTAGTTAGTCTCCTAGCAGCCTGGACTGTGCCTTGTGCAGTCTTGGCAGTCTCTCTCTCAACCTCCCGGCCGAAATTGTGCAACCTTCACGATCATTCACCCAGGTATGCTGCAGGTCAGTTCTCATGTTCATTTTGGTTTTTGACTGATAGATTACTTGCTATGAGTGTTGCCATGTCTCCAAGTATCACATGTGTTCATCTACCTCTCAATAGTATAGGTACACTGGTTTTCAAGAGAGTAGATACAAAGACACCGTTCAAAGCACAATTGGGGATGTAGTTGATCAAGTGTCCATGGGCTTACTTACTCATGAAGACATCAAGTTGTTCATGGACAAGGACATCAAGCAGCAGCATCATGAACATTAGCTAAAGCCAGCATATCGAATGCAGCGGATGGAAGAGGAAGGTTGTTTCCAACATAGAGGCAAAGCAAAATTGCAAGATCAAGCAGATCCATTGATAATGAAAGAAACTTTGAAGACTCAGACTATGAATTGAGGGTGCGACATGAAGATCGCACGAAGGTAGAAGATGAAACAAAGAAGGAGTTGCATGTGCTGAAGCAGCAACTGAGGAAGAACATGAAGCTGCACAGACAGACCAATGAGTTGCAGTAGGAACATCATCAGTAGTGGGCTTGACATGCACTCACGGATGAAACTAAACCAGTACAAGTTAAGGATCCATCCCAGCAGCTAACACGGAGCAAACATGGCGAGTAGTGTTGTTGATTGCATGCAAAGGATCCAACAGCATGCATGTCATTGAACGCACACATGAAATCCAACCCATTCAACATGCTCACCAAGGCAAATACAAGAAATAAGTCCAACTGGGGCTGAACATGCACTTCAGCAAGTTGATGCGCATGACCACCAACACACACTTGAAGATTAGCACAGATATTGTGCATCAGTATGTTGCCAGTTTAAACATACCTAAGAAGACCATGCGCATCTTAGTAGACGAGTTGGATGAAGGGGCCTAACCAATGCACCAGTTGCAACGGAGGCAAGAGTTCGCTTTAGCAAGATGTCATCATGAGGTGCATGCACACCATCATCGATGACCAAGCTTGGCATCAACTCACTAGATTCGCCATCATAAGCATGTCAAAGAGTTGGTCTCACCACAACGAACTGAGTATCAGTGATGTCTTGCAAAGCTTTCTCAAGCCATGTTGTCTCACATGAGTACATGTGCATTGTAACATTGAGTCATGTCAAGTGTAAGTCGAGTGTCAATAGTTGGATGTAATAGTCATAGAGTAGGTGAAGAGTCATGAGGGTAGTTGAACTATCACAAAGGGGAATGTCAAGGGTCACCCCACCCTTTGCTATAAATAGTCCCTCATAACTCATTGTATAGGCTTTTGGTTAGCCAAGCTTCTACTAAGACTATCTTGAAGAAGACTTGGATAGTATTGTAACACACCTTGGCTTCTCCACTACACAGAGCTAGTACATCTCTTTGGAGGAGCAGGCAGATGTGGCTGTAACATTCTACTGATAGGGCTAGAAGGTTTACATGGTGTATTGTATGATTGTGACTTACACTTATTTATATAATAAATCCATCACATTTTCATGCATATGTTGTTATTGTAGTTAGACTGCTCTGATTACCTTAATGATATATGTTGTTTAACTTACGTACTTGTGTATGAACTGATTCACATGCAATTATATGAATCTTGTTGTTAATGTGTTGCATATTTTGTTAGTTCTGTCACAGTTCATGTTGATTTCTCTACCGAACACCAGACAAACCTTTCTTTGAACCTTGTTATATCAACCGTCACACTTGTGTCGGACTGATTCGTGAGTGTTGTTCAGGTTATCTTACCTTGTATGTTGGGACTGCTGCATTCGTGTCGACTACTCTGTCGGAAGTTGTGCATGTCCTTTATGTGGTGTGTTCCTAGCATAGTTGGCACTGATCCCTTTCAACCTAGAACTCACCTTCACATTCCTCCCCCCTTTGAAGTGTTGGAACCTCTCATACTCATTCCTTGACCCATTGCATCAGTCACACCCTTGCTACTGACAGAGTTATCTTACTTGCCTCTGTGCGACATCACAGTCAAGGCATTACCTTACGACCCACTACTGGGACTCCTACACCAAATGGTCTGAGGTCTAATTGGGACTTCTTATCGGGGAGATCCCATTGACATGTTGGCGGGTCTAGCACCGTTAACATTTCTGGTTCTAGAAGGAGGGAATGATGACAAGCAGTGTCCTCTCATCTAGTTTTGAACCTTTGCATATCTTTCATGGAATCTTGCATTCTTCTTCCCCCGAGTGTTTTTCTAATCATGAAGATGTCTCCATCTCAAGGATGATTTTCAATCTCTTGTCCACTCACACATATGATGGTGAAGGTGAAGTGGCCTGGCCTAAGCACTTACATAACTTCCTTTCCATGATTTATGAGGAATATGAGTTCACTGACGAACAAGCCGGTCTGCTTCTTGCATTCACACTTCGCGAATCCCCATTTCGTTGGGTGCTCAGCCTACCAGCTAACACCATGCACTCATGTCATCACTTCTGTGATCTTATTGAAGACATGTTCCATCATTTTGATCTAGACCATCTTGACCAGAAACTGTTACAAAAATGGAGGGCTCTGCATGAATCCATTATTGATTTTTGGCAGCACTTCCATGACTTACACTTTCAAGCTCTGAAGAGCCAGATGAAATTTTCTTATCTCTGGGACCGGTTCGAGTACTGCCTTAAGAAATCTGCCTGTCCCAAGGGAAATCTTGATGTCAAACCTCGCTCAATCTTCTTCATTGATGGAACTGCACAATCCCATGTGGGAGCAGGCACTGTCTCAATGCATTGTTTGCCTCCCTTTCATTCAATAGTTCCACCATCGTCCAGTGATGTTGAGGATCATGTTCGCACATCTGTTCATTCTTCACACCCTCCCAACATCACTCCACTCATTTTTCGTGTAGAGTTGGTTGTTATTCCTTCGAGTTCCCATATGCATTCTTTTCTTCGACCTTCATCTTCGCACCCAAGTGTTCCTCTGGATGATAATGTCTTTTGTTCATCCATTATAGACTCTTCACTTGTTGTGAATGAGGAACAACCCACTTACGGAGTTGGTGTTGCACAACCAACATGCGCTGTCATTCATGAAGAGTATGAGTGGTAGCTTGAACATCAAAACTCGGTGAAGGATGACTCCCTTCCATCCAAGCCTCCTCCGTTCCTTCCAAGCTTCTTTGATGGACCTACCATCCATGATTTTGTATGTGTGTCTTCATCTACGGATGCACCCACTGTTGATCACTCGCAGGACTCACCGGATGCTAGTCCATCATTTGAAAATGGAGAGGATAAGTTATTCATTGAATATCCACTTGATCCTTCATCTATCTTTTCCATAAACACATAGTATGAGTTCGTTCACTTTTCATCTACCCCTCTGTTTGATACATTTGATCATGAGGATGCTGAAGAATTCATTGATTTTCCTGATCATGGCAGTCATGATCCATTTTGTTATCACTTAGAACTAAAATTGATATATGTAACTTTTCATCCTAGCCCGATGATAAAGGTCAGTGCTAGTTTATTTTTGTTTTAATTTTCTTCCCTTAGAATCTGAAGTTTTGAAGAGTTTTTGAGTCAAGTTGTTCTCAGCTCCCATTGGTTCTCCTCCATCTACCATTGTTTTATAGCCACCTGTTATCTTATATCAGCCACCGTGTCTTTTTGTAATTTCGCAGCGCAATCATGATTAGGCAGTTTCGCAGCGCATCATTCAAATTTAAAACTGACCGCGCTGCGAAATCATGGATTCGTACCTTTCGCAGCGAATCTTTCCCGAAATGTCAAGTCCGTTAGGTGAGTCATAGGCCGTGTCTTCTCATGTCAGCTCATGTACCTCTCTTACCACATTTTACCACTCATTGCCACTATCACCACCACTAGATCTGTTGATACGCATGAATTATCATTCCCAAGAAAGACAACCGTGCATAAATCTTGATGATGGCCGTAAGTCTTGCATGAATGACAAATCTGCAAGGTTACATCTTGAAAGATTTTAAACGGAAAAATTTAAAATTCAAGCGAGGCTGATAATCAAGCGAGGCTGATAATCAAGCAAGGCTGAATTCAAATAGAAGCTGAAACACAATTCCAACCGGAGCTGGTAGTTATTTTTTACGAGGATTTGGAAGAATCAATGGAGAAAAAGGAGCACAGATCCGGCAAACCTCTAAGGACTGAGCCTAAAGGCCTGGATATAACGCTGAGAAATGAAGAGGTGAAGAAAGCATTTAAAAAGGCCGGGTGCTGGAAGTTTTGCAAAAAGTTACAAGGAGGACACGCACAGGTAACTAAAGAATTTGCACTTAACTTCACAGGCTTGAATTCAAAAGTAGCCATGTTAGAATTGCAGGTTTCGCCAGAAGTGATATCTACTGTGACAGAGATCCCACGAGGACAAGAGGAATGGTTTAAAAACTTCAAATTTGACATGAATCCTTGTAAGGAGTTTTTGAAGGATGAATTTGTAAATGAAGATTTAAGTAAGGCAGTGCCCAGGAATTATGTCAAAGAATATTATGCTCACTTACTCACCTGCATACAGAAATATCTGACTTGTGAAGGAAGGTATAACAAGGTTTACTCTTACCATTTTAAACTCCTTTTGCATTTCACCGGGAAGGTCTCCATAGACTTACCTTTTTATCTGTTCCGTAGTTTGAGTAAGATGTGTGATAAGGTACAGCTGAGGAAAGAGGATTGTGAAACCTCTTTGTTTCATCATGGTTTGATCAAACTACTGGTTTTAGATGGGCTCCAAAAGTTAGACAGAGATTGGAATTCATTTATTTTTATGGCTGGCTTGAAAAGCCAGACTGGCCTCACTCCTCAACCTGCTAGGGATTCTACAATAGCTGAGCTCCAAACAGAAGTAAGAGCTAAAAGAGTTCCAAAGTCACAAGTAAGAAAACAAGTGAAGCCACTCGTCATCCAAGATCAACCTCAGTAATCAACTAAGGAAAAAGCTCATGGTAAAAAGACTGTACCTGAAACAAGCACATCTGAAGTAGTCTCAAGGATAAGAACAAGAAGCCAGATGAATAAGGAAAAAGGTAAAGCAATAGCAGTCGAAGAAAGTCTAGTGTCCAAGGCAAGTTTAACTGACTTATTACAGGCTATTGAATTTGAGCAGTCTTTACCAGTTCAAATCGAGTTAATACAGTCAGAACAAGAAAGCACCAAGAAATCCAAGGCCTCAAAAAGGCTTAAATTTGATGAGCCAGCTGAAGAGTTCGTTTTTAAACCTAGAAGACCTATGACAAGGAGATTCCAGCAAGTACAGGAAGTACTGCCAAGAACAGAGGAAACAGGGGAAGAGACACAGAAAAATGCAGGAAAAACAGTCATCACATCTCAAGAAGATAATATAGCAGCTATAAAGAGCCAATTAGAATCAACCAAGCATGAGATCTCCAAATTGAAGAAAGCTGCTAGAAGACATGCAGTCATACACGCAAAGTATTATAAAGCTCTATGGAAAGGGAATGAAACTGTAGAAGCCCAGTTGAATTCAGTGGTTGATGGCCATTCACAATTTCACACCTGGACAGTACCAGCGATCAAAGAAGCCAAATACATCAGAAGGATCAATATGCAACTGAGAGCTGGGAATAAGGCTATGAAGAAACAAATTGAAGATCTGAAGGCACAGCTAAGCCAGCTTAAAGGACTTGCTAAATGAGTTTTCATTTCAAGTAAGATTTTGCTTCAAAAATTTTGACAAGTTTGCTTGATCTTATCTTTCTGAAGAAATATAAATTCCTATTCGACCTGTGGAAAGTCTAAAGAAGTTTTTGGAAATCAAGCACTTGGCTAATAAAGGTCTCAGGTTAAAAACAAGCTGTTTTGAATAACTCAGCAGTTTCGTAGCGCGCTACGAAACTGTTGAAAGTGATGATTCCAACGAAAATCAAGCAGTTTTGAATTATAAGCGGGAATTTTGAAAGGGAAACGTCTAAAGGGCATACAAGGCATCATCTGAAGCTATCAACAGTCAACCAAGTCAAGACAGGTGGAGAAAATATATATTCAAATCCAACTTTAAATTTTTTCCGTAAAGTGAGCACATTTACCACAGTTCAGGATATATCAAACAGTTTACAAGAAACTTTTGCCTGCACACATGTACATGGGAAAAAGCTTACAACGCATCAAGGACATGGCAGTCTGCTCCATTTTGGGTAATTAAAGGATAAAAGACATGCTTATTTGCATTCAAATATTTTGGGGAAAACTAAAGACCAGTAAATAGGGGTAGTTTCCTATCTTTCAGGGCATTGGAAAACATGTGTCATTGAAGACAACCGTGGAGCCTTGAAGACCATCACAACTAAACTAGAAGGGAACCAGATGTCAAAGAACGAGGAATCATCTTAATTAAAGCCATCATGCATGTAATATGGAGTTAGAGTCATAGTTGATTTAGATCTCTAAAAAAACTCCAGTCAACACTTTGTTGTATTTATTAGTTAGTTAAAAGGTTAATAGGTGTCATTAGAAGTAGTTTTCGAATTCCCCTCATGCTAGAGGAGGAATCTCGATCAGTTAGAATAAGAGCTCTATATATAGCTGAAACAGAAATGTAATCAGGGTTGGAAAACTTTATAACAAAGCTTGTATTTGGCTTATGTAAGACTCATTTTCAATAATATAATTTTGACTTTACTTCTCAGGATTCATGAAGGATTTCTTATGTTCAGAATATGTGATGTTTTCCTTTTCTTAATTCTTACAGTGGTATAGATGTATAATCACTCAGAATTCACTGAATGTCCTCTGATTTCCTGTATGCATTTATAAACTGTGTGGTTCCATATGAGTTGATGTTCTGAATGTCTAAATACTGAATGCCCTGACTTCCATGTAAGGTTAAATTCACTGTTATATTGAGGTGTTGTTGACTCCATAAGCCCAATGGATAGTTGTTTAATGTGTTTCCAGCATTCATATTTTTCACACTTGTTCTATAAGAGTTAGCCATCTTATCTTTTATCAAAATCATTAATCCATCAAGAGAGAGCCCTCTCAGGTTGAGGAGGCTAGGCCTCAGCCTAAAGTAGGTTTGAAATAGTTACTTAGAGTCAACCTGACCAGCAGCCTATCAGGGTCTGATTTTGAGATAACACATTTGATTCCATTTTTTATCATGATCATGAATCTATCGCAGTTGATCTTTCAAAGCCACCGGTTTATGATGATCTACCTGATGATGAAGTTGATACACCCAAGACTATCGAGGCACTTTAACCCGAGATGATGGTTATAGCAGGTCCTCGCTCTCTTGGGGTTATTCTCAATTCCGATCATGAAGCTGTTCAATCACCCAAGGCTCCTCATCACTCATCTATATGCATTGAAGAACCATATAACACACATATCACACTTCCTCCACTCGAACTGCATGATCCCATTGCTCATGCATTGGAGGAGTCTTACATTGCAAGCACTCATGCACGATGCAGGTTATCTTTGTTTCTTTCATTTGCTTGCATGTCTCAGTCAAGAGTGTGATTTTGCTTCAAAGTTTCATGTAGTGTCACACAACACCATGATAAGTCCATGGACTATTCGTCCTGCACATGCACTCACTTATGTCTTGTGGGCACTTTGAAACACAAAGTGTGGCTATCTTCACTGTCATATCTTTCTTGTATGCAGGTCCACACAACTGGGTTACTCACAGACCAAGTCTTCACTCACATGGGTCTACCAATGCGTCGGTGGCTACATTGGAAGTATCACTTCACGTGATCAGGCCCATGCACCGTCAGTGTAGGAGTAGGAGTAGTGTTTGCTTTCAGTTGTTTGCCTACATGCTTGTTTGCCTACATGCTTGTTTGCTTACATGCTTTGTTTGTTTACTTGCTTCGCTTTCATCTTTGCTTCTGCTCTTGATTTGCTTTATTGATTGTTAGTTCATTCACTTGTTTCGTTCATAGGTTAGTTTGCAAGAAACCATGTGTGACTCATGAAACGAGCTGGGTAAAGTACAAGAGGGTTTGTATAACTATCACTACTTGGTTATCTTCCATCTTGCCTCTATGTGATGAACTTGTTATTTTTAGTCCATCATATGTCGAAGGAAAATACGTACTCTTCGAAGTGAACCATGGTGTAAGCACAACGCTTGCGTGCTAACTAGTGTCACCTTCTCTAATCGATTGTTTTTGGGTTAACCCTTGTCAGCTCAGTCAAGTAGAGTAAGGTGAGGAGGGAAACCTTAACAGGCACATCAGAGATACAATAAACTACTTCTTTTCTAGAACAACCTCTTCTTCTCTTAATAAGTTGGGATCCCTCTTCCACCTCTAAAATGAATAAGTTCTATGCACAATGAAAATGAAAAAAAAAAGTAAAAAAAATTCAAAAAAGAAAAATGAATAAGGCGAAAGAAGAGAAAGGCTTCTTACGCAGGGAGGTGATGCAAGCAACTCTGTCGGGGTACTGACCAGGCTTGTTGGCAGTGGATCCATGCTTGTGTTCCTATGTGATTCCACCGGGTATTGTCCAGGCCTCTTGGCAGTGGAGCAACACCAGAGATGAAACTTAGACTCTGACTACTATACTGCTTGTGTAGTTATATACCCCTCAACTCCAATTGAAACAATTGTGTTGCCTTGGCTTGGAATGTGTGTCAGTTGACCAAGAGTCTAGCAAATGCTACATCTTACAATCAAGTTAGTGTGAAACCAAGATGAGCTAAGAACTGAACAATACTTCCGGAGGTGTTAGACTTGCTTCTCACAAATAAGGTCCATTCAGAGAGCTAGAGTTCTACCAGTGTGTCACCAAGTGTTGTAGTGGCTACAACCACCCTCCAAAATTTTTCCTTATCCTGTTTTGGAGTCTCCCTACCAACATTCACATCAACTTGCCTTGCTTTGTCAAGTCCTCAAGCTTAAGTGTCTTTCTTGCTCAAAGGCAGCCTATTGATCACGGTTTGATCTTTTCCTTTCATAGGCTGCTCATCCGGACTTGGTCCAACTGCAGGCTAAGAAACTTCCCAGTGAAATTTGTGCATTTCTGGAGGGAAACCAGCAGTTTCCTCCAGGAATTTTGCAATTCCCTATGACATCTTATTGTTCTCCTAGATTGCGCAATCCTGCCAGCTAACCCTCCCAACAGGAATTGTGCAATTTTTCCCATCAATAGGTAGTTCAACCTAGGATTTATGCAAATCTCAACAACAGTCAGTTATTGGGGCCATAAATTTCACAATTCCCTTGGGAAGTCATCCCAGCTAACAGTCAGAAATGCACATTTTTCTCCAGCAGTCGAGCAGTCACTTGCATGTGCAGCTGAGTTGACTAGTTCCCTCCGGGACTGAGCAAAACAAACTTGCATGAATATGTTGCTTCTCCCAAGGTAGCATGCAAAGGCATCCCTTGTTTCAGGGATCTATGTTTAGCAGTTGGAGGTTACATGCAAGGAGTAATTCAGAAACCTCCCTCCAAGTGTCACTTCCTCTATATTTGTGGCATGCACGTCATAATCTTTATGTTATCAAAACTTATCAACCGGACACTGCAGAGCCAATTCCTCACATCAACCTTGTAGCTTTGACATCCCACATCACATCTAGGAGCAGTTGGCACTTTCAACTCAACTGTTTTGGGGTAAGCTCACTTCCCATGCCTTGTGCTGCATTTCTGTCGCTTTTTGGGTTTTCTCTTGTATGAGTATTGTTTTCTTGATTTCTTTGAATGTTAGCTATCATTTACATGTATTCTAGCTTTTCCTAGCTCTTTTTCAATTTTCGTTGCTATCTCATTACTGTCGCATGCATGAAACTATTTTGCACGGACATTCACCCAATCGGCGAACGGTCTCACCCACATCCATGTTGATCTATTTTCTCAATCGTCCATTCATGTTTTTCATGCACTGTTTATCACTTCTTCTATCACTTAGTGTTGCCATGCATCTCATCAACTTACTTGCTTTCAGTTGCCCATCGGCGATTCAGGCCAACCTTGGCCCAGTCTTTGCCTTCATCAAGGTTGCATTGTGCAATCTAGAGAAGGAAGGCTCACCTCCCTGTCCAAATTTGTGCATTCTGGCCTAGCACTAGCCTCCTGGGCTGAATTGTGCATTTATGGAGGTCAGTGGCTGCTTGGCCCAAAATTTTGCGTAAATCTGTCCCTGGGCCAACAACCTTTCCCAGCTGGAATAGCACATTTCGCAACCCAAGTAGCCAACTGCCCAACTGGATTGCAAATTTTTCAGTTCCAACAGTTAGGTAGTCTCCTAGTAGCCCAGACTATGCCTTGTGTAGTCTTGGCAGGCAGTCTCCCAACCTCCCGGTTGAAGTTGTGCAACTTTCACGATCATTCACCCAGGTATGTTGTAGGTCAGTTCTCATGTTCATTTTGGTTTTTGAATGAAAAATTTCTTGCTATGAGTGTCGCCATGTCTCCAGGTATCATAGGTGTTCATCTTCCTCTCAGCAGTACAGGTACAATGGTTTCCAAGAGAGCAGAGACGAAGACACCGTTCAGAGCACACTTGCGGATGCAGTCGATCAAGTGTACATGGGCTTACCTACTCACAAAGACATCAAGTTGTTCATGGACAAGGACATCAAGCAGTAGCATCACAACGAGAAGCGTCATGAACAACAATTGAAGCCAGCATACCGAATGCAGCGAACACAGCGAATGGAGCAGATGCAAGAGGAAGGTTATTGACAATATAGAGGCGGTGCAAAGTTGCAAGATCAAGAAGATCCACTGATAATGAAAGAAAGTTTGGAGACTCAGACTATGAAGTGATGGCATGACATGAAGATTGCGCGAAGGCAGAAGATGGAACAAATAATGGGTTTCATGTGCTGAAGCAGCAACTTAGGAAGAACATGAAGTTGCACAGATATACGAATGAGTTGCAGTAGGAACATGAACAGCAGTGGGCACAACAAGCATTCATGGATGAAACTGTGCCAGTACAAGTTAAGGATCCATCCTAGTAGTTGATACAGAGCAAACATGGCAAGCAGTTTTGTTGATCGCATTCAAAGGATCTAGCAGCATGCATGTCGTTGAACGCACACATGCAATCCAACCCATTCAACATGCTCACCAAGGAAAAGACAAGAAACAAGTCCAACTAAGTTTGAACATGCCCTTCAGCAAGTTGATGTGCATGACCACCAACACATACTTGAATATCAGCATAGACACTATGCATTGGTGTGTTTCCAGTTCAACCATACCCAAGAAGACCATGCGCGTGTTATTAGACGAGTTGGATGAAGGGGCCTAACCAATGCACCGGTTGCAACGGAGTCAAGAGTTTGCTTGAGCAAGATGTCACCATGAGGTGCGCGCACACCATCACGGATGACCAAGCTTGGCATCAGCTCACTAGCTTCACCATCACAAGCATGTCAAAGAGTTGGTCTCACCACAGTGGACTGAGTGTCAATGATGTCTTGCAAGGCTTGGTCAAGCCATGTTGTCTCATATGAGTACATGTGCATTGTAACGTTGAGTCATTTCAAGCGTAAGTCAAGTGTCAATAGTTGGATGTAACAGTCATAAACTAGGTGAAGAGTCATGAGGGTAGTTGAACTGTCAAAAAGGGGAATGTCAAGGGTCACCCCACCTTTTGCTATAAATAGTCCCTCATAACTCATTTTATAGGTTTTTGGTCAGCCAAGCTTCTACTAAGACTATCTTGAAGAAGGCTTGGACAGTATTGTAATGCGCCTTGGCTTCTCCACTACACAGAGCTAGTACATCTCTTTGGAGGAGTAGGTGGATTTGGCTGTAACATTCTATTGATAGGGCTAGCAGGTTTAGATGGTGTATTGTATGATTGTGACTTACACTTCTTTATATAATAAATCCATCACATTTTCATGCATACGTTGTTGTTGAAGTTGGACTTCTCTAGTTTCCTTAATGATATATGTTGTTTAACTTATGTACTTGTGTATGAACTGATTCACATGCAATTATATGAATCTTATTGTTAATGTGTTGCATATGTTGTTAGTGTTGTCACCATCCATGTCAACTGCTCTACCAGACACCAGATAGACCTTTCTTTGAACCTTGTTATATCAACCGTCACACTCGTCTCAGATTGATCCGTGAGTGTTGTTCAAGTTATCTTACCTTGTATGTTGGGACTACCACATCCGTGTCGACTGCTCTGCCAGAAGTTGTGCATGTCCTTTGTGTGGTGTGTTCCTATCGGAGTTGGGACTAATCCCTTTCAACCTGGAACTCACCTTCACCTTCCTCCCCCCTTTGAAGTGTTGGAACCTCTCATACTCATTCCTTGACTCATTGCATCAGTCACACCCTTGCTACTGACAGAGATCTTAATTTCCTCTGTGCGACATCGTGGTCAAGGCATTACCTTACAACCCACTACTGGGATTCCTACACCAAATGGTCTGAGGTCTAATTGGGACTTCTTACCGGGGAGATCCACTTGACATGTTAGCAGGTCCAACACCGTCAATAGAAGGATACATCGGTGGAAGAAAAACGATGTGCTTTGCGGCATGCTAGTTGAAGCATGGATGGCGAAGAGAGATTGGAAGCAAGGTTGCTTGGTAGAGACAATGTGATTTCGTATGTGAGGTACTAATGTTGTGCATATGTTGCATTTATTATGATTGTGCACATTTTGTATTGTGCATATGTAATGTGTGTACATGTTAGATATGTGATATTGTGTACATATTGTACTATGTGCATGATGGATATGCGGTGTTGTGTGCATATGGTGTTGTGCGCATGTTAGGTATGTGGTGTTGCATATAGATGATGCTATGTACATGTTGGATATGCAGTGCTATGTACATGTGGTGTTGCCTGCATTTTGTACATGTGGTGTTATGTACATATAGTGTGGTGTGCATGATCATATAAGTGGTGTTGTGTGCATGTGGTATTGTGTACATGTTGTACAAGTGGTGTTGTGTGCAGGTTGTGTTGTGTACATGTATTGCATGTGGCACTGTGTACATGCGGTGTCGTGTATGTGGTGCGATGTACATGTGGTATTGTGTGCACATTGCACAGGTGGTGCTTTGTATAGGTGGTATTGTGTACATGTTGTACATATGGTACTGGTGTACATGTGGGATTGATTTCATGTCATACATGTTGTGTTGTGGGCATGCGGTACTATGTATGTGTATTGTGTAGTTGTGGTGTCATGACATGCATACTTGTTATGTTGTACTCTGTGTGGGTACATGTATTGTGTGGCATTGTACATCAAGTATAGATGTATGAGTTATGTTGTATATCAGATGTATGTGTATTCATTTTGGGGTGTCGCACGTTGTGTTTGGATGCATGTCTTGGGATGTACATTGTATACGTATATGTGTTGTGTTTTGTTGTACACCGGGTGCAGGCGTATGTATTATGTTGTGTTGTACACTGAGTGTAGGTGTATATGTTGTATGTCATGTGTAGACGCATGTATTGCATGGTGTGTTATGTCATGTGTGGTTGTATGTGTGGGATGTACACTATGTGTGTGTGCACACGGATGAGGAGAAGGCACTGAGTGTTGTTGGGTGTAGAAATTGATCTGATGTGTGTATAGAAAGAACAAAGGTAGAAGTAAGGATCGATTAAAGGATAAGTATCAATATATTATTTCAGTTTTACTATGCATGTGATTTATGATTCTGGTATATGATGACTAAATGTGATCTATGATTCTGGTTTATGATGGTTACATGTCACTTATGATGTTGATCTATGATGGTTGCATTTTGAGCTAACTAAATGTGATAAGTTTATGCATGATGTTTTGATCAAACAGTTAGTTTGACTTGTTGTGATAGGAAGCGAACAAAATTGCAAGTGTACCTTATTGATAAGCTACCAATGAGCTATGATGTGAAGTTATTTCGATTTATTTTAAATCTAATGGAAGATATGTGCTTGGAACAGGAATGCATGAACATGCCCAGTTCGGTGGTTGAAATCGACTACAAGAATTGGTAGCAACAACAAAATAAATTGGAACATGTAGCAGTATGTTGGTAAAGCACTTCAGGAGCAGGGCCATTGTGGGACACTGGTACCCAATAATGTCCATTGATTGCCATGAGCATGCTATGACTGATATGATGGTTTGAGGCAGGTATATTCCTTGATTTTGTATCTTCCGATGTGAGGAAGCCTTGCCAAGAGATAGACTGCTCGAGATGGGGGTACCAGCGGAACTTGGAAGATGAGTAACTACATGGAAAGGATTGATAGGATTTCCCGAGGGACTGTGTAGCAGGGAAGAGAAGGCCCGAGATGGATTTGTTCAGGACATTAGCATTTCCATATGGAATCAGATACACATTGGGAGTGTACCCTGGAACAATGACACACTAACTGTTCACTGAGAGGACAAGTGGCGCAGGATTGTAACGCTGGACATTGGGTGTAACTTTTACTATGGAAATGGATTTTGGACTTGCTGAGAAGGAGGTGAATCCTGGTATTACTTTGAGGGTGGAGGTGTGAGCCTCTGGATTCCCTTGTTGATTGATATGGGCATCGTATCCTTTTATTTGCTAGCTTAGAAAATGTGCATATGTGTATATGTGGTTATTGTAAATACCATAATGAGTTGTTATAAAGCTCCAGTATGTGGTATGGTTGTTATTTGGTCATGTTGTCATGATGTTTTGATTTTGAGTAGGTCATTCATTGTAAATATTACAGTGAGCTATGTTATAAAGCTCCATGGGTAGTATGTTTTGTTTGCAGTAGTTTTGTTGGCTATAGGTGTCATTGAACACCGAGGACTTGGGTTCCAAGGGGGAGGGTTTTATAACATCCCAGGTAAAAATTCCATGTAAAAATATATAAGACCATAGTTGACGGGACACATATTCCAAGCTAAAAGTTGGGCAGTACATCCTTGTGTGGGTGTTCATTTGGTTGTTTATGGCTAAGGATTTGGAAAGGCGTGAGGAATTTATTGGAATTTTATCTATGAAAATAAAGGAAATTAGGAGAGAAGGAAGGTGAAAGGTCATAGGTTACATGTGAGGAGGAAAATGAAGAAAATAGAGGCCTCATTGATAAAAGGATTCTGAGGATCAGTTGGAAATCTTGGTCAGTGTAACCTTTTGTCAGTTGAGTTTTGGAGCTCTCTCATTATTATCTCTCTCTCTCTCACTCTTTGACACTCAGAGTTTTCTTGGAGCACTTTGGCATTGGAGCAAGAAAGGAAAAGAGGGCAAGAGGAAGCAAAGATCAAGTAGGGAAAGGCAGGATCAAGCAACTACAATAGGATTCATTGCATGTATCGATTTGCATGTGTATTTTCCTTGCTAGATTTGGCATGCATGGGATTTCATGTGTTTCTTTTCTACCATGGCATGGGTTTTTCTAGGCATGACATTATTTTTGGCCTAGCCTTGCCATTTCCTGGTAGCTTTGATGAGATGGGTTTTCTCATTTGGTTTATGTGGGATGACTGGATTGGATTCAAAGCTGAGTGGGGTGGATCTCTGAATTGAAAAATGCATGGTCTGAGTGGTCCTTGAATAGGACTGAGGATCATGAAGCCACTGGCCTAGTAACCCCTAAACCATATTGTGGGTTGTAGTAAAGCTAGATTGTGTGCCTCAGTGAGCCTAGGAATCTTCGCTGGTGAATAATGGGATATACAGTAAATCCAAGAGCTGGATTTTCTCTCCATTGGGCCTAGTGGTCCCGGGATGGGATGCATGGTAAATCCTGGAGAGTATGTCTCGTTGTAGGGGTTAGTGATCCCTAGATCAGACTGTGGATGCATGGTAAAGCCTGAGATACTGGGAGGCACTCAAATTCCTCATGGTGTAGGTGGAGAACTTCGATGGCATCCATGTTGATTGGTGTTTTTGGTGTGTTCTATGAGTCCCAAATTCATGCTTGGAATATGGGATGGGGGTGATTGGATGAAGAGAGACTTGGCTCAGTTAATCTGTGGTCGGGTGGAATGTGGTAGTACTGTCTCCTATTGGTTCATTGCATCCATTAATGAGAAATTCATTCCCTTGATTTTCATGTGTAAATGAATTGATGTATCTGTGGATTTTGATGGATGATATGCTTATGGTATTTCTGTTCCGACTATGGTTGTTTTATTATATTTTATGATAGCAGTTATGTATGGCTCTCAGCATGTTTTTACATGTAAATTAATGAATAGTGTAACTATGGCCTAATAGATGATAATGTAGAAAATGACATGAGGGAACAATGGTTGATAGTGATTTTCAGATAAGTATGAGATCCCTACACTTAATTCTGTTGTTTACACCTGTAGGTTACATGTTAATGATATGTTTGATGAAATGCTTGGTATGGATAGTAGGGGTCTGGTTATGGTCTTGTTTAGTTTATTGCTTTTGCATCATTGTTTCCTTGTATTTTTACTGACTCTAAGCTATCACTCCATTATGGGTAGTGGCCTGGACTCTGGGTCTAAAAAAGTGGCTTAAATCTTGAGGTCGTTGGCACAAAACTGGAAATTTTGGTCTATGTTCACTAGCAAGCAAGCTTGTGAGAGCGACTTTGGGTTTTTGGTCGCTCCCTTGCCCATAACATCAGAGCGACTATGGCCTAAGAGATCCTGAGCAGCTGTGGGACCCATAGACAGGCTTTCTAAGTGGCTGACTTGTCTCCTGAGGGTTTCGTTGATGATGTTGGATGACTGTGTGTGATGTTCCATCGATTCCACTTCCTTAAGGTCATATAGGAGTTTGAATCTGATCATAGTAGCCTCTCATCTCATGTGTTACCCTGATTGGCATGGTTACTTGGGTGGATGTGGGAGGTCGGTGTTACAGTGGTATAACTATGCAAATACAAAAAGGATACCATTGATAATAGGTATGTGTGTGGAATTTAAGGGAGGAAAGTTTGCATACATCTTTGGTGCAGGCTTGCAAAGGTCGATGGGAGTATCACTAAGGAGGGTGTCAAAGTATAAGGTCAGGGTAAGAGAAATGTAGTGTAATTTACAAACTGAAGATTGTAAGAAAGGGGATGGTGTCGATAAGGTTTGAATCAATGTCGATTGGTGAAGTTGAAGGTTTGCCTAAGTATCAAGTCAGCTTCCAAATGTTGAAGGCAGCAGGGTGGCCACCATTCCCAAAGAAATTCAATAGGCATGATTTGGAAATTTCACAGGTGTTTGCTAAGAATTTCGACTGTAAAATGGTGAAAGAAGGGTCGTTAATGTTCAATGTTTTTGAAAAAATTGTGGTCGAAGCAATGAGTCTTCCCCACAAGGGGGAGAATTTTCTCAAGAAGGGAGAATTTGATATGGAAGCATGGCATAGGTTCATGGTTTACCTGAACCTTAGGGTACAATGTAAATATGGGATTCATGTGAGAGATCTAATGGAGAAATGGAAAAGTCTATTTCTCATCCAACCGAAGTTTGTGACCTGTGAATGTTTGTTTTCAATTGTGCTCCTTTACCACATTCAGCTACTGCTTCATTTTGTATCAGGTCATACCTTGAATTTTCCTTATTTTCTTCTTAAAATTTTAATAAATATTTCGTGTAGGGTTAAAGGGAGCTCTGTTCATAAGAAAGAAGGACACCTTTACCATGTTGGCTTGATAAAAATATTGGTTTCTGAAGAATTATGCCATCATGGTTGTTATTAGGATCAATTTGTGACTTAATTTAAAATTTGTGGTCTTAAACAATGTATTAAAGTTTCGAAGCAGCCCACTAGAGGGTTTGCAGTGCAGGTTCAGAAGCGTGCAACTAAGAGGGGGTAGAAAGAACCCTTGGAAAAGATTGGAAATTATAAGGAGGGGTTCGATCCACCCCTAACATTTGAATCCACGACTAGTTTGAGAAGGAAAACTCAGGAAATGGCATGATCTGGGCTTGCTCCCCCACCTATGGAAAATGAGAATCTTGTAGTTGAGAATCCTCAGTTATCAGAGTCAGGACATAATGGTGATTTTTTGCATGAGATAAAGAAGGAAGTATTAAAACAAAGCCCTCAAATTTCAGGTCAGGGTGGTAAAAATCAAGTGGGCTCGAATTTGGAGGTCAATGTCTGCATCGACACACATGAGAGTAGTGGAAAGAAAAGTAAGAAAAGGAAAGTTTCTGGCAAGGAAATATAGTTAAAGAATGAGAGTGAAAGAGATGTTGCAACAACTATCACGGAGTTAGGACATGACCATGGGTACATGCCGACTGAGGAGAAAGAGGATTTTGTTCCTTTTAAAACCCTGCTTATATAAGAAAAAAGATGCACGAAAGATTGATGCTTTATAGAATGAGGTGAATGAAATTGAGGTTCTAAATTGATATATTCAAACTCAAAATTCGACCCTGAAAAATATTTTGGCAAGGCTAAACACTAAGATATAGAGTTAAAGGAGAAGAATAAGAAAATGGAGGATGACCTTGACACATGGAAGGGTAAAAGCAATAGATTGAGGAAGAATGCAAAAGAAACATTGGTGTAAGACAAGGAGATTAATATCAAAGTTAAGAAGTGATGAAGGGAATTCTAAAATTTTGTTTTTAGCAGAGGGTTGATAATTTTGTGTGAGGACAAAAAATAATATTGGTTTGGGAGAATGTTGGGTGCCATAAATGTTTTATTTTCCTCCCTTACCCACCCCTGTTTCACTTAATTTTGGCCTAAAAATTGTAGTTTTTACCTCACATTTTGATGTGGTTTTGAGGACATGTGTTACAAAACATTATATTTTAAGAATTTGGTAGGTATATTTATATTTTAAAGACAACATACTTCAATATATGTGTTTTTCTAAACATTTATGCTTCTATACAAACCACTAACTCAAGCTTGTGCAGTGCCCATACCCAAAATGTTTTCTGCACTCAGGTTTGTGGTCAACTCTTCAAGTGGATGAGCTAGCAGCTAGACTTTTGTACGGGATGTTTGAAGAGTTTGTTTGTTTCCCTCCCATTGTTGCAACATTAGTCCGTGGAAGTAGGGCCGGTCTCCAACAATGATGATCCTCACAACCAAATTCAACCCTCCATTGTCTAAGTCCAGGGTTATTAGGGTTTATTTTGGCAGAAGTCGAGATCCTAGATCTAACTGTTACTATTGTAAGCTAGGCCAATAACGTTTCTTTATATGAAAAATATGTATAAATTGACTATTTTGGCCCTTATCCAAGTTAACAAAGCTAGGTAGATGTTGTTGAAAGTTTCACTCTTCAACTAGACATGTTTGTGATGTAACAATTACTTTATTAATACATCTAGCCTCCATGTTAGGTTTTAATTCTCTATGAGTTATATGCATGATTGATCTGTATTTTCTGTAAGTTAAACTCTTAACTAGGGTGTGTGATATGGTCTAGTTGGGACCACCAGCCCAACTCCACAACCCTATTGTTTAATACCTATAGATTTATGCATGGTGTGCATCTTTGAATATATTATTGTGTGTTGAGTTTATCTATTGGTGTGAATGTTGTTGTGTTGTTTTAATAGTGTGAATCTATCATTTATGCTCATAATATTTCTCTGAATATATTTGTCAAACCTGGAGCGTAAGAGAAAGGTTGAATCATTGATGAAACACATGATTTCCCTATCTTAAAGCACTTATATATTGGATTATTAATTAAGGATCTTTGGTCATATTTAAATCAACTTGATTCAGTCCAGTTTCACTAGTTTTTAATTAATTTTATTGTTTTTCATTGCGTGGCCTGTGGGATCTTCCTTGTTAAGTGTCTAAGGTGAATATTGGGGTATTTTTCTTCCCTGATTTATCATTTGATTCGGATCTGGGTTTTGGGTGAGAGTGTGGAGTTAGATTTCTTAAATTTTGGCGACACTGAGCCTAGAAACTTTTTGGTGAACGATTTGATATTTGTGTTTATTATACTTGTTGTTTAATCAGAACTGTAGCACCAGTCTCTGCACCAAAGTACCTTGACTTTATTGGTTGCAACTTAGTCACGCACCCCTTTTGAGCCTTGTTGGTTGAATACCATTTCATACTTCTGGTGTTTAGAAAGATATTGATTTTAATTGAGAGTTCAATCTACAGTTTTTTCATTTCCTTTTTGGATATTCAAAGGTGTATTCGACTGAGGTTTCCATTTTGAGTTGGGAGCCTAATTTTGTTGTTGAAGTTCATTGGGTTAAATTTTGGGTTAGGGCTACTTTATAGTACAGGAAAGCAACTGAGTACAGGCACCTATGTGAAATAGGGTATTTTACAGAATTTGCTTATAAACTAAGAAGAAGATTTTGTTTCTTTAGATGAGGAATATGATTTGAATTCATAATAATGTATAAGAACATTGTTGTGAGTATTGGTTGTTTTATGAGTTTTTGTTAGCAACATGAATGGTTAATTGCTGGATTGCACACAGTAGCATCGATTTCTTTTTGAATGGGATTTTGAGTACACTAGCATCTACAGGTACTTAGTTAAGAAAAGTTTGAGAACTTCTTTGAATGAGTGTGATTTATTTGTGGAAAATTTTTTGATAAATGCATTGGATGAATTAGATCACAGAGTTGGATGAGAAATAGATGCAAGGGTGAATTTTATTTGAAATCCTTTATTTTATTGGTGTGGTTGTAATTTCAAGAATAGTTCCCAGACTGAAAAATTAATGGAAGTTTTTTTATTTTTTTTAATAAGTTACCATCCTCTTGGAATAGTGTGATTAAGGAGTGAAACTTCAAGAGAAGACCTTGTTTTAAGATTGCGGGGTGTGAAAATTTCCCTGCATTTTGATTTCAAATAGTAGGGTGAATAGGACAATTAGAATCCCTCTGGAATAGTGTCGCGCCTCTAAATTTACGATTCGGATTGAAAATTGAATGTTGAGATAAAAATAGGACTAATACTACAACCCAACAATATGTTGTTAGGTGAAATTATGTTACCCTCGTCAAATATTTTACCTCGTACATACCGAGATGTATATGGAATTATGAAAGAAATTGGAATAAATAGATGCATGTCCTAATGACAACATTATATATTATGGAAAAAAATCATCAAAAATAAGTTTCCCGCAACCTCAAAGTAGTAGATATCCAACCGATCAAATAAAAAAAAATGTGCCTCAAACAGTTCTTCATCATATTCACATAATTCTATGTTCGCAACAATTGTTCAAGTGTGAAAGCATCACATAGTATATGGATTACCATGCACAGAAGAGAAGTGGAGATGGTGTTTTTTGAATGTATAAATTCCTTGTAGATTCAAACTGGTAATTGTAATTTACTAAAACAATAGACCTCAATCTACTCTACTCATCAGCGGAAACAATTAAATGGTCATGAAATCATGAAGCATACAAGAGAAAGACTTCAATCAAAAAATTACACAATGATTTCTTGGGAAAGCCACAACTAAAAACCCCTGCTATCTATATATTACATTAGTCAAAAAATATGAGAAGATTACAATTCTTTGCTCAAACCCAAGCAACCTCTACACTATCTCTATCTATGTCACAGCTTCCTAGACAAGCCCAAGCCAACACTTAACCAATTTCTTACTTGCCCAAGTCCCTATTTCCTTGTGGTGTTTCCTTGGGAATTAGCCCCTATTAATTAGGGAAATTCCTCAATTGGAATGGAATAATCCTCATAAGCCTTCCTCTGACTGCATGCACCACCTGTACAAATCAAATGATTATACAACTGATATTGCATTGTCCCTAAACTCCAATCTCAACTAGGTAACTCTAAGATATGACATGCATGAGTTACTTATGAGTGAATCATCATTTTACTGGTTGATTGCAACAAGCAACACCACACTACATTGCAGGCGTCACCACACTACTAGACCTACCACTAGTTCCTCCAATAGTTGAAACTGGTTTAACTGACTTTAACTCAATTAAACTGAATTAATTAATTACAAATAAAAATAAACTCAACCAAGGCTCCTATAATGTAGGAGACACTCTACATGACTCAATTTAGACCCTCAACTTGAATTAAATAAACTAAGTCAAATTAACTTAGCTCACTAATACAAGTTGTCATGAGATGTGGAATTACAATTGTATTCCAAATTTAATTCAAGGAAAAAATTAAATTAGGATTTTCTTGTTGCATTTTCAACACTCCCTCTCAACAAGAAAGGGATTATCTACTACCCAGATGCTGCCTCTATGAAACTAGAGTTTTCATATTGACAATGCCTTTGTTAAAATATTGGAATCTTGTTCCTCTGTAGGAATGTATTCCAGCAACATGATTATCCTCTGCACACAATCTCGTAGATGGTAATACTAGATGTCGATATGCTTGGACCGATCATGAAAAACTGGATTCTCAGAGAGTTTGATACAACTCTGATTATCATATTAAATCATTGTAGGATCCATTTGTTGAACAAACAACCCAACAAGGATCTTCCTCATCCAGGTAGCCTCACAAGTTGCTTGACTAGAAACCATGTACTCTACTTTTGCCAAACTGAGTGCCATTGATCTTTGCTTCCTACTGTACCAAGAAATTGTTGCTAACCCAATATTGAATATTTCCCCTGATGTTCTCTTCCTGTCAGATGGACTCCCTGGTCAATCTACATCTGTGAATCCTTGAAGCTTCACTCCCTCTATCTGCCTATACCAAAGACCAAACTGAGTGGTGCCTCTAAAGTATCTCAACACATGTTTAGCTTCCTTCCAATAGAGTTTGGTTGTCTTAAACATTGCTTGACTAAGTTGGTTAACTGCAAAACATATTTTTGGTCGTGTGTTCACCATATACATAAGTGAACCCACAAGATTCCTGTAAATATTAGCCTCCACTACTTCACCTGAAATAAAATCTTCCTTCCTCCAATTTCCTACTAGAGGTTCAATCTCCATGGGTTTACTGCTCCCCATGTGGAACTTCTTCAGTATCTCGTTGGCATACTTTCCTTGAGAGACAAAAAGTTCCTCATCTCAGTTCCATACTTCCATACCAAGGAAATAATGAATGAGCCCTAGGTCCTTCATCTCGAATTCTCTTGCAAGATCCTCTTTGCAAGATTTTACCATCTTCTCATCACCTGTTATAATTAAATCATCAACATATAATACTATAATCAACAATTTACCTTCAACTACAATATGGTAAAGGTTTGCATCTACTTCACTTCCGGTGAAGCCCAACCTAGTGAAATAGTTTTCAATCCTGGTGTACCAAGCGGGGTGCTTGTTTCAATCCATACAATTCTCACTTGAGTTTGCACACATAGGACTCTTTGTTGAAAGTTTCAAATCCTTCTGGATACTTAATGTACACCTCTTCACTAATCACACCATTGAAGAATGTTGTCTTCACATCAATATGATGTATCTTCCATCCCATCTGTGCTGAAAGTGCCAGAATAGATTTGATTGAAGAGTATCTTGCTACTGGAGAAAAGGTCTCCTCGTAATCAATTCCCTCCACCTGAGAGAACCCTCTGGCCACAAATATGGCCTATTATTTCTCCACACTCCCATCTGCTGGTTGATTTACCTTATAAAGCCACCTGGAACTCACCACTGACTTATTTGTTGGTATTCAGACCACTTCCCAAACATTTTTCTAATAATGGAGTCATACTCCTAAAACATGGAATCAACCCATACTGGTTGTTGCACTGCTTCCTCGAATGAGGATGGCTAAATCTATACACTCTCACAAATCAGAGCCATGTAGCCAATGTACCGATCTGGTGACCTCCTCTACCTACGCTATTTTGTGGGTTCTTTGACATTCTCTCTAGCATCATGCATCAACTTTCTAGCCTCTCTAGTGCACTTCCTCCCATCTCTAGAAGCCTCTGCATTAGTGGGTGCTTCCACTCTCTACTCCTCTGCATGTGACTACTCCAAATCATCCTTGTGTTCTTCCTTTGGAGCTAAAATCTCCTCTTCTCCATGCAATTGAATCTCCCTCTCAAGGGAACATATCATGGACTTCTCTTCATTGAACTTCACATCTCTACTAACCACTGTCATCCTATGAGATGGTAGGTACACCCAATAATTGTCAGGTGTATCAGTGTACACCACAAATAGACCCAACTCGGTTGTTGGTTCTAGCTTTTTCCTTACATCCTTGGTAACATGACAATAAACTAATGAACCAAATATCTTGAATTGTGCCACATCTGGTTTCTTACCTGAAAAAGATTCTTCTGGTGTACTCATCCTAAGAATTCAACAAGGACTCCTATTCTTCACATATACAACTGTGTCGCATGCTTCAACCCACAAGTGCAATGGTAGACCCTGATCATGTAACATCGCCCGTGCAAATCCCATAATACTTATGTTCTTCCTTTCAGCTACCCCTTTCTATTATGCGTTATGGGGTGCTATTAACTCTCGTCAAATTCCTTCTGATGCACAGAAGTTTCTGAATTCATTCGACACATATTCTCCACTGTTATCTTTCCTAAGAGCTTTAACTTTCTTGCCAGTGTCTTTCTCAGAAAGTGCTTTAAATTCACAAAATTTAGCGAACATCTAATCTTTCTTCTACACGAATAAAATCCATCACTTATGAGAAAATCATCTATAAATATTACATAATACTTGTGCTTGGCCGTGGAGGCTGTCAAGAATGGTCCACACACATTTGGGTGAACTATTTCAAGGATCACTTGTGCTCGAATGTCCTTATCATGAAAGGTAGATTTGGTGTACTTCCCCAATGTACACCCTTTGCATGTGTCTCTCTACTCTAGTGTACCCTTGCAAAGTCTTTTATAAATTTCATGCATGATATTCAAAACTCTATGGTTCAAGTGACCCAATCTTATATGCCACAACTCACCGATGTCTTGGCTCTGTACCTTCTCTGCTTTTGTGCTCAAAGAAGCATAGTCTTCTACATCTAATTTGTAGAGGTTCTTCACCCAAACCCCAATCCGCTTCACTTGTCATGAAGCTATGTGATGAAGGAAATATTTTCCTTTTTTAAATATCACATCATATCCATGGTCCTCCAACATCGAAACTGAAACCAAATTCTTCTTCAAACTAGGAACATACATGACATTTTTTAATGTGAGAGGAGAACCAGACTCCCTATGAAAGGTAACAATACCGATGTTAGTCGCACTATACCTCCCATCATCTCCCATTTTGATGTGCATCTGGAGGTCCTTCTCCTCCAAGTCATTGAAGGATTCTTTGTTTCTGGTCATATGGAATGAGGCTCCATGATCCAGATACCACACATTACCTATCACTGATTTCACCATGTAAGCGATGAGGGTGAAATACAACTCAAATTGTGAAGCAAGAGCTTCACCTACCGCTCCTTCTGAGGGCTTCTTGTCAGCGTTCTTTTGCGGGCACTTTGTGGCATAGTGTCCCAAATCGTGACAGTGAAAACATTTAATATTCAACGTCCTTCTTCTTGCCACCCTAATTCGAACATGATTTTGAATGGGATGAATTCCCTTTCCCTTTGTTCGCCTTTCCAGCTAAGGCACAATTCTCCTAATCATCATGCTTGGGTGAGGATGCATCTATGGTGTTTCGTTGAATCTCTTCTTGTAACAAGTCGAACCACAACATCTCGCACTCTAGTAGCGCTTCCCTCCATTTACTGAGTCCTAGTAGTTGTGCCAGCTCTTCGGAAGGCCTAGAAGTGCTCGGCCGACTAGATCATCTTCAACAACTATAACACTACTACTTCCAAGCTCATCCCGACATTGAGTGAACTTGGTCAAGTACTTTGGTATTGTGTTGCCCTTCTCCATCTTGATTTTTCCGAGCTTGTCCTTCAGTGCCAGCTTCTTGTGGTCATTGTTGTATTGAAACAAGTCTTTCAATGCCTTCCACCTTCAATATGGAGTCTCCTTACCATGGAGGTTCGAGGCAATATGATCTCACCTTTGCAACACATTTTATCCACTCTGGAAAATCTTAAGCATCAACTGTTGGAGGCTTCGGAAAATCTTTTTATAAGAATACCTTAAACATGTTTTCTTCCAACACTGCCTCCATCCTATCCCTCCAAGCAATATAGTTCGAACTACCCTTAAGGGAATATTCGAGTCTCAATATGAAGAATGACATCTTGTTGGCTCTAAAGTCTGATACTGCAAATCCGATTTCACCTACAAAAGAAAAACTCATATTCTCATCTTCTAAAGTGACTTGTTCTTTGATACCATGTAGAAATTACTTGTAGGTTCAAAATTCTAATTGTAATTTACTAAAACAATAAACTTTAATCTAATTTACTCATTAGCAGAAAAAAATTAAATGATCACAAAATCACGAAGCATACAAGAGAAAGAATTCAATCAACACATTACAAAATGATTTCTTGGGGAAAGCCACAGCTAAAAACCCCTTCTATCTATATATTGCATTAGTCAGGAAATATGAGAAGATTACAATGCTTTTCTCAAACCCAAGCAACCTCTACACTATCTCTATATGTCTCACAACTTCCTAGACAAGCCCAGGTCCATACTTAACCAATTTCATGCTTTCCCAAGTCCTTATTTCCTTGCATTTTTTCCTTGGGAATTAACCCCTATTAATTAGTAAAATTCCTCAATTGGAATTATGCAATCCTCATATTCCTTCCTCTAATTGTGTGCACCACCTGTACAATTCAAATGACTATACAACTGATATTACATTGTCCCTGAACTTCATTCTTAACTGGGTAACTCTCAGATCTGACATGCATGAGTTATTTATGAGTGAATCATCATTTTATTGGTTGATCACTACAAGAAGCACCACACTACACTGCAAGAAACACCACACTACACTGCAGGCAACACCACACTACTATACCTCCCACTTGTTCGTCCAACAATTGAAACTAGTTTTACTGACTTTAACTCGATTAAATTGAATTAATTAATTACAACTCAAAATAAAATCAACCGGGGATCCTATAATGTAGGAGACACTCTACATGACTCAAGATAGACCCTCAAATCAAATTAACTCAGCCAACTAAGTCAAATTAACTTAGTTAACTAATACAAGTTGTCATGAGATGTGGAATTACAGTTTTATTCCAAATTTAATTCAAGGGCAAAATTAAATTAGGATTTTCTTGTTGCATTTTCAACATCGAATGCCTGCAAATGGTTATGTATATAGGGAAATTAAGGAAAATGGTTTCATTTTAAAGATGAACCTCATAATGTTAGGATTTCATTGGAAAATGATGGAACTAATATGTTTGGAGAGCTCAGTTCTATTTACTCAATGTGGCCAATTTTTGTTATCAACAATAACCTTCCTCCTTAGATGTCAACAAAGAGAGAGTGCATAATGGCTACAATGATTGTCCCGGGTATTTGTTTACAATTGTAACATTCTCATTTTCATTTTATTTTTTATTATGTTTGAAAACCTCGTTACACAGCTTAAGCACAACACATTGTGATAGGAATATCACAATGCAATATTTGCATATTAATCATTTTTATTCATTGTTGTTATTTACATGATAAGGTCCTTTATTTACAATGTTTGAATCTAACCAACTTCTTTGAACTGTGGAATATTTGGTCCATAAAAAATTATCAATAATTTCAATCATTTTCATGAAATTTGCATTGTTTCATCGTGTTATAATTATAGCAATAAACAGGCTCAATTTTGACTTTTGCCTCAATAAAATTGAGTAAATTGAATTTCTACATCAGGAGGGTGACTTGGATTGCAATTAACTTGCATGACATGGCCTTGTCTACTAGTTTACTCAGTAAAATTGAGTTATAGGCTAGACGTAGAGTTGTGCATGTCGTGATTGCTAATTTAACAATATATTTGAGTTATTGTTAGTTGAACTCGGTTAATTGAGCTCTAGTCATTAGTTGAGTCAGTTTAAGGTGAGTTGAGTAGTTAAGATTGTTGTTAAATCACTGATCTCTCAATTAACTAGTCTAACAGCTAAAAATAGACACAATCATGCATGGAATTTGAGTTGCCTAGTTGAAGTGGAGGAAAAGGCATGTTTGTATTTATATTCATATATTGTTGATTGTACATTGATTTTTCACTGAGAAGATGATCAATTCCTCTGGGATAACAAAAGGAAATAGGAGCCTGGAGGAGGCAGAAATTGGCTAAGTTTTGGCCAAAGGTCCTCATTCAGTATAGAGAATAGTTTTACCTTTGTAGGTAGCGCTCAGAACTAGAGCATGCAATTGTAATAGTTTCTCTATTCATTTGAATTAATCCAAAGAGGTTGAGGGGTTTTCCTAGTTGGGTTCCCCTGTAAATCACTATGTACTTATGGTTTTGATTATTGCATGTCTATGCATTTTTTTCTAAATTGTGATTTCCATTCCACAAATTAGTAGAGTGGAATTTGTGTCTCTTGTTTTTAGTTCAAAATCTTAAATAGTTGTAATTTCTATCAAATTTTGTAGAAATTTGATAGAGTTTCAATTGCTCAAGAAATTTAATCTAAAATCAAGAGACACCATTCTACTCTACTCATCATAGAAATGAAATTCACAATTTAGAATAACATGTATAGACATGAAATAATAAAAACCACAAATACATAGTGATTTCTAGGGGAGCCAACTGGTAAAAACCCCTAATCTTGTTTGCATTAATCAATGAATTGAGAAACTATTGCAATTTCTAGCTCCAACTTTGAGCTCAACCCACAAAAGAATAATTGTTCTCTTGCTCAATGAACAATATCTATCCAGCCCTTAGCCAATTTTTTTCTCACCAAGGCCCCTATTTCCTTACACAAATCTTGAGGAAATTAGCCCCTATTCTTTAGGAATTTCCTCCAAAATGATTGTGAAATTCCCAAGGATTGATCATTGGTTGCATGCAACACTAGTACACTCAACACTAGTTTACAACTGATATTACGCTACCTTTGAATCTCCACCACGACTGAGAAATTCGAATTCCTTGCATGCATGAGTTATTTTTTGTTTATTCATGAGTTTTTTAGATGATCTCTAAGTTAGACTATTGTCCCACTACACAATTGACCTCCAACTAGTTCTATTAACTATTAGAACTAGTTTAACTGAGTACAACTAGAAACAAATGAATTAGATTTCTATAAATTAGCAATCAGACATGCATAACTAAACTCCAAGCCCTCTAACTCAAATTTACTGAGATAAGTGAGTGACAAGAGCCATGCCACCTCATTTCACTGCCTCCAAGTTGTCTACTGATGTGGAAATTTTGAATTTTCTCAATTTGACCGAGGCTAAGCCAAATTGAGCCTTTCTTGCTACACATCTCAACACTCCCTCTTAACAAGAAAGGGATTATCAACCACCCCTATCCTACATCTATGGAATTCGAACTTCCTTCTTTACAAATACTTTGTTAAGATGTCAGCATCTTGTTCCTCAGTCAAAATGTATTGTAGAAACATTATCATCATCTGCACACAACCCTATAAATGATGATACCATATATCAATATGCTTCGATCGATTGTGAAATAATGGATTCTCATAGAGCTTAATGCAACTCTTATTACCACAATAGATCATAGTTGGATCCATCTCCTAACAAAACAGTCCCACAAGTATCTTTCTCATCTAGATTTCCTCACATGTTTCTTGACCTGCAACCATGTATTCCTCGCCTGTTGAGCTTAGCGCCACAGACCTCTACTTCGTACCAGGAAATTGTTGTAGACCCAACACTAGAAAATTTCACCAAATGTACTCTTTTGTTCGGATGGAGTCCCTTCCCAATCTGCATCTGTGAAGCCATGCAACTTCACTTCTTCCATCTGCTTGTACCATAATCCACACTAGGTAGTGACTATGAGGTATTGTAAAACATGCTTTGTTGCCTATCAATACAATTTGGTTGACCTAGCCATACCTTGGCTCAGCTAGCTGACTTCATAGCACATATCTTCTCATGTGTTCACATGATACATCAGTGAACCCACTAGTTTTCAGTAAATGGTAGCATCAACCTCTTCACCTGAATTGAAATTCTCCTTCCTAAAAATTGGTCGCTAGAGGTGTCTCCATGGGCTTACAACTCTCCATGTGAAATATCTACAATATATTGGTGACATACATTCCTTGAGACACAATTGATTCCCCATCACCTTTCCATACTTCCAACCCAAGGAAGTAGTGCATGAGACCCATGTCTTTCATCGCAAATTCACTTGCAATTCCCTTCTTGCAAGAGCTAATCAACTTCTCATCACCTGTCAATATTAAATCATTAACATATAAAAAATGATAAGAAATTTACTTTCTACCAAAATATGATAGAACCTCACATCTACTTCACTTTTGGTGAAGCCCAGTTGCTGGCTTGATGGGCCTTGACCCAGGTTCAGTGTTAGGCAGCCAAGCAAATCCCTACACTACTAGCCCTTTTGGCATCAGTCCGCAGAGCGCGGACCAAAGTCTCACCCGAAGAAGTATGGGGGGATGTAGGAACCAAGTTTTCGCACCCTGAGATAGTTGTGATGTTGAATTTCTACCTTAATCCCTGCCTTCGCGTAGATCGGTAAGCCTTTAGGGCTTATCGATGTATTTCCTCTGTGAAGGTATGTGACTGTCCTTTGCACAACCCTAAACAATTATTTAGGAACTTATGCACCTCTGTAACTATGTTACTGTCTCGTTTCCCTAATTATCTTAGTGGTTAGCCAACTTTATCATGCAATTAAGATTACCCTCGCATAAACATATATTATTACTTGCGTTCAAATAACAGATAGAAACAGATACATTCGCGCATCAATTTAACATTATAATGTAAACCTAGAACTTAACATATCATAATCGGATGCAATAATCAGAGACAGAAAACACAGTGATTCCAGAATACTTCTCTTTATTTATGATTCAAGTTCCCAGTACAAACTCTATCCGCCCTGCGCACACAGCTGTAGGGGTCCGCACACTCAGTTGTGAACTTCCACCCTAGGCCTCTGTGCACTCAGCTGCAGAGCCTCTTCCTACACTAAGACTCTCGCTCTTAGCTCACCCAAACTTACCAATGACTCATGACTTGTAACTTACTTACTGTAATATCTACTTAGATCTTTAAGACTTCCCTTTTTATATAATCTCATGATCCACAGACCATGGGTAGATCTCCAAAACCGACACAACTTATCTAGACTAAGGGCGAAAAACCCTTTTAACTTTAGACATCTTTGCGCTCTGCGACCACAAAATGTGGAGACTTTACATTTCTTTACACAAAATTTGGGCCTTCTGCCCCAAAACTTGGGTGTTTAACCCAAAATTGACCCCCAGGGGACCCGTTCCCAACAAGCCCCCAACACAAACATGGTGACTCACCCTTGAGTCACTCGACTGGCACGGTGATCTTGTTGCGAAGACCTCCCAGCACGACTTGGACAACTGCTAGCTCGGCGGTGCACTGCGTTACTGCTTGCTTCAGCTCCTCGGCCAACTATTCTATCACTGGCCCTGCATGATCAGCCTGTAGCTTCTGTTGAGTCTCTTCCAGACTAGCCAACTTGCCTTCAATGGTGGTCGTGATCTCATAGGCCTCATCTAACCAAGGCTTCAAGCGAGCCTTCAGCACGGCTTCCTTGTGTTGCACTACATCTACCTGTTCCTTCAGTGCCTTGGCCTCCTGCAGCTTCGTGAGCCTCTGCGTGATGGCAACAGTTCATGTTGTTTCCTTAACCTCGTCGTAGTGTTGTTGTAGTTCCCGCACTTCTGTCTCCAGCCTCTGTACATTGGGGTCCTCTTGTAGGCTGGTGAGGACCTCGAGCGACTGCTCAAAAAGTGTCATGAAGTCCATCACTTCACTTTCTACCGCTACTACCACATCTGCCACAGTAGTAGCGCGTTGCTCCCTGACTTCCGGTGGAATCAAAGGTTGGGCCTTCAACTGCAACTCCGAGATCTTAAGATTCAGGTCCAACTGAACCCACAACGAAGTGTACTTCACTGCCTCCAGTAGGTCCAGTGCGACTGGAGGGAACTGACTGTCTTCGGGTAGCTCCCATGCTACTAGTATTATGGACAACAAGAGCCATGCATAGTGGAATGGCTTGTTGATATCCTGTGCCTCATGACAATTTGCAAGGAACTCACCGCAGAGGTAGTGCCAAATTAAATTGATCTCCCACCGCGCATTGGGCCACCAAAGCTACGACTGGTGCTGGCACTTCATCTGTGCGACACTCCCGCATAACCTTCCTTGCCAAGAGTTGTGTGGCTACTTTGACCGCAGGGTCACAGATGCTTGAAATGGCATAGCCATGTGGCTTCTTCACTAACTTGAACTTTTCCTTCATGGCCTTCGTGAGGACATGCTCGCCAGCCTTTCCGCCAAATGCCATGGACAAATTTTCCCCTATGTATGGCAACTGCGTGATCCTATGGATCAGCATATCAGTGATGGGTATTGGCTCCTCTAGCCACAGACACCCATCGTGTACCAAGCACAACAACTGCTTGATTACCACTATTGTGATGGGCGCGCGGTTGTAATGTGGCACCCATAGCAGGTTGAGCAGTCCTACCTTATCCATGCCTCTTAGCCACTTCCGCAGTTCCAACACGGTTACTCCAGTGTTTTTGTGGAGGACCCGGTGCATAAGTTGGTCCATTGCTAAGTGAGGGAACCGCTTTGTGTCCGCTAAATCCCAGTCTTCTAATATCAAAAGGGGGACATGCCCCAAGCGTGTTCCTTCAAACATAATTTGGCCCAGCAAGAGGGGTGTATGCAGGGTGACCTTACTCTCATCAATGTCTTTGGGCACCTTGGTCTTTCCCTTTTGTGGACGAATGTACTCAGGCAGCTTAGTGATGGGGTCAAACCCCACAATTTCGACATCCTCCATTTCCACCCCAACATCCTCATCATCCATTGAGATATCCTCAACCTCCACTTCTTTTAGCTCTAGGTTAATCATCTTTCCCTTTTCTTGTGTAGTAATCTTAACCTTCTGCGGGTGTTTCCTGGGAGATGCGCGCACCGGCTGCAGTGGTGCAGCCTGCTTGCCCTTCTTGATCTTGGGACCCTTTGTGGCCATGGGTAGGCCTTGGCCTAAGCGTTCATGGAAACTTTGGTACTTCAGCTGGTATTTCTGCAGGCACAACCTCTGGGGTAGCTCCTTTTGCTATCATAGCCACCTCTGGAACAACTCCCTCAATTGTCGCTACTTCCGCGTTCATAGCTTCAGTGGGCGTTGACATGATGCTACGTAATAACTCCTGAATCGCTTGTGGCAATGTCTCAAACATAGAACTTGCTAGCAAAAGTTCGAAGGTTTCACGATTCATGTGCGCCTGAGAGCTCAACAACTCAATTCTCAAAATGCCAAGTGTTTTTCGTTGGGCAGCCACCTGTAATTTATAGGCACTTTCAAATTCAAATCGACGTTCCCCCAAAAATTGGTTCATTAATGCTAGATTGGCAGTAGATTTTTAGAGATCTGGTCCATAAAGTCTACCTTAAATGCCGCCCCCCCCCCCCCCCCCTTGCTCCATTTGGCCATTTTTTCATCATCAAATCATGAACAGTGACTTTAACGATTAATTTCCGACTGCTCTGCATGACTACTTCCTTGGTAGCACAACCCCTTATGTGCTTCCATGGGAATTATGACATATCTTCGTTCCACGCCGTTCCCCGATCACGCAGCTCTTTAACCCGGGAAGTGTAGTTTATAGTCCCACGCTTCCTTTTAGCTGCCTGGACTGCTAAGACTTTGCTTCCCTCATATAGTCACCTAACTGGATCACCGGTATATGGCTTCAATCGGCTGCCATTCACCTTCCCTAGGAAGGGTTCTCCATTCAACTGAACTGCTCCACCATTGGTAATCTCCTTGATGACATATGGCACTGGCCAGTGCATTCGAAATTTCCCTGGAAATTTTTCAAACTTAATGTCATATAACAAGACTAGATCATTTACCTTGAAGGTGCACAGTTTGATGTGTCGATCGTGCCATGCCCTTTCGCACTCCTTTTGAACTTGTGGAGGAAATCCATCTAGAAATCAGTCCTCCTCAAGCTTTGCTAGCTACACGAGCCTCTCTTCCAGGGCTTCGCGGTCTGCCATTCCTGTGAGTGCCACTATGCACAGACTAGGTACAATGTATTTCATTGGCATCACAACTTCTATGCCATAAACGAGTTTGAAAGGCATTTCCCTAGTCAAATTCTTGCAAGTCGTTTTGTAGGCCCATATCACCGCTAGTACGCGCACATCCCAGTAATTTCTTTGAGCATTGCAGACCTTTGTTAGTGTGTTCTCCAGTATCTTATTGAATGTTTCCACCATCCCATTGGCCTATGGGTGATAAGGCGTACTCTTTTGATGATACACCTGAAATTTTTCTGTCAACACACTGATTGTTTCGTGAAGAAAGTGCATACCACGATCACTCATCAAGATCTTTGGACAGCCAAATCTTGTTAATACGTATTCAAAAATAAAATTTGTTGTTGTCGCGCCTGTACAGTCCTTCATAGGCTACGCCTCCACCCACCTGGTCAAGTACTTAGTCACGGTGATGATGTACCGCGCACTTGTCTTCCTTCCTTGAGGGTGAATTGGATCCACAAAGCCAATCACCCATTTCTTGAATGGTTGTAATGTCACCTGCGGCATCAAAGGTAGTTCATCCATCCGCGATGGCCTGCTAGTCCTTTGACATGCATCGCATGCCCTAAAATATGCCTTCACATCCTTATGCAGGGTTGGCCACCACAACCCAGCACGCAGAACCTTTTGTGTTGTTGCTTTTCCTACATAATGTCCTCCTATGATGCGGTCGAGCCAATGGTCGACAGCGCGCGCAATCTTATCTTCAAAATCTTCCAATCTCCTTACTAACTCTAGTGTCCAAACAATCGGATTGTTAAGCCTCCACCTTCCTTGGTCTTCTGCCAACTTCGTGATCCACTCATATAATTCAACCCGGAAGGAACAGAAGAAGATTTCGCGTATTTCTGTGTACAGGTATCTATCCAACCACTATTCTTTCATCAATCGTGGATTCGTGTTTTCTTGCGCAATGAATTCGTGGATCTTTCTATCCAACTAGTTTTCAATCTCTTTCTTAGTTGGATTCCAATGATATGAAATCACACATCCCGTTATGCAAATCCCGGTCTCGGAAATGGAACCATTTGTTGGCTTGATGGGCCTTGACCCAGGTTCAGCATTAGGCAGCCAAGAAAATCCCTACACTACTAGCCCTTTCGACATCAGTCCACGAAGCACAAACTGAAGTATCACCCGAAGCAGCATGGGGGGATGCAAGAACCAAGTTTCCTCACCCTAATATGGTTGTGATGTCGATTTTCTACCTTAATCCCTGCCTTCGCATAGATCAGTAAGCCTTTAGGGCTTATCAATGTGTTTCCTCTTCCGTCTTTCAGAACCTCCGCGAAGGTATCCGACTATCCTTCACACAACCCTAAACAATGATTCATGTAGTTACGCGCCTCTGAACTATGTTACTATCTCGTTTCCCTAATTATCTTAGTGGTTAGCCAACTTTATCATGCAATTAAGATTACCCTCGCGTAAACATACATTATTACTTGTGTTCAAATAACAGATAGAAACTGAGACATTCGCGCATCAATTTAACATTATAATGTAAACCCATAACTTAACATATCATAATCGGATGCAATAATCAGAGACAAAAAACACAGTGATTCCATAACACTTCTCTTTATTTACGATTCAAGTTCCTAGTATAGTCTCTATCTACCCTGCGCACATAGCTACAGGGGTCTGCGCACTTAGTTGCGAACTTCCACCCTAGGCCTCTACGCACTCAGCTGCAGAGCCTCTTCCTACGCTAAGACTCTCGCTCTTAACTCACCCAAACTTACCAATGACTCTTGACTTCTAACTTACTTACTGTACTGTATACTTAGATCTTCTAAGACTTCCCTTTGTATACAATCTCATGGTCCACGGACCATGGGTAGATCTCCAAAACCGACACAACTTATCTAGACTAAGGGCGGAAAACCATTTTAACTTTAGACATCTTCATGCTCCGCGACCACAAAATGCAAAGACTTTACATTTATTTACGCAAAATTTGGGCCTTCTACCCCAAAACTTGGGTGTTTAACCCCAAAATTGACCCCTAGAGGACATGTTCCCAACATGAGTCTAGTGAGATAACTATCAATCCGAGTGTACCAAGCTCTGGGTGATTTTTTGAGACCGTACAATGCTCACCTAAGTCTTCACACATTAGACTCCTTATCAAATGTCTCAAAACCTTCTGGTTGCTCTATGTACACTTCCTCCTCAATGACACCATTGAGACATGTTGTTTTTACATCCATCTAGTGGATCTTCCACCCCATCTGCGCATCCAGTGCAAGAATTGATCTAATGGATGAATTCCTTACTACGGGAGCAAATGTTTCCTCATATTAAATTCCCTCAACATGAGAGAAATATTTGGCCACAAATTTGGCCTTATACTTCTCTATGCTTCTGTTTGCTGGATGCTTACCTTTGAAGATCCATTTCAAACCCACAACTGATTTTTCTATCGGTCTTGGGACAACTTCCCAAATATTGTTCCTTATGATGGATTCATATTCTTCCACCATTCCATCAACCCAAACTGGTCGCTCAACTACTTCCTCAAAATATGACAGCTCAGTCTCTACAAGCTTTGTCATTAGATCCACATAGTTAGTGTACCTCTCAGGTGACCTCCTTTTCCTATGAAAATTTGAAGGAGCTCCCACATTCTCCCTTGCATCCTACACTAGTCTTTCATATTCCCTTGTTATTTTTCTACCTTTTCTGGATAGTTCTACTTGAGTGGATGTCTCCACTTTACCTCCTCTATACTCGTCCATTTGTGTCTGCTCCACAACTTCCTGAGGCTCCTCCTTTGGAGCTAAAATCTCCTCTTCTGGTGGGATTTGAAGCTCCCTCTCAAGATAGCATCTCATTGCTTTCTCCTCATCAAAAATTACATTCTTTCGCATAACTTTTATTCTGAGGGAAGGTAAGTAAACCTAGTAATTGTGTGGAGTTTCGATGTAACCCACAAAAACTCCCAACTCTGTTGTTGGCTCAGGTTTCTTCCTCGAATCTTTAGAGACATGGTAGCAAATAGAGGCTCCAAATTTTTTGAAATGACACAGATCTGGGTTTCTCCCTGAGAAGTCCTCCTCCAGTGTAATCATACCAAGAATCCGATGAAGACTTCAGTTGTGAAAGTAGACTGTTATGTTGCATGCCTCTTCCCACAACCACAATTGTAGTTTCAGGCCTTAGTCATGTAGCATATCTCTCTTGGCTCCCACAATGCTTCAGTTATTTCTCTCAACTACCCCATTTTGTTCTGGGTTGTGGGGATCTCTTAGTTCTCTTCGAATTCCTTCTTTGGCACAAAATTCCTTGAATTCATTCAAAACATACTTACCTCCATTGTTTCTCCTAAGATCCTTCACCTCCTTTTTGGTCTCTTTCTCAACTACTACCTTGAATTCTACAAATTTTGACAAAGTATCATCCTTCTTTTGCATGAAGATCCAACACTTTCTTGAGAAATCATAAATAAAAATAACATAGTATTTATGTCTAGAAATGGAGGAGGTTGATAAGGGTCCACAAACACAAGAGTGGACTCTCTCTAAGACTACATTTTCTTTGTTGTCTTGATCATGGAATGTGGATTTTAAATAATTCCCTAAGGTACAACCCTTTCAGATATCCTACTTCTCAAGCGATCCTTTAGGGAGGCCAATAGTTATTTGTTGCATAATTTTAAGGCTGCCATGGTGCAAATGACCAAGTCTTATGTGTCATAGTTCACCAACATCTCGACTCTCCACTTTCTCTGCCTTACTGCTTAATGCATTGAAATATTCCACATCAATTTTATACACATTCTTCACATGAACCACGATCTGCTTCACCTGCCCAGTAGCTATGTGTCTTAGAAAGGTTTCCCTTTACTGAAAATAACATCATAGCCATGATCTTCCAAAAATGCTTAAGATGAGGTTCTTCTCCAGGCCTGGTACAAACATGACATCTTTGAGGTGAAAAGGGGATCCTGACTCCCTCTTAAATAATATTGTAGCAATCTTGGTAGCACTCTACCTTTCATTCTCCCCAATCTCAATATGCATCTGGAGTTCTTTCTCCTCCAGGTCACTGAAAAACTTTCTACATCCTATCATGTGGAACGAGGCACCTGAGTCCAAGTAACACACACTCCCCATCATAATATTGGCCATGATCCAAACTTAAATAGGAACGCGAAAAGATACAGATATAACCATAAATAAAGAGATGTAGTAGAAATAACACTTCATTTCATTAATATCAAAATATTAAAATATGCTTACAAACAGAATGGAAATAAGTTAGCTAGGGTGATGGGAGCTTATCTCTGAGAAGAGATGTGGCAGTTACATGCCTTTGAACTGTGTTATAATGAGTCTCAAGGGCCTATTTATTATTTAACAGCAAGGGTAAACCCTAACCCCAGGAGATGTAAGGTCAAGAGTTTGTGGGCCCCGGTGGGGTTAGTTGGGCACCCAACTTCCCGGGGTCATAACTTGGTCATATTATCTCTGTTTTGCGTGTACGATACTTTGTTGGAATGGTTTCTCCAAGTACTACAAGACTTACAATAGGATCATAGTCATGCGGCTATGGGCTTGCTGCGGACCTAACAAAGACACCATTTAGGGGGTCAAAATTGCTTCAGAAGGTTAGGACCCAAAAAAACTTCCAAAAATAGTAAATGTTGAAATAAACAAGGAAACAGATGAAACTAAATGGAGGTATAGGTGGAATAGGTGGGTGGCCACCAATATCCACCAGGATTAGTCCTCCCCCCTTAGGAATCAATGGTCGCCATTGCATGTAGAACCTCCATGAGGTGAGGAAATTTCTGTTGAACCTGGTCCCTGGTGAACCACTTTCCTTGGTGAAGGAATTGGCCTACTTTGACAACTCAATATAGTTGGATCCTCTATTGCCGAGTGTTTTTGATCTACATTTCCATGAGATGATCAGTAGTGGCTGGTTCCATCCAATCTGGGTTGAGCTCTGTTGGTGTGAGTTGTTCTGCAATGTTAGATGTGTTCAACAATGGTGTAAAGTATGGCCGAAGGTTGTCTACATTGAACAATGAGTGCAGACCAACGAACGGTGGGATTCTGAGCTTGAAGGCATTGTCACCTACAACCTTGGTGATGGTGAATGGCCCATATCGAAGTGGGTGAAGCTTGTGGTGGGACCTAGCAAGGCACTCCTTCTGAAAATGTAGCCAAACTTTGTTGCCCACTTGGAACTTGTGTGGCACTCAATGTTGATCATGGCACTACTTGTACTTAGCATTCGCTCTGTCCAATATATCATGGACTTGCTGGTAGATGTGTTGAATGCGCTCAATGAATTTGTTAGCCTTGTCAGCTTCAGAATGGACATGGGTTGAATCTGCCTAAGTAGCTACAAATAGTATGTCCACATAAATGGGACATAATGGTTGAAATCCCAGCCCTACCTGAAAGGGTCTATGGCCCGTTGAGCTATGGAGAGCTTTGTTGTAGTTTTTATGGACATAGGGGAGGCTTTCATCTCATGTGAGTGGATGCTTCGAGTTTTACATGCGCGGAATGTGTACGATCATACTATTGACGACCTTTGTTTGACCAATATTTTGGGGGTGGAATGTCATGGACTTATTAAGTTTTGTATCCAGCATCGACCAGAGACTTGACTAAAATGCACTTAGGAATCTATTTTCCTGATCTGAGATAATGGACTATGGGATCCCAAAGTGTACCCACACTTGCTCAAAGAAGATCTTATTAGTGGCCTTTGTTGTGATACACTTCTTGCAGACCGCCATGATGACCATCTTAGAGAATCTGACGACAACCATGAAAATGCATTTGTTGTTGTGCTTAGTAGAGGGAAGGTCTAACATGTAATCCATGGAGACAGATTACCAAGGTCGACTAGGAGTAGGTAGAGGAGTATATAGGCCCTATGGTTGGTTTTGCAATGGCACTAGCGGTGCAGGATCTAATGTACTTCCCAACATCCTGACGAAGTTTTGACCAATAAAAATACTTTTGTAGTACCGCCACTGTTTTCTCTACTCTGAAATGTCCAATGACCCGACTGCAGTGCACCTCCTAAATCATCCTGGCACACTTGCTTGAAGGAACATAGATGTGTCCCAGGTGGTATAACAGTGCATCCTAAAGGTGAAAATTTGGAACTTTCTTCCCTTCCATGAGTGTCTAGTATATGCTACCAAATTCTACACCGCTTTGGTAAATATGCGGCCAACCCAAAGTATCGTTCCTACAGGATTTGAGCATAGTGATCTGTGCCATAACTAGTGGTTGGTGGAGGCAATCTGCAACATTATTGGTGCTTCCCTTCTTGTACTTAATGTTCAAATGGAACTGTTGGAGGTAGGTGGACCATTTCTGATGGCGATCATTTTTCAACTTCCCTTGTGTCTATATGAATTGCAAGGGTCGATGGTCTATTTGGATGATCGTTTCCTTCCCTAGAATGTAATGCTTCCATTGATGAAAGGCTTGCACAATGGAATACATTTATTTATCGTAAGTGGGATACTTTCAAACTGTGTCTGAAATTGTCTTACTATGGTAAGCCATTGGATACCCCTCCTATGTAAGAAATGCACCAATAGCATAGTCAGAGGCATTTGTCTCAATATCAAATTGTTGTTGCAGGTCTGGTAATGTGAGCACTGATGTAGAGCAGAGGGGATGCTTCAACTCGATAAACACCTTCTATTGGGTTTTGAACCAAAAAAACTTTCTTCTTTTTTTTCGCTCTGCCCTTGGTGACTTGACTCAAAGGCTTAGTTATATGAGAGAACCCCAACACGAACCTGCGGTAGAAATTGGCAAGACCCAGAAAGTTGCGGAGCTCTATTATAGTGGTTAGGGATGGCCAATCCTAAATGAATTGTATCTTGGTTGGGTCCACATGCACACCCTGCTCATTAATGACGTAACCTAGATATTGAACTTATGTCATGCCAAAAGTGAATTTCTCCAAATTATCACACAACTTGTGTTATCGCAGGGTTTGAAGGACCTGTTGAATATGGTGGAGGTGATCTTCCTAACTTTGGCTGAAGATCAAGATGTCATCTAAATACACCACCATGAATGCATTGGTGAAGGGTTGCAAGATGTCGTCCATCAATCTCATGAAGGTTGCGGGGGAATTTATCAACTTGAAAGGCATGACCAACCATTCTAAAAGGCCCTCCTTGGATTTGAAGGTAATCTTCCACACATCGGAAGGTTCAATAAGCACCTAGTGATAACCATCCTTCAAGTGAATATTGCTTAAATATTTGACCCCCTTGAGTTGTTACATAATGTCATCAATCCGTGGGATTTGGTACCTATTCTAGAGAGTGATCTTGTTCAGTGCCCAATAGTTAATACATAGTCTCCAAGTCCCATCCTTCTTCTATACCAATACAATTGGGCTCCCATAGGGTGATGAGCTTGGCTTGATGTGCCCTTTCTACAACAACACCTAAATCTGCCTCTTGATCTCATCGTTCTCCAGGACAGAGTGTCGATAGATCATTCCATTGGTAGCAGCGCGCCTGGGGTCAAATCGATGGAGTTCTTGACCTTAAAGTGAAGAGATATCCTTGTAGGTGAGGCAAAAATGTCCCTGTACTCCTCCACGACCTTGTCCATTTTTTGTTGTTGTGCGAAGGAGCCTTGTCTGGAAGTCATAACCTTATTCTTTCCCTCAGGGCCAGTCATAAGGAAAATGAATTTCCTAGTCTGGGAAATGCTTTTATTACATTTATTTGTAGTGATCAAAGAGATGGCGTTAGGTAGGGCTACGTCCAATATCTTGTACAACTTATTTCCCAAAGTAATAATCATAGAGCAAGGTCTAGACTCATATATAGCATGTTGCTTCCACAAGTATGGTTGTCCTAATAATACATCACAAACTTCAAGAGGAGCATCATCACACAGTACCTCATTTGTTAAGGGCTTGATGTTGTAGGGAAGGCGGCACTGCTGGCTGACGCAAAGATCTCGTCCTTGGTGAAGCCACTCGATGGTGTACGACTGCGAATGTTGATTCAGATCTTGGGGGGAGGTCCCCAAGATCTAAAAACTTGAAATGGATCTTGGGGGGAAACCCCTAAGATCTGAAAGATTTCAATGCCAGAAAGAAAATGAGAGAATAGACAGTAAATAAAACCACAAAGAAACATTTTATTAAAACAGAGAATAATTGTAAAAGCTACACTGTGTTGGACAATAAGTCCTTTGACAAAATGTGACTTGTTACTTATAACCTTTTTCAGTTACAATACCACGGGTAAATTCCATGGGTGAATGAATACCATGGGTGGATGTCACAATACCATGGGAAAATACCATGCATGAATGAATACCATGGGTGAATGCCACTTACAATACCATGGGTGGATAAATATCATGGGTGGATGCCACTTACAATACCATGGGTAAATTCCATGGGTGGATGAATAACATGGGTGGATGAATACCATGGCTTGATGCCATCTTCTATTCGAGTCATTCCTCCCTCCTTAAGAAGCAATGGTCCCCATTGCGTGAAGTTCCCTCTTTTGAAACCTTTGTTGAATATGAAGAGTCATTGCAGAGAAGGGTTTTATGTGGTTAACCCATAACCATGATGAACGAAGATCCGGGGATAGAGAAACCCTGTAATGCTTGTGACCAACTGTGATACTGACAGTGTGCAGTCTAGAAAATGGACTTCGATGAAGTGTGCGTTTGTGGATGACCCATAACCATGAAAAACGAAGATCGAAGGATAGAGATACCATGTAATTCTTGTGACCAACTATGATACTAACAGTGTGTGGCCTAGCAAATGGACTTCGATGAGAATGATTTTGTGCAGTTGACCCATAACTGTGATGTTAATTGTTGATGAAGTAGCAAGTGCCTACATAGCCGGGGGTGGGAGGGAATTTCTCTAAAGAACCCAAGCCTACTGTTGTTATGCTGAAACTAATGAATGTGAAGCAGGTGTCTACTAAAGCGGGGTCGGAGGGGATGTCTCTAAAGGGAACCCACTCCAAATGCTGCTCCATATTTAAAATGGACATAACTTGGTCAATATAACTAAGAATATTTATTATAACATGTTTTTGGAAATAGGATGACCATTCTTCATCTTCCCATGTGTCGGAAATCCTTATCTGGACACTCTGGAATCTCATATTTGCGTTGCAACTGTTCCACCATCACAAAAGTTTTGAAAAATATAGTTGATTTTAAATCAACGATATCTCCCACATTCGAACTCCGATTCGACCCATTTGGTTTTTGAAATTGGGTGATTTTTCAAGAGAAGCTCATATATGCAATCATTGTTCTGAAATTTTACACAAAAACTACAAGAAATGATAGGAGAGTCGTCATCCACCAGTTGCCATCGGAAAAAAATTCTACAACATCGCTGATTTTAAATCAGCGATATCTCCCTCATCCAAACTCCGATTCAGGCAATTTATTTTTTGAATTTTCATATTTTTTTGCAAGGAATCTAGATCTGTTATTTTTTTTTTTGTAAAATTTCACCAAATGTTTCAGATCTTATCTGCAAACTCGCCACCCAAAAAAAATTCCCTCAAAAAAATGAAAAAAGAAAAATTATTCGTTCTTGGCCCACGAAAGTGCTCTATGGAGGTCACATCTCGTGCCTGAAGTTTGTTGAATATTTCTACAAAATTTTGAAACTTAAATATGTATTAAACCCTCATTCCCATGGAATCATAACCTGCTCTAATACCACTAATCCGGATCTTGGGAAGAGGCCCCTAAGATCTAAAATATTGAAATGGATCTTGGGGGGAAGCCCCCAAGATCTGAAAAATTGCAATGCCAAAAATAAAATGAGAGAATAGATAGTAAATAAAACCAAAAAGAAACTTTTTATTAATATAGAGAATAATTGTAAAAGCTACATTGTGGTGGACAATCTGTCCTTTTACAAAATGTGACTTGTTACTTATATCCTTTTTCGGTTACAATACCACGGGTAAATTCCATAGGTGAATGAATACCATGGGTGGATGTCACAATACTATGGGAAAATACAATGGGTGAATGAATACCATGGATGAATTCCAATTACAATACCATGGGTGGATGCCACTTACAATACCATGGGTAAATTCCATGGTTGGATGAATAACATGGGTGGATGAATACCATGGGTTGATGCCATTTTCTATTCGGATCAAATGTGTTGTCGTCGATACACCTAGACGCTTCATGACCTCTATTGAAATGAGGTTCATTTGACTCCCATTGTCAATAATGAACTGTAGTGGAGAACCCTTCACCCACATATGTGAGTGGAAGAGGCTTTCCCCCTCCTCTAGATCTTCATGCTCATTCTACTAGATCTTGGTGATGGCCACGATGGCACTGGGCTCTGCGTCAATGGTCTGCTTCCCTTTTTCATTCCCCTTGTCAGGTTCTGACCTAGATTCAGAACATGTGTTTGATTCATAAGCCTTCATCTCGGCCACCAGTGGTTGTTGCACTCACTTTTGTTGTGATTGGATCTCTTATGGAACTCACACCATTTTCCCATGTCCTTCTTTGTCTTCGTGGTGTTGTTTTTTTATTGCGGCTTCGGCGCATTGTCCTGGGTCGCCCCGCCTTGGATTTGGCCTTTTCTTTGTGGTTTGGGGGTGCCTTTTCCTTGCTTTGGATTTGCATATCAAAAGTTTTACTTCTTCTATTTAAACTTCTACTCAATCTTGACACCATATCAATGTGTCTTGTCAAGTGAGGAGATGTCCAAGAACTTCATCTCGTCCTGGATGTACTTGTGTAGATAGACGTAGTACTTGAGTGCCAAATTCTGCTAACAATCCTTGATACCTAACTTCGTGTGGAGGGTATGGAAAACATTTGTGAACTCCGGCACATCTTGGTCCCTTCCCTACCATAGCGTGGTCCACTTTATATATTTATCTTCATAGCTCCCGACAGGGTAATACTGTTCCTTGATGGCATGTCAGAAAGAAACCCAAGTGGTTATGGATGAAAGCAATGAGGATTCCCTCTCATTATTTTTCTCACAGTAGGTTTCCCACTAGTCCTCGATGTGTGGGGTGGCTTTGAGAAGTGCAAAAAGTAATTTTTTTCCCGATTGGAAAAGCCATGAATTGAAAAATGTCCTTCCAATATATTCAACAATTTATCTACGTTGTCTGCATCTATTTGGCCCTCAAATATGGAAATATCAAAGTTAAATTGTACCTTAAAAGGAGTGGCACCTCGAGAGTGGTTGTTGGATGAAGATGCATCACTTGTGGGTAGCTGTCAGAGGATTTGAGCAAAGTTATCCATCATCGCATTCGCTTGTTGCTCAAGAGTTTCTTTGAGCAATATTTTGAAAGGATCTCCTAACCCCTCGTCTTTCTTTTCTTCCACCATGGGAGGTCATCGAGGTTTATGAGGCTATTCTTGCAAAGGTTCAGCCAATTCGAGCCTTAACTACTTATACCCTAACCTCATTGGGGACATGCAAATAAAAACAGAGAAGGAGAAGACCGCTCTAATATAACTAATCCAAACTTAAACAGGAATGCAAAAAATTACAGATATAACCATAAATATAGAGATGCAATAGAAAAAACACTTCATTTCATTAATATCAAAATACTAAACTATGCTTACAAATAGAATGGAAATAAACTAGCTAGGGTGATGGTAGCTTATCTCTGAGAAGAGATGTGGCAACTACATGCCTCTGAACTATGTTACAATGAGGCTCAAGGGCCTATTTAGTATTGAAAAACAAGGGAAAACCTTAAACAACCAAAACCCTAACCCCAGGAGATGTAACATCAAGCGTTTGTGGGTTGCTTTGGGGTTAGTTGGGTAGCCAACTTTCCGGGGTCATAACTTGGTCATATTATCTCTATTTGACGCGTACAATAACTTGTCGGGAAGGTCTCTCTAAGTACTATAGGATTTGTGGCAATTCCATAGCCACAACCTACTGTGTATGTCAAAAAAACGCCGTTTAGGGGGTCAAAATGGCTCCAGAAGTTCAGGACCCAAAAAACTGCTAAAACTAGTAAACGCTGAAATAAACAAGGAAATAAATGAAACCAACTAAAGGTCTAGGTGGATTCGGAAAGTGGCTAGCAATATCCACTTGGATCATGCCATACATGCAATCAAGGTGAATTCTAATTCGAACTGTGAAGCCATTGCTTCATGCTTCTCCTCTTAAGTTCTTCTTTCTAGAATTTTTGTGTGGACACTTTGTAGCATAGTGCTTGAATTCATGACAATTGAAGCATTTTATTTTGGACAAGTCTTTCTTCTTTCCCCTTTGTTGGATTATAGTTATTTTAGATTTCTTCCCTTTTCCCTTCTCTCCCCTCCCAACGAATGCAAAATTCTTGTAGAAATTACGATGTAGATTTGCAATTGCTCATGATTTTTTAATCAAAATCACAAGACACAAACCTACTCTACTACTCTGTAGATATTAATTCACAATATAGAACAAAAATTTTAGACATGCAATAAGAAATAACACTCATGCAACAAGTTTTATTTTACAGAGGAAACCAAACTGCTAAAAACCCCAATGTTTGCTTGCATTAAATCAAAAGAATAGATATGTATTACAATTGCTTTGCTCAACTGAGAAAACTTTGCAAGTGCATAACCTATCTCTATTTTCACTTAAAGGATCTAACCTAGACTTAGTCAAATTTTGACTCTGATTGAGCTCCTATTTTCTTCCATTGTTCCTTGAGAAATTAGGACCTTTTTATTTAGTAAATTCCTCAAATTGATTGTGCAATTCCTTTAGACTGATCCTCTAAATGCATGCAACATCTATACACTCAATATTAGTCTAAAATTGATGTTACACTACCTTGGAATCTCCACCTCAACTGGGTAACTCAAATTTTGTGCATGCATGAACTATTTTAGGTTGATTGATTAGTTAATTCAACGATCACTAAGCTTTACTAAAGTCGCACTACTTAACTAACCTTCAACTAGTTCCTCTAAAATTTGGAACTAGTTTAATTGAAAACAACCTGAGATGACTTACCTTGGCTACTAAAAAATAGCAATCAAACATGCTAAGTTGAACTCTATCTCCTCCAACTTGAATTTATTGAGTAAACTGGGTGACATAAGCCATGTCACATAATTTAACATCATCTAAGTTTTTTGTTGATGTGGAAATTTGAAATTTTCTCAATTTAATCAAGACAAAATCAAATTGAGAATTTTTTGTTGCATTTTTCAACACTCCCTCTCAACAAGAAAAGGATTATCAACTAACCCTATCCCACACTTGTGGAAATCGAAGTTACCTCTTGAAAAGGCCTTCATAAAAAAGTCAACATCTTGTTCCTTTGTTGGAATGTACTGCAACAACATTATCATCCTTTGTACACAATCTCGTAAATGATGATACCAGATATATATATGCTTGGATCGATCGTGAAAAACAAGATTCTCAGAGAGCTTGATGAAACTCTGATTATCACATTAGATCACATTCGGATTCATCATCTGACCAAAAAATCCAACAAGTATCTTTCTCATCCAGATCACCTTACATGATGCTTGACTTGCAGCCATGTATTCTTCTTTTGTCGAGCTAGGCACCATAGACCTTTGCTTCGTGGTGTACCAGGAAACTGCTGCAGACCCAACACTGAAAATTCCACATGATGTACTCTTTCGGTCTAATGGACTTTCCACCCAATATGCATCTTTGAAGCCACATAGCTTCACTGCCTCTGTCGTATGTACCATAGTCAAAACTGGGTAGTGCCTCTAAGGTATAGTAGAACATGCTTAGCTACCCTCCAAAATAATTTGGTTGACCTAACCATAACTTGGCTCAGTTGGTTGATTGCATAGCACATATCTAGTCACGTGTTCACAAGATACATCAGTGCACCCACTAGTTGTCGATAAATGGTAGCATCCACTTCCTCACCTGAAGTTGCATCCTCATTCCTCTAGTTGGTCACTAGAGGTGTCTCCATGGGTTTAAAACTATCCATGCAGAACCTCTATATTATCTCATTTGCATACTTTCCTTTAGAAACAAACAGTTCCCCATCGCCTTGCCATATTTTCAACCCGAGGAATTAGTGTATGAGACCCATGTCCTTCATTTCAAACCCCTATCGCCATTTAAAATCAAATCATCAACATAAAAGACAATAATGAGAAATTTACCTTCTACCAAGATATGATAGAGGTTTGCATCCACCTCACTTTTGGTGAAGCCTAAACTTGTGAGATAATTATCGGTCTTGGTGTACCAAGCACGGGGTGTTTGTTTGATACTATACAACGCTCACTTGAGTTTGCACACATGAGACTCCCGATCAAAAGTCTCAAGTCCTTATGGTTTCTTGATATACACCTCCTCCTAAATAGCTCTATTAAGGAGTGTTATTTCTACATCCATCTGGTGGATCTTCCACACCATCTACGCAGATATAGCAATAATTGATCTAATGGATGAGTACCTTGCTACAGGAGAAAAGGTTTCCTCATAGTCAAACCCTTCAACTTGAGAGTACCCATTGGCCACAAATCTGGCCTTGTACTTCTCTATGCTTCCACCTGCTACCTGCTTCACCTTGAAGATCTATCTCGAACCCACAACTAATTTATGTTATGTTCTTAGGATCACTTCCCAAACATTGTTCTTTACAATGGATTTGTATTCCTCCACCATTGCATCAACCCATATAGGTTTCTCTACTACTTCCTCAAAAGAGGATGGCTAAGTCTCTACAAGCTCAGTCATTAGAGCCATGTAGCCAGTGTACCGAACTGGTGACTATTGATCCCCTGTTTTGTGCCTATCACTACAACTTTTTCATCCCTATTTAGGTCTTTTTGGCATCCCCAAACCCACTTACTTGCTATTCTACTATCCTAATCACTGTTCCAATCCCCATTTTGAGGTAAAGTCTTTTATGATTATATTTTTCTATTTATTGGTGAAATTTAGTAGATATAAGTAGAGACTCCCTCAACTAACTTATTATTATGATTGAAGTGTAAACCTTCTAGGAATGTGCAGGATGACAACAGGGAGCAGCAGGCAGTGAACCAAGAACTATCTTAAGTTCGGTACCTAACCGCATGTTTCTGGATGGATAGACTGCTACACCAAGGATCCGTGATTATCATCTCTGACTGGAGTAAACACTAAGTTTGCGATCGGTTACAGATTATTGAACCAATATGGAACAGTTGTTCAAAGCTATCCGCTCTGAAGGAGTAGATTAGTTGGACTGTTACGATTTACCATCTTTAGTTCAGTAGTTTAAACTTAGTTAAATGCCTATAAAAGTCTGTGATGTAATATGTTAAGTTAGCGCTCAAACGTTGAAGTATTTTCTATGTATTTCATGACTTGTTTTTAATCGAAGATATCAAAAATGGTTCTGCCTTGAATTTGGATTAAGCGTTTGATGAATTGCTGATGATGACCAGTTGATTGTGTTCAAAATCTTTCCTCTACAGTAAGTTAGCTAGCTCCCAGGTGTGGTCGGGCCCACCCATCTGGGTTAGCTTTGTATATTGCATAACAGTGACATTGTGTGATTAGTTACAGTCAATTCTTCTTTCACTGTGAATTAGTGTTGTTTGGCTTGCTGCATGCGAATTTTCTTAATTCGGTTGTTTAGAAGATGTAGATGTGTTGATGTTTCTTTTAAACCCTTTGTTTCCATAATCTGCAATTGAATTCCTGTGTGATCCTCATTTTGCTTCCAGAACAACGTTATGCTATGTCCATAAACCTTGCTATCGTATTGATTTACAATCAACAGAGGTGTGCTACATGGTCATTTGATGAATGAAACGAATTTGTTTATCCATTGATAGTGTCGCAATTACTTTGATACTTAAATCTCTTTAGTGATCAGGAATGAATGGGATTCGAGCTAATTAAAGTGAGATTAGTCTATCCACCAAATTGTTCTTCGTTTCCTCTAAAGAACTGGATCGAATTGACTCTCCGTTGAATTATTTTGCAGGCAATAAGACATAAGGAAATCCTCATTGATTGTTTGAAAATTGTAATTAGTATACCCTTGGTTTGGTTTTAAGATGATTGGATTGATGATTAAGATTTCTTTCATAAGTGTTGGATGATTTACTATCACTTTAGCCCTGTTTCATTTGGAAAATAGACTCTTGGATTGATTAGTATACTATGTGGATTGAACATAGAATACAAAAGAATGCTTTGGGTGATTAACTGTTAAATGCAAATTCATTAGTTTAGTTAGATAAATGATTTCCCCTGTTTTGTGTGATGATCAATTTCATTAGTTTTTTTGGATAAATGATTCCCCATGTTTTGTGGAGTGATTGACTACATTTCTCATAAGTTAGATATAATTTAGATTTTAACATCAGTACGTTGGTTCCAAGTAAGGTTATTTGCAAGTAAGGATTGATGTGATTACAGAGTGATTTAAGGTACAGTTTCTGCGAAATTGTTTGATTGGATTGCTATGTATTGAGTAGACTAGATGCTTGAAGTTGTTTTCATCATTATGATTAATTATGACTTGTAAGTGGTTTGATTGCAAATATAGAATTGAGTTAGCAAGTTATAGAGTGAAATAGAGTGATTATTCAGTTCAATACTTAACTTCCAAAATCCTTGTTAGTAGGGTAACAAGCCATTAGGTACAGATTGCTATTAGTACAGACTGCTTGGGTATTGAATAGCTATTACAAGTAGAATATCTTTGTTTCTTTTGGTTATAAACTGGAAGAGCTAGAACTAGCATTTGAGTGTTTGGTTGATTGAGTCTTGTGTGATTAGCAGTTCATTTTCATTACTTAAGATCAGTCATAAATAGTTTAGTAGCTTGTTAGGTTTAGATTTGAATGCTAGGCAGAGTTGGTAAAGATTTCTGAGATCTCTAGGTTAAATTTGATTGTTGGGTCTGCTTATGACAGATAAATGTTTGCAAGTGTTAATGTGTTTATTACTCCACTAATTGTTATGAGGAGATGTTAAAACTCTAATTTTGCCTTGAACGAAGAAAGCACAAGGGAACTTGTGCTTACAAACCCCAGGTTGACAATTAATATTAAGAGATTTAATTTGACAATTTAATCTCTCAATAGTGACCTCTATGCCTGCTCTGATTTGAAGGAGCACCCACATTCTCCCTCAAATCCTGAAAAAGTCTCTTAGCTTCCCTAGTCCTTTTTCTGCTTTCTTTGGATTGTTCTACTTAAGTGGATGTCTCCACTCTTTTCTCCTCAATTTGTGGCTACTCCATAACTTCTTGAGGTTCCTCCTTTAGAGCTAAAATATCCTCCTCTGTTGGGATCTGAAGCTCCATCTTAAGAGAGCACTGCATGTATTTCTCCTCATCAAATTTTACATCCCTTCATAGAACTATCATTATGAGGGATGACAAGTACACATGGTAGTTGTGGGGAGTTTCTATGTAACCCACAAATACCCCAATTTTAATGTTAGCTCTAGCTTCTTCCTTGATTCTTTGGAGACATGGCAGCAAACAAAGGCTCGAAAAATCCCAAAGTGTGACACATCCAACTTCCTCCCCAAGAAAACCTCCTCTGGTGTAATCATGCCAAGAATCCGATGAGGACTCTGGTTCTGCAAAAAGACTGTTGTGTTTCATGCTCGAACCCATAAATGTAGAGGTAGGCCTTGGTCATGCAACATCGCCCTCACTTCTCCCACAATTCTACGGTTCTTTCTCTCAACCACCCCATTCTAATGTGGGTTGTGGGGTGCTATCAACTCTCAGCGAATGCCTTCGTTTTCAAAGATATTTTTAAATTCATTCAACACAGACTCACCTCCATTATCACTCTTGAGAGCCTTCACCTTCTTGCTTGTTTCTTTCTCAACTAGTGTCGTGAAATCTATGAACTTGGAGAATGTCTAATATTTCTTCCGCATGAAGAATATCCAGCACTTCTGTAAGAAGTCATCAATAAAAATGACAAAATATTTGTGCTTGGTAGTGGAGGCTATCAAGAAAGGTCCCCCATCTTGATGTGCATCTGCAAACATTTTTCTTCCAGGTCACTGAAAAAGTCTCTATACCCTGTCATGTTGAACGATGCACCTGATTCCAAGTACCACATGCTCCCCATCACTGTAATGGTCATGCATGCAATGAGGGTAAATTCAATCTTGAACTATAAATCCAATGCTTCACCTACTTCTCCTCCACAGGTGTTCTTTATCTCCTTCTTGTGTGGACACTTCATGGCATAATGCTAGAATTCATGACAAATCTTTCTTCTTGCCCCCTTGACTAGATTCTAGTTTGGATTGATATTTATTCCCTTTTCCATTCTTTTCCTTTCTAGCCAACGCAAATTTTTCTTCATCCTCACCCTTCGATGAAGTCCCATCTCTGGTATTCTGCCTTATTTCCTCATGTACCAAATCATATATAAGTTTTCCCAATTCGGAAGTTTATCCCTCCCATTCACTGAATCTTGATAGCTATGTCAACTCTTGGGAAGGCCTAGAAGGGCTAGGCTTACCAAGTCTTCTTTAGGGACAGTAACACCGACCCACCAAGTTCATCATGACAATGTGTAAACTTTCTCAGGTACTACAAAATTGTGTCATTCTTCTGCATCTTGATACTTTGAAGCTTACCCTTGAGTGCCAGCTTCTTGTGCTCACTATTATTCTTGAAAACATTTGTTAGTTCTTTCCACATTGCGAACAAAGTTTCCTTTCCTTGCAGATTTGAGACAATGTGATCTCGTACTCCCTCCAAGATTATTATCCTTGCCTTGGCTACATATTTATTCCACTAAGCAATATTGTGGGCATCAGATGCTTGTAGTTTTGCAACATCTGACTTAATGTATTCTAGCAATCCATTATCATCCAATATCTCCTCCATGCGATCCTTCCATGCAACACAATTAGAGGTGCCTTCCAAGGCATACTCTAGCCTTAGTCCATTGAAGGCTATCTTCTAATCTTTGAAGAAATCCTGTTGCGCTGAGCTCCAAAATCTAACCTCCTAAGAATAACTTTGAATTCCTACTCTAATGTGAATCCTTCTCTGATACCATGTAGAAATTACGATGTACATTTGCAATAGCACATGAATTTTTAATCAAAATCACAAGACACAAACATACTCTACTGCTCTGCAGACATTAATTCACAATCTAGAACAAGAAATTAAACATGCAATAAGAAATAACACACATGCAACAAGTATTTTTTTCTCGGGGAAAGAAAACTACTAAAAACCCCAATGACTGCTTGATTAAATCGGAAGAATAGAGATGTATTACAATTGATTTGCTCCACTGAGCACACCCTGTAAGTGCATAACCTATCTCTTGGCTCATTGAAAGGATCTGACCCATACTAAGTCAAATTTTGCCTTTGCTTTAGCTCTTATTTCCTTGAATTGTTCCTTGAGAAATTAGGCCCCTATTATTTAAGAAATTCCTCAAATTGATTGCACAATTATTTTAGGATGATGCTATGTCTGCATGCAACACATGTACACTCAAGACTAGTCTACAATTGATGCTACACTACCTTGGAATCTCCACCTCAATTGGGTAACTCGAATTCTTTGCATACACTAGCTATTTTGGGCTGATTGATTAGTTAACTAGATGATCACTGAGTTTGACTAAAGTCCCATTGCTTAACTAACCTTCCACTAGTTCCTCCAAAAGTTGGAACTAGTTTGACTGAAAACAACCTCAGATAACTGACCTTGATTGCTACAAATTAGAAATCAAACATGCTGAACTAAACTTTATCTCCTCCAACTCGAATTTACTGAGTAAACTAGGTGATGCAAGCCATGTCACAAAAGTTAACATCATCTAAGATGTTTGCTAATGTGGAAATTCGATTTTTCTCAATTTAATCAAGGAAAAATCAAATTGAGAATTTCTTGTTGCATTTTTCAACGATTCTCTTCATCCTCTTCATTAGATGAACCTCCATCTTTGGTATTTTGCTTGATTTATTCTTGTACCAAATTGGACTATATGTGTTCCCAATTCAGTAATTTTTCCCTTCCATTCACAAATTCCTGGTAGCTGTGCCAGGATTTTCAAATTCCTAGAAGAGATAGGCTCACTAGGTCATCTTATACAACATTCACACCAACCCATACAAGCTCATATCGAACTTGTGTAAATTTGATGAGATACTGCAGAATAATATTTTTTTTCCAAATGTTAATGTTTCAAAGTTTATCTTTCGAGAAAAAATTTCTATGGTCAATATTATTTTCGAATAGATTAGTCAATGCCTCCCACATGGAAAATGATGTCTCTTTTCCATGGATATTTGAGACAATGTGGTCTTTCACTCCCTCCAGGATTATTCTCCTCACCTTGTCTACAACTTTCTTCCATTGGGCTAGGTTATGGGCATCAACTGATCCTGGTTTTGGAATCTTTGTATTGACATCATCAAGAAATCCATTGTCATCAATAACTGCCTCCATGCGATCATTCCAAGAAATGAAATTCGAGTTTCCTTCCAAGGCATACTCTAATTTCACTCAATTGAAGGCCATTCTCCCAACTCTGAGGAAATCCTGTTACACTGAAGCTGTAAATTCGAACCTCCTAAGGAACAACTTCGAAATTATTATTCTAATGTGTATCCTACTATGATACCATGTAGAAATTTGATAAAGTTGCAATCGCTCAAGAAATTTAATCTAAAATCACGAGACACAATTCTACTCTATTGATCTGCGAAATGAAATTCACAATTTAGAACAACATGCATAAACATGAAATGAGGAAAATCACACATACATAATGATATCTAGGGGAACCCAACAAGGAAAAACCCCTCAAGCCTATTTGTATTCATCAATGAATTGAAAAACTATTACAATTGCTAGCTCCAGCTCTGAGCTCAACTTGTGAAAGAATATTTGTTCTCCTACTCAATGAACAAGCTCTGGCCAACACTTAGCCAATTTTTTTTCTCACCAAGGCCCCTATTTCCTTGAGAAAATCCTGAGGATATTAGACACTATTCTTTAAGAATTTCCTCCAAAATTATTGTGAAATTACCAAGGATTGATCATTGATTGCATGCAACACTTGTACACTCAACACTAGTTTACAACTGATGTTACATTGCCTTGGAATCTCCACCACAACTGAGAAATTTGAATTCCTTGCATGCATGAACTATTTTTGTTTGATTGATCAGTTAATTGGATGATCTCTAAGTTAGATTGTTATCCCACTACAAAACTGACCTCCAACTAGTTCTATTAACTGTTAGAACTAGTTTAACTGAGTACAACTGGAAATAATTGAATTGGATTTCTATAAATTAGCAATCACACATGCATAAATGAACTCTAATCCCTCTAACTCGAATTTACTGAGCTAACTGAGTGACAAGAGTCATGTCACCTCAGTTAACTACCTCCAAGTTGTTTTTTGATGTGGAAATTTTAAATTTTCTCAATTTGACCAAGCCTAAGCCATATTGAGCCTTTCTTGCTACACTTCTCAACAAATTTCTACATGGTATCAGAGCCCTGAAATCACATTAGAACAATTATTTTGATTCTTTCCCTCAAGTTTTTCAAATTTGTAGCTTTAGCGTAGTAGCTTTTATTTAGATAAGGGAAAATATCTTTCAACAGATTGAGACTTGAGTATACATTGGAGGGAATTTTGAATTTCTAATATTGGAACATCTTTAGGATCATCACAAGTGCCCTAGGAGTAGCATTCTGGAGCAGCCAAAATATTGACAAGTGGGTAGTCCTTAAATTCCTCATGTATAATGATCATTGAAGAGCTAATGACTCATTAGAAGGCAGAGTTGTGGAGGCCTAGTTCAGTGGGTTGCATATGGCCAAACCACTGATAAGAGGTAAAATCCAAAAGACCCAATGAGCAAACTTCTTAATGGAGCTAGAAGGTTGCTAGTGGGAAGATTAGTGAGCCAATGTCTAGTGACACAAAAAGCAGATGTGATCATCGATATTGGTAGATTGAGGAGCAGAGAGATTTCCTACATGGAGATTGAGACTCAGAGGGAGTCTAGTTTCAGAGGAAGTATCCCTATGGAAGCTAGTACTTCAGGATCTTGGGAGGTCAGACTCATTATTGTAGTAGTTGCAACAATAGTTCAAAAGCAACATCAATAGTATGAGTAGATCAGAGTTTTCTTTGCTTGCAGCCATACCTCCAAGAGTGAGGTGGGGTGATGTAGAGCCCTAGTCCCAGATTTGCAAAGATTTAGGCAGGGTCCATAGGAGAGTAGTAGTAGTTGTAGTTTACTCTTCTCATAAATCATTACCTTGCTACAAGGGCCCACAATATACAGTAACATAAGGATCAATGTTAGTTGGTGTAGTCAAATGTTGAGGAGGACGAAGTAGTGTTGATAGCAGTGCAAGAGGCACAGTGCAGAATCAACAACAATGCATTTTTCCCAATAGATAGTTGCAGTTGTTGTAGACAGTGAGAGGTAGTGCTACAATACATTACATAGGAGTTGAATTAGGGTTGTGCAAAGCCTTTTTCTTGCTAAGAGTGAGTGTTAGAATTGTAGCAAGAAAAAGGCTCAAGTTTGACTTTTTCCTTAGTCAAAATGAGTAAATCGAATTTCCACATCAGCAGGATGACTTGGATTGCATTTAACTTGTCTACTAGTTTACTCAATAAATTTGAGTTATAAGCTAGAAGTAGAGTTGTGCATGTAGTGATTGCTAAGATTTAGCAATATAGTTGAGTTATTATTAGTTGAACTCAGTTAACTGAGATCTAGTCATTAATTGAGTCGGTTGAAGGCCATTTGCATAGTTAAGATTGTTGTTAACTCATTGATCTCTTAGTTAACTAGTTAATCAGCTAAAACTAGTCACAGTCGTGCATGGGATTCAAATTGCCTAGTTGAAGTGAAGGAAAAGGCATGTTTGTATTTATATGTGTATATTGTTGAGTGTACAGTGCTTTTGTAGTGAGCATTTGATCAATTCCTCAAGCTATTGCGCAAGGAAACAAATAATTTCTCTTATTTTATAGGGGCTAATTCCTCCAGGATTGCATAATGAAATAGGAGGCTGGAGGAGGAAAAAATTAGATAAGTTTTGGCCATAGGTCCTCATTCAACAGAGAGAACATTTTTACCTTTGCAGGTGGTTCTCAGAGATGGAGCATGCAATTGTAATAGCTTCCCTCTTCATTTGAATTAATGCAAAGAGGTTGAGGGGTTTTTCCCAGTTGGGTTCCCTTGTAAATCATTGAGTACTAGTTGTTTTGATTGTTACATGACTATGCATGCTATTCTAAACTGTGATTTTCATTCCACAAATTAGTAGAGTAGAATTTGTCTCTCTTGTTTTCAGTTCGAAATCTCCAGTAATTGCAATTTTTATCAAATTTCTACACATCAGAGAGCCAATTGTTCTAGTGAATCCAATTCTCATCAGTTGCTCTACTATTTTACTACTCGATTAATTAGTTGACCATTTAGTCGGTTGCATAGATGATTGCTTCAATAGTCAACCACTCAATTAACTATCTCTAGTTAGTCAATCACTTGACTAATTATCTCCAAAAGCTCCAAAGGTATGTTGAACCAACATAAATTTAGGTTCCAATAACCCCCTATATTACGTAAAACATATTATGTTTTCCGTAATATCCTTCGCAACCCACGCCCTCATATTAGGTTCATGATACTAGGTAAAACATAATATGTTTTTATCTAATGTCTCTCCCATCCCCCGCACTCATATTAGGTACCTAATATATTTTATCTAATACCTACCCCACATTCATATCAGGTAAAATATATTACATATTGTGTTTTACCTAATATCTCCCTCCACCTTATATTTTTTACCTAATATGGGGATCTGTAGTGATATTAGGTAGAACATGTTATATTTTTACCTAATATGGGAGTTAAGATTGGGAAAGATGTTAGATAAAACATAAGCATAAGGATGTGGTGGAGGTAGATATTAGGTAAAACATATTATGTTTTACTTAATATTTACCCCACCTAATATGCTTTACTTAAGATGGTGGGGGTTGAAGTAAGATAGTAGCTAAAACATAATATGGGATTGAGTGAAGGGGAAATATTAGATTATATACCCTTAATATATGTTATCTAATGTCTTAAGTGGCTTCACCTAATTTATCTTTCCACCTCCATGCCTAATATGAAAGTCTTACTACAAAAATTATCACGTAAAACATAATATGTTTTACCTATTCCCCATAGCCCAACCCTCACTGTAAGGTCCTTGGTTAGTAACTCGGTTGGGTGCCGGGCAGACCGGGCACAGGCACGGGCGCGCGGGCAAGTTAGCGGGCACGCGGGCGAGTTGGCGTGCACGGCGGGCGCGCAGGCGAGTTGGGCCACACGACGGGCGAGCGCGTGGGCGCACGGGCGAAGGAGCGGGCGGGCGCGTGAGTTAGGCTGTACGCGGGCAGGGCGCGGGTGCGGACGAGCTGGCCTGCACGACGGAGTGACCGACCGGTTATGCGACGAACATTTGGTGAACGACTAAGTGTGGAGCGATGGTTATACCCATGTATGGAGCGTTTGCGATGGGGGTTGGTCGACCTACGGTGGAAGGGTGAGGCCGACTTTACAAGCATTCGAACGGGTGTGTATGGCATTGTGTGGGCAGTCGGCTGGGTAGCCCGCCCACACTCAACCATGTGTATATATGTTTGCGGTTTGAGCGTTCAAACATCATTCAACTCGCTCATTTGATCATATGCACTTCGCTCTTGGTAAAGGAGTGCCTTGTGTGCAGATTTGAGGAGAGGCAAGCGCATAGCTCATGCGCTCTCCTTGGTAAAGCGCACTTGGTGAAAACGCTCACGGTGAAGGGTGAAGACGTTGGGCAAAGTGTGCCCGGGGTGATCATGCGGAGGTGTTGGTAGTGCCGGACTTGGCGAGGGTGTCTTGGTGGCTCGGGTGAGTACCCGCCCATCGTGCAAGGGTGCACAAAGGTTGTAAAAGGCTGTTTTGCCTATATTGTAAAATTGGCTAAGTATAGACTTGGATTTTGCCAAGGATACTTGTGAAGCTTGTATTATTGAAGAAAGACTGATTAATATATATTGTTGGGCAGATTCATTGTTCAGGGAGTTGCCCCTCCCTTTATATTGTGCAATTGTTGTTCTCTTTTATAATTGCTGATGATAATGAATGAGTATGGGCGTTCATTAGTATAAAGGTTATGCTTAATAATACTTGGTTGCGAAACACAAACTAAGTAAGAGAAAGTGAATTAGGCGTAGTCCATGAACATTAGTATTGGTGAAAAGAAAGTGTTCGGTGGTGCCGCACCTCGCCAAGAGCGGTTGGAAGACTACCGCAGGCCTGGGGGCGTGACAGTTGGTATCAGAGCTAGTCTGAAGACTTGGAGGAGTCTTGCAGGAGGCTGGGTGAAGCAAGTGTGCACACACTTGGAAGTTGATGACAGGTACTTGCAGGTGAAGGAAGCTGTTTCACATACAAGTGGAACAAGAGTTGGTTCATGATTGCAGGGACTTGGTGAACGTGGAGATGGCTGAAAAGGCAGAGATGGTGGATGAACCTACGATAGGTGAGTCTAGCCATAATGTAGTTGAAGCCTTCTGGTACAAAGTGTTGGAACAGATGAGTCGGTGGAGTTCTGACTGGGTTTCGATGAAGGTTGAGAACATGAAGATTCGGGAGAGCTGTTCGGAACTAAGAAGGGAACTTGAAGAACTCAAGAGCCAATGCAGAAGTACGATAGATGTTGAACTCAAGGAACTTGATGAGGAGATCCGACAAAGTGGCCTTGGTCTTCAAGAGCTCTTTGATGAAAGAGCCCAGTTAAGGAAGGAAAGTACCAGGGTGGAAGCCGAAATCAAGCAAGTTGAGGAAGAAATAAAGAAGAAGCTTCTTGGTAAGAAGGTTGTTGTTATTGAGCAGGAAGAGCTTGACTACATTGACAGGTTGGGAACTCACTACCGAGACAATCCAGAGGACATTCAGAAGTTTAGTTCTATGAACTTAGTCAGTGGACACTTGGTTGGTGCACTTGAGCAGGATGCAATAGAGGACAAACTTGAAGGAAGTCAAGCTGGACCAGGATCAAGTTGCTTAGAAGAGCCAAGCAAGGAGGTGAAGTACCTTAGGAGGAAAGTCAAGTTGGAACATGAGCCAATTAACACTTCTGAGGGCGAATTCTTGAAGAAGGTTGCTGATATAAGGCGCAAGACAAAGCCAACAGAGGGAGGTGATTCCTTGAAGCTAAGTTTTGTGCAGGTAACCGTGAAGGGCAAGAGATTTGCAGCTTTGGTGGATACGGGAGCTACTCATAGCTTCTTAAGCAGGAAGGCAGCAAAGTCTTTTGGGAAGAAAGCAAAGATGGAGAGGGAATGGAGTGCTTTCAAAGCAGTCAACTCTACCATAAGAGCTGTTGATGGTGTGTTAAAGAACACTCAGGTGAAAGTAGGATCGTGGTTTGGAAAGTTGGACTTGAGGGTTGTGGACATGGATGATCATTCTATGGTGTTGGGGCTGGACTTTATGGAGCTTGCACAAGCCATACCAATGGTGGACCGGGACATTCTCTTGATCACAGCTGAATGGAGAACCATGATGGTACCTGTTATCACTGAAAAGATTTCAAAGGAAAAGGGTAAGGTAAGGGAGAATTGGTCTTGGTTATTCTCATGCTCCTTTCATGCATAAGAAGTATATGGCAAAGCTCAGGTTCAACATACATCAGAGTTTTCCATTTAAACTCAAGTAAGGCAGTTAGCACTCAAGAAGAAGAATGTAGCTTTGAGGAAGTCAGAAAAGAAATTGATGTCTACCAACCTTGAGATTGCCCAATTCAAGGAAAGGGATTACTTACAAGGTATAAACATCAAGCAAAGGAGACAACATGGTCAGCAGAAGGATTCGAAGACAAGCATAAGAATGAAAAGCATAAAAAGGGGGAACTTTCTCTCCTTGTTTTTAACTAGTCAACTTCTAGGAGTGTTTCTGAGCAGTTAAAAAACTCATCTCTAAAAAGTGAAAGAGTTTTTCATTCCTAAGATACTTAAGTACAAAAACCTCTTCCACTTTCTCCAAATACATTATGATCTGAGAGAAATTAATGACCAAAGTTGCGTTACGAAACTGCCGTAGGTGCAGTTTTTCATCTCCTGTTTTACACCTGTTTTTCAAAGACACATTCTGGGCAGTAGGAAATATGTTTCAAAAAACAAAGAGAGGTTTTTGTTAAGCATGGATTGGTTCACAAAAGCCTCCTTCAGTTTTTCCAAATACAACTTTTATGAGAATATATGAACTCTGTCCCAAGACCTATGTTTCGGCCAGAACAGTTGCAATGTGGTTGCTATCAGTGATTGATTCCTTTAATAGTGAAAGTAAAGTGGCCATCATGGAAGCAGGGGAACACTTCTTGTGGTTGCAAATTCAGGAGCAGCTGGAGGTATATTACAATTTAAATTACTTAAAGATACAGTTGAGCCAGCTACAAGAATCTCCATAAAGAAATCTCACTGCAACGGGAATTTTGAAAGGGGAATGTCTACAAGGCATACAAGGCATCATCTGAAGCTATCAAAGGTAAAGGTAAAGGGATGTTGCTGCAAAGGTGTAATCAGATCACTTGAGAATGTTTGAGCCCTAATCGAAAAGGAAATACAAGAAATGAAGACATATACACGTGCTCAACCTTGCACTGCGAAATCACTGAAGCAACGTTTTTCAGGAAAAAAAATTGTTTTAGGTGGTTAAATTCCAGGAGGTATCTAGAGAAACTGAAAGCATATTTTTGGAAATTGAAAGAGGTTTTTATTTCTAACACATTGAAATAGAAAAACCTCTTTCATTTTCTTCAAATTGATTATGATCTGGGAGAAACGGGTGACTAAAACTTGCGCTACGAAACTGCTGTAGGTGCAAGTTTTTCACAGGCATATTTCTCTGTTTGACACAGGTTTGTCAAAGACACATTCTGGGAGGTAGGGAAGGTTTTTCAAAAAACCAAGAGGTTTTTGTTCAGCATGGATTGCTTTACAAAAGCCTCCTTCAGTTTTTCCAAATACATTTTTTACGAGAAGTTATGAGCTCTGTCCCAAGACCTATTTTTCAGCCAAAACAGAGCAAGGGACAGTGTCCTAGTTTCTAGGAACACCAAAAGGAGGAGTCATCAAGGGCCAGCTGGAAGGTTATGGGCTTCATCAAATTCGACTTCATGGATTTTTGTTTGTCAAAAGGAGTGTTTAATGCTTAGATAAGGTTGTTGTAATCATGATAAGGAGATACACTCCTAGTTGTATTAGGTCTCTAGGACTGCTAGTTAGGTGTCATTTGCATTTAATAGTTAGTTTTGAGTGTCATTAGGTGTCAGGTCAGGTAGAATTCGAATTTTCCTCATCCTAGAAGAGGAATCTAAGTAGTGTAAAGAGCTCTATATATAGCAGAAGAGCTGATGTACAAGGGGTTGGAAAATGTTAGAGAAAAAGACTACTTTTGTAAATGCTATGCAGGGATTGATATATACAGAAGCAGTTGGACTTTTCTGAAGCTGAGATTCTTAGTGTACTTCAGTGAGCTTCATCTTTTATCTTTGAAATGATTTACTTACATAGTCTTAATGCTTATTACTCAGGATTCATGAAAGATTTTGTATGTTCAGAATATGTGATGTTGTCCTTTCCTTAATTCTTACAGTGGTATGGATGTATAATCACTCAGAATTCACTGAATGTGCTCTGACTTCCTGTATACATTTATAAACTGTGTGGTTCCATATGAGTTTATGTTCTGAATATTTAAATGCTGAATGCCCTGACTTCCTTTAGGTATTAAACTATGATCTATCACTTTAAATTCTTTCCTTTTGAATACCTTGATGTATCATTACTCAGAATTCATGCCCACATGCTCTGACTCCTATGAGCTTCAAGTTATTGAGACTTTCTTGAATGTGTCACTCTTTCATTGAAGTATATACAAGCCTCAGTTTTATAAGAAGAGCTATTTGTTGTCCTTATCTCTGTCACTGACTCCATAGCCCAATGGTAGCAAGTCTCCATCTTCCAATCTACAAACATATAAAATCCAAACCATAGAGTTAGCCATCTATCCATATCTTTAATCAATATCATTAACCCTTTGAGAGAGCCCTCTCAGGCTAAGGAGGCTAAGCCTTAGCTAAAAGATTGGTTTGAAATAGTTACACTGAGATAGTCTGATCAGCAGCCTATCAGGGTCCTATTTTGGTGATAACAGTACCGATGAATAGAAGAAGTTGCTTGGGGTATAGGCCAAGGATGACTTCTATGGTTTTGTATCCCAAAGATCCAAATGTGAAGCATGAGGATGTGAAGCAAAGAGGACTTGGGAGTGTAACTCAAACAACGATGGAAAGGAAGTTGGTTGACTTCGTTGCAAGAGCTGGGAAAAAGAATGAAGAAAGTGAGAAGGCAATCTCACGAACATGGAGGCACTTGATGGGAGCATCTTCTACCGATGATCTTCACAATGGAGTTGCAAATGAAGGGAGTCCAAGTACTACTTCAGAGACAGTGGTTGATGAGGATTATGGAGGTAGGGATCTTGCTGGGATAGTAGACTTTTGCAGATATGCTATGGGCATATATGACTTTCAGTTGACAAAGGACAAGCTAGGTGAGCTTGGATGTACATGTGAGGAGATTGAGGTTGTGCATAGATACTTGAGGACACAACATCAATCTGATACATGGGTGGATGAGAGTCAGGGAGGAAACTTCCTGGCCCTCCTTTCTCTATAAACAACCTTGGAGAAAGGTTGGTGTGGAGGCCTTGGTAGGAAGGAACCACACCAACTTTGCAAGGGGCCTTGGAAGGAGGCTTCTTTATGACAGATTGCAGACTTGGATGCAGATGACCAGATGTTGGGATGGAGTCTACATGGGTTGGACATCATGGACAACTAGAGTCATGGACATCAGGGTGGAGACATGGAGCATGACAGTTGTGCAGGGACATTATGCAGGAGCATGTATAGAGGTGTCATTCATGGACATTCCATGAGGAGTGTCGAAGCAAAGGATGTTGTGCAGGTGCTGTTATGGAGATGTAGGAGCTAGTGGAGAGGTTGTACACTCTTGTGCAACAAGACCATGGCTTGGACATGTTGCAGATGAGATGGAGTTTCCATGGACCTGAGCATGGAGATTGAGATAGATTCTTGATGAGTCCAAGATGTAGCAGAAGTCAGGGAAAGACTTGTGGTGGCATAAGGATGTGCATTCTTGTGATTTGGGCGTATGGTTGGACTGATCACCCGACTAGTTCGAGTCATGAGGGGTACCAATGTACAGAGAGATGTTGCTGTTGGGTCGACATGTTGGCACACATGTGCTAGCATCTGATGAGAGACTACATGGAGGGATGACACATGATGAGGTCGACACAGGATGTTGCAGTGGAGATTGCGGAAAAGGGGTCGATGATCATGGATCGAGATAATATCTGATACACAGCATATCGTTGAGGTGTATACCTTGGTATGGAGAGCTTGGTGGCAGTTGGTCACTAAGGTGAGACATGATGGAGATAGAGTTCTACATATGTTGCAGGGATGTTTGTCGTATGTGGAGGAGTTGACATCATGGATAGTGGTGATCTTGGTGGATGGCTACCGAGATGGTATGTTGTCGAGGACGACAACAACTTTAGGTGGAGGAGGATGTAAGGTCCTTGGTTAGTAACTCGATTGGGCGCTGGGCGGACCGGGCATGGGCACGGGTGCGCGGGCTAGTTATCGGGCGCGCGGGCGAGTTGGCGTGCACGGCGGGTGCGCGGGCGAGTCAAGCCATACGACGGGCGAGCGCGTGGGCGAGCGGGAGAAGGCGCGGGCGGGCACGCGAGTTAGGCTGCACGCGGGTAGGGCGCGGGTGCGGACGAGCTGGCCTGCACGATGGAGCGACCGCCCGATTATGCGACGATATGCGACGAACATTTGGTGAACGACTAAGTGTGGAGCGATGGTTATACCCATGTATGGAGCGTTTGCGATGGGGGTTGGCCGAACTACGGTGGAAGGGTGAGGCCTACTTTACAGGCGTTCGAACGGGTGTGTATGGCATTGTGTGGGTAGTCGGCTCGGCAGCCCACCCACACTCAACCATGTGTATATATGTTTGCGATTTGAGCGTTCAAACATCATTCAACTCGCTCATTCGATCATACGCACTTCGCTCTTGGTAAAGGAGTGTCTTGTGCGCAGATTTGAAGAGAGTCAAGCGCATAGCTCATGCGCTCTCCTTGGTAAAGCGCACTTGGTGAAAACGCTCACGGTGAAGGGTGAAGACGTTGGGCAAAGTGTGCCGGGGGTGATCGTGCGGAGGTGTTGGTAGTGCCAGACTTGGCGAGGGTGTCTTGGTGGCTCGGGTGAGTACCCGCCCATCGTGCAAGGGTGCACAAAGGTTGTAAAAGGTTGTTTTGCCTCTATTGTAAAATTGGCTAAGTATAGACTTGGATTTTGCCAAGGATACTTGTGAAGCTTGTATTATTGAAGAAAGACTGATTAATATATATTGTTGGGCAGACTCATTGTTTAGGGAGTTGCCCCTCCCTTTATACTGTGCAATTGTTGTTCTCTTTTATAATTGCTGATGATAATGAATGAGTATGGGTGTTCATTAGTATAAAGGTTATGCTTAATAATACTTGGTTGCGAAACACAAACTAAATAAGAGAAAGTGAATTAGGCGTAGTCCATGAACATTAGTATTGGTGAAAAAAAAGTGTTCGGTGGTGCCGCACATCGCCAAGAGCGGTTGGAAGACTACCACAGGCCTGGGGGCGTGACACTCATCCTCCTATTAAAATTCCTATAACACTTCCTTTTTCCATAATTAAAAAAAAACATAAATTTCATAATAACAAATAGATCGCAAAAATAAAAATCTTATCCATTACAATATTTTGCTAATAAAAATGTCAAACATTATAATCTAAATTTAAATTATTTTAAACAACCATCACTGATCATAATTATGGATGCAATTAGATTTTTGTTTATTTTAAATTATATTCTCAATTTTATAAAAAACTTTTATAATATACCTAAGATATAATCACAATAATTAATATTTAAAACTTTAATTAGAAAATTAAAATTAAAATTAGAATTTTACTCATTAAATAATTTAAACTAAAAAGATTAGAAAAAATATTCTAAAAAAAATTACCATGACACTATCCAAAAAAAATTTAAAAACCATTTCATTTGTGCTTTGGTGAAAATTAAAAAATTACTTATCCTCTTTCCATTAGAAAATACTTTTAAAACACAACTGCGCTTTATCCAACGCATAGGCTTATTCCAAAACGGGGGATGAGAAGGGTCCCGTGACCCGTTAATGCATTATCTACCCAGAGAGAGGTAACACGAATGGACAGCAGTGTCTACGGATCCTCCACGTCTCCGAAGGAGATGAGAAGCGTCTCGTGACCCATTAATGCATTGTCTTCAATCATCAAGAAGGGAACGCTTCAATCACAGACTGGAAATCGGGAATGGTGATTATTTTAAAACGACCAAATCCACCCTCCACTAAAAGTTTCTTCCACTCTTCCTCCGTTCTTTCCTTTCCACCAGAGCAGTGCGCCACCATTACCAGATCAAATTCTAGGACTAAATTAGGATCCAGAACCGGCTTCTCTTTCTGGCCACCAATATTATTATTATCACCGCATCTTTGATTAGAGTCCAGCGCCACCATGTCAACAATAATGAGCTTCCCGGTCTCCGGGATCGCCTTCCTGCAACTCTTCAGTATCTTGATACAGTCCTCGTCGCCCCAGTCATGCAGGATCCACTGATGACATCGCACAAACAAATTTTACTGTCAAAACGTGCTCTCACCTCATTCTAATTGAATTACATGACAACTCAGCAAGTTGAAGACTTACCTTCATGAATATGGCGTCCGCAGAGGGCGCGGTTTCAAACATGTTACCGCCCATGTGCTCCACACCTATTTACATACATTTATATGATGATCAGACTGGTAAAGGGAAAAGTGAATATATGTATAAAATGATTATGTGTATATAGCATTGGTGAAGCAAAGGTGTTATTAGTAACCTGGCAAATGGGGAGCAGTGGCCACGACATGAGGGAGGTCGTAGTTGATGCCTCTGATGGAAGGATAAGCTCTCACAATCTCTGCAAGGGCGGTTCCAGTTCCGCCCCCGATGTCCACCAAGGAAGTCAAGCCATCGAAGCCACGGTATTTAGACAGAAGCGCCTTCATCACGATTCTGGCGTTGCAGGCCATGGCGTTGTTAAAGAGATGGTTGAAGTCTGGATGAGCGGCGGCGTAAGCAAAGATGTCCGCCCCGTTAGCCCTCTCGAAAGCGACGCCTCCGTCGAGCACGCACTCATTGAAACGATGCCAAGGCGCCATGGTTCTCTCGTCGCTCTGCATCAGTACCATCGGCACAATCGACAACTCCCGCTCTTTCACGAGCCACTTGGACGTGGGCGTGAGCCCGTATCTCGTCTCGCAGGCACCGGCGTCTCCGCCTTCGACAACGGTGGCGCGGAAAACGCCTTTTGACACGAGGACGCGCATGATTCTGAAGAGGCAGGCGGCATCAGGCGATTCAGTGGGCAGCCTGGCCACGATTTCGTTTAGGGAAAGAGTGGCGCGGGGCCCTTCCCGGGCGATCATGTCGGGGATTCCCAAGAGAACCACGCATTTCACGGCAAACGTCTCTACAAAGGCGAATGTGGACTTCCAAGCAGCTGCCTGCCCCAGCAATTCCTCTTCTTCGCTTTCGAAGAATCCATCGGTACAGAATTCACCGCCATTGTTCAGAGCCAGACCGCCCATATTCGATTCCCTTGTGCAGCAATTGCAAATAGCGAATTAAGAGCCTTGGAATCCCGGCCACCATGCAGAGACTCACAACACTGACTGACAGGAGGCATTGCATTTTATAGCACGAACAGCCCCGTGAGATCCGAAAAAGTTGCGTCAGTCAAAAAAGCACAGCCCCGTGAGATCCGAAAAAGTTGGGTCAGTCAAAGAAGCAACTAAGAAAATGTGTCTCAAGGGCGGCCGCTGGAGAATCCTCTTTCCATTGACATAGATAAAACAAAATTACACAGGGAGAAATTTCAAACTTTGTTGTGGAGAAATTTCGTCAAAAGGTATGGAAAAAAGTAGGTAGAAAGAAGAAATATTACATTGAGGAATTCAACCCTACATGTGATTCACAACAAAAAGGGTTCATTGGAGCTAACATTTCGTGGAAGGCAAAGGTTCTTATTGCTCAACTAAGAACCAACTCACATCAACTTTGGTGTGAAACAGGATGGTGGAAAAGGCCTAAAGAAGCTTGGGAAGAACGGGTGTGTACATTTTGCATGTCTAGCACTGTGGAATCGGAAAAACATTTCATTTTGGAATGTGATGCATTCAAAGACCTTAGAGAAAGTTATGAGAACATGTTAGCATCACTTTCTTGGCATTGTCTTTTTAGTGAGGAGATTGTTGGTAGGTTGGGTCAGCTCATCATCAATTTGAATCAGAAAAGCACTGAATTGCAAAGAGCGAAAAAGGGGAAACTAATGGTCTCATAGACTATTTTTAGTCTCGTGGACTTTAAAATATCATTTCATTATGACAGTGACCTGGGAAATTCCTACTCCCAGATTTAAATCCCCTGCATTGTCGGCAATGGAGCCCAATAAAATCGGAGTACTGCAATCACGTGAGATTTATTCAATATGAATGGCTATTTCAAATTCTAAGCCTAACGTTTAATAAGATGGACTCCAATCAGGCCTGGAATTTCAAATATTTTTTGCCTGTCAATTGAAACTGGAGACGGTTGTTTGTTTTCCATGCCCGTCAATTTATGTTTTCAGTAAATTTATGACTGGTGTTTGACACTCTACCTGTGAAGAAATATTCCATCATGGCCGCCAAAACACCAAATTTCTTTCTGTTTTACAGTGTGTGTCTCATGGCTACCATAACGCCAAATTTCTTATTTTTTGCAGTTTGTGTTTCATTCTCATTGTTTCTGTCCTGAGCCCAATGTTAAGTGGACCCAGTTGCATCCGTCAATATAAACTCGCCTGTTACACTTACTCAAGAGCCAACAATGGTAATAAAACTATCCTTTCCATGGCGTAATTACTTTGTTTGGTGTTATTATTGCAGTTGGGGCATATGCATACGGATCATTTGCAGCGAAACTCTATGGTGGAAATTTGGGAGCTGCTAGTTCCGATCTTTACAGGAATGGCGTTGGGTGTAGCATATTGGGTGCTTTGGCATATTTGCAGTTTGAACGGCTTGAGATGTACACAAAAACCACTGCAAGAACATTCTGGTATATTAAAATTGTTTAAATCTTGAGTTGCTATGAACTTGTTATAGAGTTGGCGGTAATAATATTTTATAATCAATTATTTTTCAATTCAATAAAAATCCCATAATTGCATTCAAATGATCTTTGTGGTGATGGCTCATATGGAATATTATGTCTTTTTTTAAATCTTCTATTTACAAAAATACAAAAATCTCAAAAAAAAAGTCATATATCTTCTATTTACAAAAATACAAAAGTCTTAAAAAAAAAATCATATACTTCTCTAGATTGATTCATTTAATAGGATAGTCCATCAAAGTCGAGGAGACTGATTTCCTTCGTCATATTATCTTGTTATACAGAGTGGCAGGCTGAGAGTCAGGTCGGCAGCTGGGCAGAGTTAAAGAAGAGTCGTGTGGAATAAGCGATAATGGAAGACTGTTGTTTTGTTTCCTAACATTGTTACTTAATACTAGTCGAAGCATCCAAAGTAAGCCAGCTTGACTGCATCACAGTTCCACAAAATAAGCCAGCTTGGACCGCATCACAGTTCCACACTCATTCAAAACCTTTATTTATTTGAATTCTGATAATACCAGGGGTGAAAATACCACGAAAAAGCCACTACACTTCAATTTAACCACTACCCTTTCACCAATTCCTGGGCAAATTAGAATTTTAATCCCCCTTCATTAGATTCCCTCCCTTCCATTTAAAGTTCTTCCTTCTCATTACTTAATGTTACCCCTCTATTTTTCCGCCTTTGTTTTTCAAAGCATTTATCTCAATCACATCTAAACTTTTCACCTCCCAAAAATTACAAATATCACTAAAGACAGAGGTGTGCCATATGCCAGAATGCCCAGTACATGGTGAAAAGACAATCCCAAGCCACCAAGCATTGGGGCAGCCTCAATCAATTCATCTAGTGTTTTGAAATATTTACCTGTGTATTCAAACGCTCTAATACAACCACTACAACCATCTAATATTCCATGAAGTATTCCATGTTCCAGGTCACATGACCATCTAGAAAGACTAGACACTAACAACCAAAAAAAACCCACCCCTTGCCAGGTCCACACCACTGCAAACTCTTCTTTCTTTCTTCTTAATTTTCTTGGCAAATTCTCACCAAACAAGACGAAATCAATGCCACACTCATCTGCATATTTCAGTTACATGAAAATGTCCTTCCATGCTCACCTCACATGCTCATGAAATTTTAATTAGAATTCTTATTCACAATCTAAAATTTTTCAATTCACATCCAATCCCAAGACTGAGTTTCGATAGTCGTATGTTTCTTCCTCTTAAACAATAAGTTACTCATGAGTATTAAGTCTGGTCAAAATATGCAAGTCATGACAGAGATTTATTCGGCGAACTTTACAGGAAAAAACTAGCGTGCAACAATAAAAATTTAAATAAGAGTCATAAACGCGCATGTTGTCAAAGATAAAGAAAAAATGTGGTTTCCAGTTTACGTCAAAGATGAAGAGCAGGGTTGAAAGTATCTGTGTTATGAAGAAATCAAACAGGTGTATGTGGAAAGTACCAGATTACTTTAAAGGAGCCAGTGACTCAAATCCAGGTTTGCTCGCAAGTTCCAATCAGAAATCTTCAATCCGTCAGGGAGGACAGAGTAGCATGTCCAAAATGTAGAAATTTTGAATAATATGACACATATTCACAGAGATTATCCTGATTATACACTTATAAGCGGAACATGCATAATACATAACCTCCTCTACGTTGATCATCAATTTACAGAAGCAAAAACATTCACAGGCGCACATAGAAGCATCAGTCAAACTCATTAACACAGTATGTATCCTGGGGAAAGCATCTCGCTAAAAAACCCAACTATCTGTATATTATATTGATTGAATCATGTAACATTACAAAGTAATATGCTTATCACAAGAAAACTAGTACCAACTCCACCTGTTACACACAATACAACTCAGATCTGATCTCCAAATCTATTCCACTGCTTGCCTGCCTCCACAGCTCAATACCTGCTCAAGAATGAATGAGAATGGTTTACCAAACTCGTATTTAACCTCCAAAGAATCACTCACACTGGGAAAGACATGATTAGAGGCTATAATACTTGGTATTGGCCAATTCATTGGCATACTCAATCCCTTTGATTGTGAAAATCCTCATGCACAACTATAGTCACAACTGATAGCAATCTGATCCTCTAACACCTATCCCTGCTGAACTGAACATGCACTGACATGCAACTGAGTTAACTGATGTATTCTATAGTTGCATTATGAGTTAATAATTAGTTTAACAAATCATCATTAGTCTATTTGTAGTTAGACTAATTACAACTAGTTTAACCAAGTCAAACTGAACACAACTTCATTAACTCTACAATCAACTCCACCAAACTCAACTGATTGAGTTCTAACTGATGTCATGCATGCAACAACTCAACTGACCCACAAAGAAAGTGTACTTCCTTCTGACAACTGCATGTGCCACATCTGTAGCTCAAACTGAAGTGCTCCAAGAGAATAAGATCAAGTTTATAGTCCAAATATTATTACGAGACAATAATATTTGACTTTTCTATTTTTGACAGCCAGTCTAAAAACAGACTTTGATCACTCCTGCTGTGATCACTCCTGCTGTGATCATCCCTGCTGTGGTCACTCCTCCTGTTATCATCCCTGCTGGGATCCAAAAATAGAACTTGCGCCATAATTTTCCTGCAGGCCCACTTAGTGAAGGCGACTCTTTTCACTAAGCTCCATCATCTTGTTACATTCTCAACAAGCATTTCTTGTTGCACACTTTTCAACACTCCCTCTCAACAAGAAAGGCTTCCTCTCAAACCCGATCCTGTAACTCTGGAATGTTCTCCATGCAACACTTCTGGCCGGTCCACTTGCTCTGTCATCAAAATCTCTGACTGCTATTGCCTCTGTCAACTAAAGACTCTGCATCTCTGTGCTCTTCAGTATCTAACTACTCTAGCCTCTGTCACTTTGATCTCTGACTGCATCCGTGCTGCTGCTGGTTCTATCTCCCAACATTGCATCCGCACTGCACCTCCCAACTGACCTCCCTGTTGGGCTAGAAACACCCTCTGATGCTGAAGCTCTACCTGCTGCTGACAAGTGCTCCCTCTCTGACATCTGCGCTACTGCAACATCTCCATGCATCTCGCACCATTGCACACCTCTCTGTGCCACCTAGCACTGTGAAAAACACTTATGCCTCTCGCATTGCTGCAGCCTGCTAGCTATGCGTTGTCCTGGGATTCCCTGCACTATCGCTCTCTCTGCTGCTCCATCCGCATCTGTCTCTACCCAATCAGTCAGTTCCTGCTACTACACATCGGGGCTCCTGTAGCAAGGTCTCATCCAAGAGGTTGGGTACCTCAAGGATCCTGCCCCTCCTCCTTGGGACGATCACTCTATATCGCCCCACCTCCTACCTGGAGGTATGGCTGCATGTGATCCCTCAATCCACCTAGCTCGAAGTTTCCCCCTACTGGAGGTCTCTGCATGAGTAGATGTCTCTACTCGATCTCCTCTTAGCTTCCCTTGTTGTGGCTCCTCCACAACCTCCTGAAGCTGCTACACCAATCGTGGCTCCTCCACAATCGTCTGAGACTTCTTCTGGTTCTGCATGTTGAAAGGTAACATACCTTCCCTCTCAACCACCAAGTCTCCATCAATTGCCTCGCTGCTCAAGGCTTTTCATGCATCTTGAACCCTAAGAGCATACAGGTTCTTGACCCTTGAACCCTCCTCATGACAACGAAAGCATCGCACTTTCGATTTGTCAACCTTCTTCCCACCACTGGAAGAACTGGATTCGGAAAGAGAAACCTCCCCCTTCCCCTTCTTCGCCTTACTCGCTAAGGCACAATTCTCCTCATCCTGCATGGATGAAGAACCGTCTCTGGTGCTCCGTCTAATCTCCTCCTGCACAAGATCTGACCAAAGTCTCTCCCATCCTGGCAGTTTCTCCCTTCCATTCACCGAGTCCTCGTAGCTATGCCAACTCTTAGGAAGGCCAAGGAGTGCTAGACTCACCATATCCTCATCCTCAACAGTTACCCCCACACTTCCCAGCTCATCCCGGCATTGGGTGAACTTCGTGAGATACTGGGGCATACTATCTCCATTCTCAGCTTTGATGTTTCTGAGTTATCCTTGAGCGCCATTCTACTAGCTCAAAACTAAACCGCTTCTGATCTAAAATTCGTGAGAACAAAGTATTTCTTGTACAGAGATCGACTGTATGGGCATTCACCGGATATCTCACCTTCCAAAAGAATGATGAATCCAGAGGCTACCTGGCCCGATTACAGACTCTGCCTGAAGAACTAAAATGTAAACACTTTCTGAATAATAAATCTAATGATCAATCCTTGCTTTGATATCCTGTAGAACTTTTTCTACAAATCAACCAGCTCTGATACCATGTACAAATTTTGAATAATATGACACATATTCACAGAGATTATCCTGATTATACACTTATAAGCAGAACATGCATAATACATAACCTCCTCTACGTTGATCATCAATTTACAGAAGCAGAAACATTCACAGGCGCACATAGAAGCATCAATCAAACTCATTAACACAGTATGTATCTCGGGGAAAGCATCTCGCTAAAAAACCCAACTATCTGTATATTATATTGATTGAATCATGTAACATTACAAAGTACAATGCTTATCACAAGCAAACCAGTACCAGCTCCACCTGTTACACACAATACAGCTCAGATCTGATCTCCAAATCTACTCCACTGCTTGGCTGCCTCCACAGCTCAATACCTGCTCAAGAATGAATGAGAATGGTTTACCAAACTCGTATTTAACCTCCAAAGAATCACTCACACTGGGAAAGACGTGAGCAGAGGCTATAATACTTGGTATTGGCCAATTCATTGGCATACTCAATCCCTTTGATTGTGCAAATCCTCATGCACAACTATAGTCACAACTGATAGCAATCTGATCCTCTAACACCTATCCCTACTGAACTGAACATGCACTGACATGCAACTGAGTTAACTGATGTATTCTATAGTTGCATTATGAGTTAATAATTAGTTTAACAACTCATCATTAGTCTATTTGCAGTTAGACTAATTACAACTAGTTTAACCAAGTCAAACTGAACACAACTTCTTTAACTCTACAATCAACTCCACCAAACTCAACTGATTGAGTTCTAACTGAAGTCATGCATGCAACAACTCAAATGACCCACAGAGAAAGCGTACTTCCTTCTGACAGCTGCATGTGCCACATCTGTAGCTCAAACTGAAGTGCTCCAAGAGAATAAGATCAAGTTTATAGTCCAAATATTATTATGAGACAATAATATTTGACTTTTCTATTTTTGATAGCCAGTTTAAAAATAGACTTTGATTACTCTTGCTATGATCACTCCTGCTGTGATCACTCATGCTGTGGTCACTCCTGCTGTGATCATCCCTGCTGTGGTCACTCCTGCTGTGATCATCCCTGTTGGGATCCAAAAATAGAACTTGCGCCATAATTTTCCCGCGGGCCCACTTAGTGAAGGCGACTCTTTTCACTAAGCTCCATCATCTTGTTGCATTCTCAACAAGCATTTCTTGTTGCACACTTTTCAACATAGAATTCAGATTACACTTTTGATTTTAAACTGTGTTATGTACAGGTTTCAAGTCGTGACTTATGAAATAAGATATTATAGATTTTTACGTTTTCTCTATGAAATTAGACGTCAAAACGATGGGTTAAAAAGGTATACCACACGTCTAACCTGACGTGGAAGATTTTTTTCCCTACCTTCAAATACATTCTGAAATCAAAGATTTTTTCCCTACTGTCAAATACGTTCTGAAATAAAAAATACGTCCTGTGGAACGTCAAATTCTAGGCCTGGCTCCAATGGGGCAAGCATATCGTACGGCAATACACCGAATTTATTGGATTCCATTGTGGATGCTGCATGTGAATTAAGTCAAGGAAGTGGGAATTTCATGCTTCTAGGATGGTCATAATTACGTAGTTTAATAGCCGGAGGAATTTCCCGAAAATTTATGGAAATTTTGATCATATTTAGAGAAAATCTGGCTAGGATTTTTGTAAATCCAAGTTATAATTGTTAAACTTCAAAATTTTAGGTATCGTAGACATTTTTGATGGTGCTGAATCTATTTCCACCATGAAAAACACGATTCAAATAGTGCCTCTACAAGATTTTTTGAAACTTTTTTGCTCGGATTCTAGCCACTTTTGGCCATCCAGGCAATTCCTCTGCCTCGGTAGACGACTCCAACATTAAACATCAGAGTTAGAATTTGAAAACCGAACAGGATTTTAAATTCGAGTGCTTTGAGAACTCAATCACCCATTCTGATAAATTAAACCAAGAATAACGAAGCTTGATTACTTCTTGACAAGCTTTTCTGGATAGATTGGATTGTGAGGGATTTAAATGATTGCACGAGCATCATGCTCGGTCTAAAATTTTGTGGTACTAAATAGTTTTAATTAAAACTTAAAAGAATAGTTAAGAATATTAAAATATTAATTATTAATTTTGTCTAATAAGGATATGATAAAAAATTTGTGTTTTTTTCACAAACTAAAAAAATATCAATAATTTGTTATTAATAAAAATTTGTTTACATATAACATATTGTTGGGATATATTCCAACTTATATATATCAAATCAGTTGTCATAAACATAAGTACAATTTACATTCAGATCCAATGTCATTTAATGCACCATATATATCATAGCCCAATGATCACAAAAAAAAAGCCTATGATCGCCCCTAAAAAATGTAAACCACATATCATATTTTATCTATCTCTAAATGTCGATCTATGTAGATAATACAAATTTGATCCCATCATCACATAATTTTTCAAAAAGAGAAAAAACAAAAAGCAATGGATAAAAACCAAAGAAAATCATATTATTAGTAGAGTGACTAAGCAAAAGGATTTTCCCTCGACCATAGAGCTTGTCATTGTTATATGCATTGTAACAAATCTCCCCATGATGTTTTGTGTGTCTTTCTGTTGATAATGCATTAACTAGTGTATTCTACTCCTTATATATGTGTAAGCAATAGTCCACTAAAACAACCGCCAACTATTTAATTCTCCTCATCCAATTATTGAGAGCTCAAGGTTTAAAGGATGACTACATCAAAATCTAATCTATGAGCATTTTTGAGTTGCCAAATGCATCCATTTTATCGATGGAAAACCATTTTGCACAATATAGGACTCTCCATAGGGTAATTATCTCCACACAAGTATTTGAACCCGATCCATTGTTCCCGGAAAAATGAAAATAAATACCGGGCATTAAAACTATATAAGCTCCACTCCCACAACTATCATTGAAGGCCGCCCCATTAAAGAACCCCATGAGAAACTGCCTCCAAATATTTATATGTTGAATACATCTCGCATATCCCTTTTCCTTCACTGGCTCAATTTCGTTGAAGAAAGTAACAATCTTTATTTGAGTTCTTTTCATGTCCAACGAAGACCTCTAAAATATTATAGCATTCCAACACCTCCAAATGCCTCAAAAATTATAAAAAGGGAGAGTGAAAAACTTGCCTTATATCCAGAGCACCAATTTCATAGATATGCCTCCTCTGAAGCATTATTCCAATGCACAAATATCTCTAAGATATCCAATGCAATTAACGAAGAGTAGAAAAAGGTGGATAACACCCTCATATGCCGACTCACACATAACACATCTCCTCGCCCCTTGAATCCCCCCTGCATAAAGTTGTCCCATGTTAAGATCTTATTTTGTCACGCCAACCAATCAAAGCACTTAAGTTTATGAGGAAGGTTCCATTTCCAAATTTTTTGAAACCATCCGAGATTCACGATTAAAGGATCAATATGACTGATATAATTATATGCCTCCTTGGCCATGATCTGACCTTTTTTGTGTTTTACAATCCCATGAGAATTTGCCCACTTCCTCATTCAGAGTAATACTAGCCATATACAAATTGTATATGTATTGGTCCCAAATAATCATCAAATCCCCAAATAAACCAAGACCCAAATATCAAAACCAACTATGACACAAAGTAAAAGGATCAACATTTAACTTCAGCTAAATTTTTGTATTCTTAAATAGTAAGAAAACCTATCATACAAGTTTTTTTATTGCATTATATGCATTTTTAATTTTTAAACAATAAAAAAACCTATCATAAAATTAATTAATTATATATATATATATATATATATATATATATATATATATATATATATATATATATAATTTTAATTGCATTTATAATTATATGATTTTAGTGATGATTACTCACCGGTATTTAAATTTTAATTATAAAGTTCGACATTAAAATATTGTCATTTGTGAAATTCTTATTTGTCACATATTTTTACTATTATGAAATTTTTGTCACCTTTTAAGATTATGGGAAAACATGGTCATAAACATTTTAATATAAGGGTGAGGGTTGATGTGTGGAAAATATTTGGTAAAATATTTTATTTTTTATTTAATAACCTTTCTCTGTTATGTTTTATTTTTTTACTTTGATTCTTATATTAGGTATGGAGGTAGGGGAGAAATTAGGTGGAGCGGGAGAAGACATTAGATAACACATATAAGGGGTATGATGGTGGTGTTGATTAGAGATGTTAAGTACCTAATATCTCCCTTGCCTCAACCCTCATATTCCCACCACCATATCCACCCTAATATTATGATTATCTAATTTCTTAACCCAACCACCACCATCATATTAAGTATAGCATATTAGGTGGGGGAAGAAATTAAGTAAAACATATCATGGTTTATCTCATATCTCCCCACTCTTAATATGCTTTACATAATATCTTTCCCTACCTAATATGGGATTAGGTTGAGGGTAAATATTAGGTAAAACATAATATGTAACACGTTTTACCGAATATGAGGGTAGGAGGAGATATTAGGTAAAACATGCAATGTTTTATCTAAGTTGAGGGTGGGAGAAGATATTAGATAAATGATATTAGGTACCTAATATGAGGGTGGGGTCAAGGAGACATAAGATAAAACATATTATTTTTTAATTAATATCAGGTGCCTAATACGAGGGTGGGTCTTGGGGAGGATATTAGGTAAAACATAATATGTTTTATCTAATATAGGGGGTGTTGGAACCTAAATTTATGTTGGTAGCAAGAATTCCAAACATCTAGAGACAATCAGTTGAATGATTGACTAAAAGGAGATAGTAAGTCGAGTTCTTGATTAGTAGAGCAATCAACTATGCAATCGACTAAGTGGTCAACCAATTGGTTGAGTAGTTGAATAACATAATAGTTGACTGAGTCATTGAAGGATTCAACTAGACAATTGAGTCGATCTGAGTAGTTGATTAGCCAATAAGAATTGGATTCACTAGAGAAATCGACTATATGACAAAACAACGCAAATTTCATGAAAACAATGGAAATTGTTGATGCTTGTTTGTGGATCAAATCTTCCACAATTCAAGGAAGTTGGTTAGATTCAAACATTGTAAACAAAGGAACTTATGAGTCCAATAAAAATAATGAAGAACAATTATTAATATGAAAATCATACATTGTGATGTTTTGATTACAATGTTTTGTGCTCAAATGTTGTAACAATGTTTTTAGACACCAGCTATCATGATTTATAAATTGTCATGAATATTCCACTAGACAGTTTGTCACAATAGATATGATAAAATAAAATAGATTGAAATATTAAATCTATACTAAGAGGATTAATTTTCCTTGTATTTCATGATTTATGAATTTATTGTTTTCTATGCATAAATTATATGCATGCAATATATAAAATGTGGAAAATAGAGAACAATGAAATAAAACACACCAATCACAATAAACATTAAATATGACTTGGGAAACTATTTCGAGAGAAAATCTAGCTATAAGGTGAGGTCACTTTTCTCTCTCTTCCTATGAATGGAAATCATGCAAATACAAAGGAGTGATATTTGTGGCATGTGGGATACTACATAAAAAATAATCTATGTTTTACCCTCTCTCTATCCACTCTCAACTACTTTGCTCTACTATGGAACAAGATGCACTCAAGTAGAATAGGACCTATTTTCCTCCTACTAGCCCAGTTATATCCGAATAGGGTTTAAATTTTGACCATTCAACCCTCAACATGAGTTACATCTCAATCCTTTTAGAGCCTTCATCAATGTCCCCATATGGTTAGCCCCTTTTCCATAGGTAGTGTGGGACAACGTGGCATCCTCTCGAATTATGTTGATTAAACATAATATGTCAACTTCCAAGAGGCATGCATTTTTCATATGAACTCCGATTGATGTGATTCATACACTCCTAGAAAGGTATTAAAGTGTAGAATAGTTCCAAGGGGTGTGGTGCCTAAGTGGCAAAGTTTTACCCTCAAACACATCATTTAAGGCCTAAAAGTTGGTCCAAACAGTTTCTAACCCTAATTCTCCAAATTGGGTCCCATAAGTAAAATTGCTTTTGTAAGTTGATTTATTTGATTTTTAAACCCTAAAAACATTGAAATTGATGAAAAATAATGATACAATATGGTCCATACAACCCCATTTTCGAAAGGTTTTGGTCTTGAAAATATTTTACTAAATCAGGTGAGGTAATTTTTCCTCTACCTTCCTCCTAGAGTACCATTTAGCCTTTCCTGGAAGTTATCCTTTCAACCCAATCTACCAAAAGTCATGCTACTCCTATATTGTAGTTCTGGACATATTTTGTAAAATTTTATCATTTGTCAACTCTACTTGATCATCTGGTTCTAAATCCTCTATAAAAGGAGTGATCCAACATGGAAAGCTCATAGAGTTTCAAATTTTCCACATTTACCATTGAGTAAATGCACATGTATGGGTTTATACCAATTCTATGGGAGTTATCTCACATATTTTCAAAATGTTGAAAGGACCATATTTATATTATGGGGAAATTCAATTACTTAATTTATTAACCATTAAATTATTTATTTGAGGACTAGTAGACTTCTAAGATGCAGACAAATCTATGTAGGATCGAGGTACCTAAATCACACTTGTTAGGAAGCTGAGTGAAACACTTCAAAGAGTTAATATTTGTCATTTGATATTGATGTTAGAAAAAATAATGGGGGGGGTGGCGAATCAATATTTCATTCCCAATTCAAATTTACTTAGTTTATCCATTCATTTCCAAATTTTCCTTGTTCAGTTATTTCATTAGCAAATCACAATGTTATAGATTATAGATTATTCAGTAAACCATGAGAAAAATTAAGTATAAGAGCATGTAAAACATAATATACATCAACACATCAATCACATATGGACATTGGATTTTAGGTTGAAACCAAATGTGCGAAAAAATCACCCCTGTTGTCGTTTTTCTTCTTCTTTTATAATAAAGAAAATATCCTTACATTTTGTACTGGCGTGGACTCTTACCAACATGTAGACTCCTAAATACTTGAGGCTACAACCTTCACAAATTCTCCAGCACCCTCCGTAAGGAAGCTCCTACTCCCTGATCAAGTTTACCAACTTGTTAGACTTTAAGCTTTTGTGGTAGTTTTTTGGAGTAGTATGATCCGGATTATCCACAATATTATGTTCAATATGTCGACGTTTCGAACCCCAAAGGGGGTCCATCATCAAGACCGAAAATGATAGATTCTGAATGATAGTTTAAGACAAGAATTTTGCTACTAGAATATATATAAACCTACATAATGATAAATTTTAGTAGAAGACTGCGAATTCAAAGAGTAACCTACATATATGAATTATTCAATTTTTAATTATTTTAGTTTTAATTATTTTAATTTTAATTATGTCAAATAAATAATTAATTATTAATTCCTAATATGAACTATTGTATACCAATACAACTAATTAAAACTAATGAGATATTGAATAAATAAAATAATTGTAATAAGTTTATTTATATAATGATTGGTTTCTAATTTTTATTTATTATTTATAATAAGTTTTTAATTTTAATTAGTATATATTTTTATTTTATTTTAGTTTTTCTTTTTTATTTTGATATAATAGTTTATTTTAATTTAATTAAAATCAAATTTTATTTATTACTAAATAAATTAATCAATTAATTAAGTTATTAAACACTAACCTGAAGAGAGATTAAATTATTTTATTCCTAATTTATTTTATTTTTTTGATTTATAGATTTATTTTATTTTATTTATAGATAATTAAACCCTAAGTATCTAATTAATAAAGAAGTAAATTATTTAATTAATTTATAATTTTTGTTTTAATAATTTAATAATTTTTCTTTTTCTCCTTCTGGAAATGTTAATTTTTAAAAACTATTGTTACTATAATCTATAGTCACTAGAATAAATTTTTATTTTGTTATATTGGTTATTGTTAATAATAATCATTTATTTATTTATTTATTTTAAGATAAATGGTTATTATGTCAAATAAATAATTATTAATTCCTAAAAAAAAATTCACTAAGACAACTATTAATTAAGGAACGGGGAGAAACCAGTGATACTACGCCTCAAAAGATCTGGAGGGATTTATTTGTCTAATCAGGGGGAGCCAGTTTCCACTAATCTCACTCCCATTGTCCCTGTTGAGGTTCTGAGGAAATTTCATAATTTTGATAGCCTCTCTGATTTTCCTCTTTTGATAATGATCCTCTCTTGCAATAATTTTGGCGTCCTCTAAACACACATGATGTTTGGTTTTGGATGAGTGTTCCACAAGGGCTGATGTACGAGATCTCCCATTCTTAATATCAGTGCCGTGCTCTTTTAAGTCTTGTTTTCAAAGATCGTCCCATTTCCCCAATATAACTCTTGCCACACGAGCAATCAATCTTATATGCACCCTTGAATTGTTGATGATCTATGTTATCCTTAACTAACCTCATCATCTGTGTAATTGTTCCACATGTTGTAAACTGAGTGTTTATGTCCTTCTTTCTTAAAATTTTTGCGATTTTATCCGTAACCCCCTGAATGAATGGGAGGTACACTTTCCCACAATTTTCTTTCCTGTTTTCCTGGGGACCCCTAGAGAGGACCTTATCTTGAGCTCTTTTTATAGCTTTCTTAATACTAAACTCCTTGTATCCTATGTTTTTGAAAACAAAGGTTAAGTGTTTAATTTCTTCATTTAGGTGATCAGAGTCAGAAATTTTGAGAGCCCTAACAGCCAGAGTGTTTAAGACGCCAAATTTTTGCAATGGATGATGGTATGAGTCAACATGTAGATAGCTTTTTGTATGTGTTTTCTTCCTATAGACCTGGTGTCCCAAAGTACCATCCTCCTTTCTACTGATCAAGACATCTAGAAAAGGAATTTTACCATTTTCTTCAAGCTCCACAGTAAAGTTGATTTCGGAAGATATAGAGTTAAGACGATTGAAAAACCTCTCTAGCTTAGCCTTGCCATGAGTCCATTTTAAGTTGGTGTCATCAGCAAATCTTTTCCACCAAGTCAGTTTCAAAGGGTATGAGTCAAGGGCTTTCCTTTCAAAGTACTCCATGTATAAGTTAGCGACAATAGGTGAGAGCGGGGATCCCATGGCCACTCCTGATATCTGTTCATAATAATGCTCTTGAAAACTGAAAAAAGTGGAACGTAAACACATTTCTGCAAGTTTTGTTGTTTCAGGATCGTTGACTACTTTTATAACATGAACAACTTCATCTAGAGGAATATTTGTAAACAAATAAACCGCGTCAAAACTTACCAGAATATCATCCTTATCCACCCTTTCATTCTTAATAAGTTTCACAAAATCATTGGAGTCTTTTATAAAAGAGTCTGTGTTACCAACTAGAGGCTTCAGGATCTTAGCCACATATTTAGCTAATTCATACGTAGGGGAACCAATGGTGTTGACTATTGGTCTAAGAGGGACCCCTTCTTTATGAATTTTTGGTAAACCATAAATTCAAGGTATAACCTCACAGGATGGAATCAACCTCTTTTTCATTTTATCTTCAAGGTTCGTTCCCATGATAGCCTTCTTGACTTGTTTTATAAGCTTATGAATGGGGCTGGAGTTGATTCTTCTATAACTACCGCAATTTAAATGCTCATTCATTTTATGAATGTAATCCTCCTTATCCAAAACAACAGTTGCCCCTCATTTATCAACCTTAAGCACAACTATTTTATCATTATTACGAAGTGATCTAAGAGCATCCTACCCCTCTTTATTTAAATTACTCTTTGGCTGCTTAGATTTCATCATAACAAGGTAGCATTCCTGTCTTAATACCTCTTTGTCATCCAATGAAAGGCCTTGAGTCCCATTCTCAATGTTACAGATGATGCTTTCAAATGGAATGTTCTTGAGAGAGACTGTGAATCCCAAGCCTTTGTTGAGTGTATTAATTTCTTCAGGAGTGAGCATTAAGGATGAGAGATTGACGACTCTCTTATTAGGTAATAGTTTCGAACCACTTATATTAGGGACATTGGGATTACTGAGAATAGACCTATCATTACCGCAATTATCACTGCAATATTTACTACCCATGTATTCTTTAGGTTTTGCCCTAAATTGATTATATACACAGGTCCTATCAGCACTGTCAATCTTATTGGGATTGCTATGGTTATTATTAATGGTAGAACCTCTGTGCTCACCTATCGAATTAATTCGACATCCTATATTAATTTTAGGAATGCATTTCTCACCTTCTACGCCTTTGTTGTCCTTATCCATTTGTGTTATCCGATTTTTAGTGTTCTTATTGTCAAAGTGCACTATAATACCTAACCCTTCCATGTTTTCTATGGCAGCAACACTGTCATCTACAATTTCAACACTGATCTTAGCTTGATCACTGTCTATGCTATCAACACTTTCTTTACCACCAAAATTTTCATCATCGAGAGCGCTGGAATCAACGCAGGAGCCTGATGTGCTCCCCACGTCTACCATGCTCTGGATACTAACTGGAGCTGCTACTGTGTCACCTGTCCATGATGCTGGAAGTATTTTGATCCCCATAGCTAAATTATTCATCACTATGTTAACATCCTTAGCTCTCAGTTGACCATCTAAGTCTTCATTCTTTTCAACAAGTCGTTTTATATCAGCAACGCTGTCATCTACAGTTGTTTTGTCACTGATCTTTCCTAGTTCACTATCACCATTGCCAACTTGTACTGAAAGGAAGCTCCTACTCCCTCATTGAAGGCTTCAACCCTCACTAGCTCATGGACTTCCTTTAAAAATTTTCATATTGGATCAACCTATCTCAATAAACCATCAAACATGTAGGCCACCACACACACTAATCATATACCAAGATATTAAACAATGAATCCCCAAATCACTAAATGACAGAAAACTGAATCACTAAATCAATGAATAATTGAATACTGAATACACCAACCACTGAATCATTGAATCACTGAATATGAATACACCAACCACTAAATCATTCAATCATTGAATAATTGAATACTGAATACACCAATCACTGAATACCAATTAAACCCTTAACCGACACTATCGAATGGAAAGCCAAATAACTCATCAATAATGTCTATATCAAGCCAAGTTTTAGTAACATAGACTGACCAATATCCTTCATCAAGCCATCAAAATCCTTTGTTCATTATCACAAGAAAGCATTCTCATCAAAATAAGACATTACCCATCACATCAACTATCATGATGAAACCTATCATAGACCTTATCACATTACTGTATCATCAACATGCCAAACCTTTTCTACTATAATCTTCGAATCTACAGAGGTATCTAACCAATCATCCAAGACTATCTCAACATTCACAGACATCTTTATGAATAGTCATGCAAGGTTTCACCATACAATGCTCATGAATAAACAACCATTAGGAACTCTTTACTCAGTCAATGCCAGGAAAAACTCTTGAAAACCAATGGAATACCACTATTAAAATTCTTGACAACAAAAATATATTATTGATCATAGATCTTTGTATTAAGTCACATTCTTCTCATTAAGTGTCACACTATCACTAATCTATATGAAAACAAACAACATATTCAAAGTAAAAGTATTAGGCTCATAAATTTATGTCCTTTGGAAACATAAGGTTAGTCAAGGCATCTAATTTTTGCAAGCTATATATTCGTTTGCAAGCATATAGATCTCTGCCCTAGAAAGTCATTAGTCCTCTGCCGCAAGTATTGTCTAGGAAAAATGACAAGATAAGAACCAAACAAAATTGACCATAGAACCTCTGCAGCATTCAACCATTCAATCCAAATGCAATCTCTGCCATATAGATCTTGTATGAATCACCATTCATTGAATCATATATCCTTACAAAGCCAATAAACTTTGCAAACACATTGCTAGCATATGGCATACTATAATGATAACTCAAACAAGTAACACATTATATTCTCTGCATATGGGTCTCTGCATAAGACAAAAGTTCTATGAAAATCCTCCTCTAAGGCAAGCATATCAGTTATAGAATTCAACTACAACAATCTTCAGAAAATGATTATTTGCATAAGACATTTAGGCACTAGTTCTAGGCAATCTTGTCATGTGACATTAGAGAAATTTTGAGGTAAAAAATGGGATTCAAAACAAAATTGTACAATAAAAATAAAATCTACAAGAACCAATAGGATTAAATATGATGATGTCAACCACAGGGGGACGATTCACAATTTTTGGAGTAAAAAGGTAAAAGGATAAAAAAATAAAAAATAAAAAAACTACTCTTTTAACTTATCTCCCTACGATTTTACTCAAATTTTGAGTGGGAGCACTCATTGGATGCATAATTTAATTTTGCATCAAAAGAGTACCCATGTTGCATACTTTTGATGGACCCTACTACACGAAAAATGTGAAATACATGAAAAAACATGATTGCAATCACATTTTTCATGTATTTCAAATTTTACGTGTAGTAGGGTCCATCAAAAGTATGAAACATGGGTATATGGATGAAAAATTAAATTTTCCATCCAACGAGTGTTCCTGCTCAATATTTGAGTAAAATCATAGGAAGATAAGTTGAAAATACGAGTTGGAAAAGTAGTTTTTTTTCTTTTTTTCCCTCCAAAACTTGATGAGGCAATCTAATATTATTTTATTATTTCAACTATTGTTTTATAATATTCCACACGAGGCCAATTTTATACCTCATAATTTCTCTAATGACTTTGAACAACTTGGCAAGGCAGGTTATAAAGAATAAGTCATACTCTAATTCCGACATGCATACAATGTTATATCCTCAAGCATTGTCTATATATAATTAGATCAAGACATTCAACATTTCTATATTTTATTAGATTAGGTAAGTTACTTTTTTAATTTGGATACTCTTCCTAACACATCACACATTAGCAATACTCTACCACTGTAGTTCAACAACAATTACGCTTTGTAATAGCTTCAATAACTTGTTCACAAGAATCTGTCATTAAACAATATATTGGTCCCTGCAATGAACAAGAAAAACATTCAAAAATCAAACAAAACTATAATCACTTCCTCTTGTATTTTCTCCATACTGTCAGATATTAGAGATTTGAATCTCCTTCATCCGCCCTTGTGTGCTCCTATTCAAATAAAAATCAGAAAAAAAGCTAATCGATTGCACACACAATGCTCTAGCTCACTCCTATTTATATAGCCATTTGATCTCCCAAATACTACATGGCAACTTAGGAGGAGGCCCCCAAGATCTAAATAATTAAAATGGATCTTGGGGGGCAAGCCCCCATGATATGAAAAATTGAAATGCTAGAAAAAGAAAGAAAGGAGAACACACAATAAACAAAACCACAAAGAAACTTATTTTTATTTATTAAAACACATAATAACTATAAAGACTACATTGTGGTGGAAAATATGTCATTTTACAAAATGTGACTTGTTACTTATAGCATTTTTTGGTTAAAATGCCACAGGTAAATTCCATGGGTGGGTAAATACGATGGATGAATGAATACCATGGGTGGATGTCACTTACAATTCCATGGGTAAATTCCATGAGTGGATAAATACCATGGGAGGATGAATACCAAGGGTGGATGCCACTTACAATACCATGGAAAAATACCATGTGTGAAAGAATACCATGGGTACATGCCACTTATAATACCATGGGTAAATTTCTTGGGTGGATAAATACCATGGGTGGATGAATACCATGGGTGGATGTCACTTACAATACCATGGGTAAATTTCATGGGTGGATGAATACCATGGGTGGATGCCATTTTCCATTCGGATCATTCCTCCCTCCTAAGAAGCATTTTTTGAATAGGAAGAGCCACTAAAGAGAAGGTTTTTGTGTGGTTAACCCATCACTGTGACGAACAAAGATCCGAGGATAGAGATACCATGTAATGCTTGTGACCAACTGTGATACTAATAATGTGCGACCTAGAAAATGGACTTTGATGAAGTGTAGGTTTGTGGATGGCCCATAACCATGAAAAATTAATATCCAAGGATAGAGATAACCTATAATACTTGTGACCAAATGTGATACTAACAGTGTGTAGCCTAGTAAATGGACTTTGATGACAAGGATTTTGAGTGGTTGACCCATAATCGTGATGCTGATTGTTGATAAAGTAGTAGGTGCCTACATATCCTAGGGTGAGAGGGAACGTCTCCAAATAACCTAAGACAGATGCTGCTATGATGAAACTAATGAATGTGAAGCAGGTGCCTACTAAAATAGGGTGGGAGGGCATGTCTCCAAAGGGAACCTACTCCGAATGCTACTCCAGATATAAAAACTAATTTAAAATGGGAATAAATCGGTCAATATAAATCAGAATATTTATTATAACTTGTTTCTTGAAAGAGAATGACCATTCTACATCTTCACAGGTAATTGAAATCCCTATCTGGACACTCTGGAAACTTAGATTCGCATTGCGACTGTCTCGTCGTCACAAAAGTTATAGAAAAAAAGTTTATTTTAAATCAACAATATCTCCCTCATCCGAACTCTGATTCGACCAATTTTTTTTTGAAATAGGGTGATTTTTCAAGAGGAGCTCAAATATGCAATCATTTTTATGAATTTTTGCACAAAAAATGGCAAAAAATGATATGATATTTGTCATCCATGAATTATCGTGAGGAAAAATTCTACAACACAACTGATTTTAAATCAGCGATATCTCCCTCATCTGGACTCTGATTCGACCAATTTGTTTTTTGAATTTGGGTATTTTTTCAAAATGAATCCATATATGTTATTTGTTTTTATAATTATTGCAGAAAAAGTTTCATATCTGGTCTGCAAACTCGCCACCAAAAAAAATTCTGCAAAAAATGAAAAAAAAAACATTTCTTCCCGCTTTGCCCAAGAAAGTGCTCTTTGGAGGCTGTAGCATGTGCATGAAGTTTGTTGAATGTTACTAAAACATTTTGAAACTTAAATATGCATCAAACCCTCATTCCCATGGAGCTGTAACTTGAATCTGATATCACTGATCCAGATTTTGGGGGGAGGCCACCAAGGTCTAAAAAATTGAAATGGATCTTGGGGGGGGGGGGAGGCCCCCAAGATTTGAAAAATTGAAATGTCAAAAAAAAAAGGAGAACACAAAATAAACAAAACCACAAAGAATTTATTATTATTAAAACACATAATAACTATAAAGGCTACATTGTGGTGAACAATCTGTCATTTTACAAAATGTGACTTGTTACTTATACCCCTTTTTGGTTACAATACCACAGGTAAATTCTATGGGTGGGTAAATACCATCGGTGAATGAATACCATATGTGGATGTCACATACAATACCATGGGTACCTTCCATGAGTGGATAAATACCATGGGAGGATGAATGCCAAGGGTCGATGCCACTTACAATACCATGGGAAAATACCATGGGTGAATGAATACTATGGGTGGATGCCACTTACAATATCATGGGTAAATTCTTGAGTGGATAAATACCATGGGTGGATGCCACTTACCATACCATGGGTAAATTCCATAGGTGGATAAATACCATGGGTGGATGTCATTTTCCATTTGGATCATGTGATGTCCTCCTTGCAAGATCTGATTAACTACTCATCACTAGTTAAAATCAAATCATCAACATATAAGACAATAATGAGAAATTTACCTTCTACCAAGAAATGATAGAGGTTTTCATTTGCCTCACTTTTGGTAAATCTCAAACCGATGAGACAGCTATCGATCCTAGTGTATCAAGCACGAGGTGCTTGCTTGAGATTGTACAATGTTTGCTTGAGTTTGAACACGAGACTCCTGATCAAAAGTATCAAAGCCTTATAGTTGCTCGATGTACACCTCCTCCTTAATAAATCCATTTAGGAATGTTGTTTTTGCATCCTTTTGGTGGATATTCCACCCCACCTGCGCAACCATAGCAAGAATTAATCTAATGGATGAGTAACTTGCTACAAGAGAAAATGTCTCCTCATAGTCAATCCCTTCAACTTGAGAGTACCCCTTGGCCAAAAATATGGCCTTATACTTCTCTATTCTTCTTTCTATTGCCTGCTTCACCTTGAAGACCCATCTCGAACCCACAATTGATTTCTCTGTTAGTCTTGGCACCACTTCCCAAACATTGTTATTTACAATAGATTCGTATTCCTCCACCATTACATCAACCCATACAAGTTTCTATATTTCTTCCTCGATAGAGGATGACTCAGTATATACAAGCTTAGTCATTAGAGCCACATATCCAATGTACCAATCTGGAGACCTTCTTTGCCTGCACTGATTTGAAGGAGCACCGACATTCTCCCTTGCATAGTATATAAGTCTCTCAGCTTCCCTGGTCATTTTTCTAGCTTCTCTGGATGTTTTTGCTTGAGTGGCTATCTCTCTCTCTGCTCCTCAATTTGTGGTTGCTCCACAACTTCTTGAGGTTCCTCCTTTGGAGCTAAAATCTCCTCTTGTGGTTGGATTTGAATCTCCCTCTCAAGAGAGCACCACATTTCTTTCTCCTCATCAAATTTTACATCATTTTACACAAATGTCATTTTGAGGAATGGAAAGTACACACGATAGTTGTGGGGAGTTTTTGTGTAACCCACAGATAACCTGAATTTTGCTATCGACTCTAGATTCTTCCTTGATTCTTTGGAGACATGGAAGTAAATAGAGGCTCCAAAATCTTGAAGTGTGACACATCTAAATTCCTCCACGAGAAAGCCTCCTCCAGTGTAATCATGCCAAGAATTCGATAAGGAATTCGGTTCTCCAAATAGTCTGTTGTGTTGCATGCCTCAACCCAGAAATGCAGAGGTAGGCCTTATTCATGCAACATCGCCCTTTCTACTCCCACAATGCTATGGTTCTTTCTCTCAACCACCCTATTCTATTGTGGTTTGTGGGGTGTTGTCAACTCTTGTTGAATGCCTTCTTTTGCAAATAAATTTTTAAATTCATTTGACACGTACTCACCTCCATTATTGCTCCTGAGAGCATTCACCTTCTCGTTGGTTTATTTCTCAACCAGTGCATTAAATTCTACGAACTTGGAGAATGTCTCATCTTTCTTCCACATAAAGAATATCCAGCACTTCCATGAGAAGTAATCAATAAAAATGACAAAATATTTGTGCCTAGCATTGGAGGCTGTCGAGAAAGGTCCACAGACATTAGAGTGGATCTTTTCAAGGGCTACATGCACTTTGCTGTCCTGATCATGGAATGTGGATTTTGTGTACTTTCCCAAAGTATATCCTTTACATACATCCTACTGCTCAAGTTCTCCTTTGGGGAGGCTTGTGGTTATATGCTGCATGATCTTTAGGGCACTATGATGCAAATGGCCAAGTCTTTTGTGCTAAAGTTCACCGACATCACAACTCTGTATCTTCTCTACTTTTGTGCTTAATGAAACATAGTTTTCCACATCTAGCTTATATAGTTTCTTCACACAAACCCCGATCTGCTTCACCTCTATCCCATGGCTATGTGTCTCATAAATGACTTTCCTTTGCTGAAGATCACATTATAACCATGGTATTCCAAAAATGCAATAGAGACACGATTTTTATTTAGGCCCAAAATGAACATGACATCCTTGAGCTTGAGGATGGAGCCTGACTCCCTTTGAAAGGTGACTGTACCAATCTCGTTCATGCTATACCTTTCGTCGTCCCCCATCTCGATGTGCATCTGCACATTTTTTTCTTCTAGGTCACCAAAACAATCTCTACACCCTATCGTGTGGAACGATGCACCTGAGTCTAAGTACCACACACTCCCCATCACTATGCAAGCCATGCATGCAATGAGGGTAAAGTCAATATCAAACTATGAAGCCAAGGCTTTATCTATTGCCACTCCTAAGGTATTCTTGCTTGCCTTCTTATGTGGACACTTCGTGGCATAGTGGCAAAATTCATGACAATAGAAGCATTTAATTTTGGACAAATATTTCTTCTTACCCCCTTGATTGGATTCTAGCTCGGATTGAGATTTCTTCCCTTTCCCCTTGTTTCCCTTTCCAACCAAAGAAATTTTTTCTTCATCCTCATCCTTGGATGACGTCCCATCTATGATATTCCACCTTATTTACTCTTGTACCAAATAAGGCCATAATCATTCCCAATTCGGCAGTTTTTCCTTCCCTTTCACTGAATCTTGATAGATATGCCAACTCTTGGGAAGGCCTAGAAGGGCTAGGCTTACTAATTCTTCTTTAGGGACAACAACAATGACCCCACCAAGTTCATTGCAAAATTGTGTAAACTTACTAAGATGCTACAGAATTGTCATTCTTTTGAATCTTGATACTTCAAAGTTTATCCTTAAGCGCCAACTTCATGTGGTCACTATTATTTTTGAACAATTTTGTCAATGCTTTCCACATTGTGAACGAAGTGTCATTCCATTGATATTTGAAACAATGTGATCCCATACTCCCTCCAAGATTACTCTCCTCTCCTTGGCTACCTCTTTCTTCCACTGAGCAAGGTTACGAGCATCAGATGCTTGTGTTTTTGCAACATTTGACTTGATGTATAGAAATCCATTGTAATCCAATAACACCTCCATGTGATCCTTCCATGCAACAAAATTAGAGGTTCCTTCCAAGGCATACTCTAGCCTTATTCTATTGAAGGCCAACTTCTCAGCTTTGAAGAAATATTATTGCAATGAGCTCCAAAAGTGAACCTCCTAAGAAACAACTTTGAATTCCTGCTCTAATGTGAATCCTATTATGATACCATGTAGAAATTACACAATAGATTTTTAACTTCTCGTTAATTTTTAAACAAAATCACAAGACACAAACCTACTCTACTACTCTGCGGTCATTAATTCACAATCTAGAAAAAAAAATTATGACGTGCAATAAGAAATAACACACATGCAATAAGTATTTTTCCCGGGGAAAGAAAACTGCTGAAAACCCCAATTCTTGCTTGCATTAAATCATAAGAATAGAGATGTATTACAATTTCTTTTCTCAACTGAGCACACCCTACAAGTGCATAACCTATCTCTCTGCTCACTAAAAGGATATGACCTAGACTTAGTCAAATTTTGCCTCTGATTGAGCTCTTATTTCCTTGCATTGTTCCTTGAGAAATTAGGCCCCTATTATTTAGGAAATTCCTCAAACTGATTGCACAATTCCTTTAGGCCAATCCTCTGACTGCATGCAACACTTGTACACTTAAGACTAGTCTGCAACTGATGTTACACTACCTTGGAATATCCACCTCAACTGGGTAACTCAAATTGTATGCATGCACTTGATATTTTGGGTTGATTAATCAGTTATCTAGATGATCACTGAGTTTGACTGAAGTCCCACTGCTTAACTGACCTTCCACTAGTTCCTCCAAAAGTTGGAACTAGTTTAATTGAAAACAATGTGAGATAACTGACCTTGATTGCTACAAATTAGAAATCACACATTCTGAATTGAACTCTAACTCCTCCAACTTGAATATACTGAGTAAATTGTTTGACAACAGCCATGTCACACAAGTTAACATCATCCAAGTTGTCTGCTGATGTGGAAATTCAAATTTTCTCAATTTAATCAAGGTAAATTAAAATTGAGAATTTCTTGCTACACTTTTCAATAGTGTAAGCACCCATTGAATGAAAAAATAAATTCCACATCCAATGATTACCCACTCTACATACTTATATGAAGAGCCACATGGAAAAAATTGAAGCTACATTGTGTTGGTCAATTTAATTGTTCTTTAAATTATGTTACCTTAAATTTTCAATCCAAGTTTGTAATCTTATAAATTGTATTATAAAATATATGCAAGGATTTAGTTTCTAAATCTATTAAATGAAAATTTCCATGAAAGGATATTTTAATCTAAGAAATTAATGGAAATGTAAACAAGGAAAGCAATAGAAATACTAATCTAAGAAAGCAATGGAAATCAATCTAGGAAAGCATAAGAAATTTAATCTATGAAAGCAGGTAAATATAATCTATGAATGTAAGAAAACTTAATCTATGAAAGCATGGAATCTTAATCTATGAAATCATGAAAATATTTAATCTTGTAAATCTTGTAAATTTAATCTAGAAAGCATTTCAAATCTATTTCTATGAAAACATATAAACTTATTCTAGGAAAACATGTAAACTTATTCTGTGAAAGCATGTAAGTCTAATATATGAAAGTGATTAAAATATAGTCTATGAAAACCATTGAAGTCTACATCTATTAAAAAAGAAAGGAAAGAGTGAACATGATTGACAAAAGGGGGCCCTCCAATGCTTCAACAAGCACACTAGAAGTTGAAAAATAGAATATCATCATATATTAACTGAAATAGGCTTAGAGAAACATAGCTACAAATATATTTCTTCAAGTATTATGCTTACAAATTCTAAATTTCTCCCTTCCTCCTCTCTCAATAGATAAAGCACTCCTATTTATACAAAAATTAAGATAACTCATCAATAAACGCAAATCCACAAATCTCTCCAAGTTCCACATATCTCTCCTATATCCACATATCTCATGTGGTTAGAACCATGTGTTAACATCTAGCAAGTAATATCTATGCATATCCTCTCACAAATTTCTAAAATATTTAATAAGAAATCTTATCAAAACTTTCACGATTCGTCTCTATGAAATGTGCTTGAATATTGATCTCAAATCTTCAAGAGTTTGAAGAGGAAATTCAAATTTGAGGCATAGTGGTTGAATATGACTTTGTTGAAATCTTCAAATATTCCTATAAACATCACAAAGCTCATCCAACTTTTTGATATAAGTGAATAAATGTTATTTTTCTAATATTTAACCATAAATTCACTCAAAATACTAAAATAAATTCTTTGGTAAACAATTTCTAAACCCATGAATGATTATGAAAATGGTCCTAATGTAAGGTTATGGAGCTGCGAAATATGGTAAAAAATGAAGGAAAGTGAAAGAAAAGAGAGTGAAGAGGATGTCATTTTGGAGAGCCAACATTTTCCACCAACTGAAAATGTTGCATGTATTGATTTAAATTTGCATTGATTCTCAATGATTTAAGTCATATCAGTTTATGTAGCCTTGAGGAGTGAAATATTAAGTCATTTTGTGACTTTGAGATACTTCTTCAAGACTCGCAAAGGTTTATTCAAACATTTCTTTTTCTCAAGAGCCTACTAATGTGGAGTCTTCTTTCTTTGGAATATATCTAAGCGGTATCTCTTGTGGTTGGTTCTTGTGTGGCAACCACGAGTGTTGCAAGTGTTGGTTCTTGTGTGGCAACACTTTTCTTTTACTCTTCTTAATGCTATAACAATGAATACTTGAAAAATGATTTAAAATGAATACCTATTCATATACCTATCAAGCAATCTTTTCTCATAATATAAATCTTTTCAAAACATATCAAACTTTGAACCAAATAACAACAACATTAAGTTGGGAGAAACATGTTGGTCAACAATATATGAGGTTATGGAATGTGGAATTAACAAATGGTAATTAATACCACCCCACAAATGAAGGTGCCCTTTTTCCTTGGGGAATGAAGAATGTAATGTCACGTGGGAAGTTTTCCAAATACATGTCTTTTTGCATTCAAGGAATTATTGATTAAATATTAGAAAACAACAGACCTTCACCTACTTGAAAATTCGATAAGCTATGCATTTGAGAGATCTTGGTTGTTACTGCTGGATCATGTGAAGTGAGAGAATTAGATATGCTTCTTATTTTCTCTTTGTTGTAGGAATGGAGGATGATATATGAAACTAAAAACTTTGTGCTTTCTTATTGTTGGAACTAATGCTATTGTTGTTGAACTCTAAAACTAAACCTTGATAATTGGAACACTACTATAAGCGCCTGAAATTACATAGTCTACATTCATATCTGCATCATAACATAATTCTTATCTGTGAATAAATTTGGATGATGTCAAACATAGAAATAAACTGTTGGATTAATGGCCATTAATGAATTGATTAACCAACACAAGACTACTCCCCGTTAATTTCAATGAGATGCAAGATTCCTAAGTACATCTTACTAGGTATGAATAAATGAGTTGTAGTCGAGTCACCTAGAAGATCCTACAAATAAGATACATTGATGTATTCCCACTATTTATTTGGGACATTGATGTATTCCCACTATTTATTTTATTGATGTAGAGGACCATAGATGAAATATTTGCATTATTAAAAATGATTTATTTGGTAGAAGGAAGATGAAAATGAGGTAACTCAACATTGTGAGCGAGCTAAATGACTTTATTCAGTGGTTAGGGATGAAATATAAATTCACTATAAATGAGGCAGAAAAGTACGAAACTTGCAAAGGAAATTAGTTTTGAAGTCATGATATATTGGTAGGAAGATGAAAATTTGGACTTCAACATGGATGGATTGTTAAGCCTTGATAGAGGAAAATGAATGTGTAGCAATGGCATGATGGGTCTAATATGACATGGAATGATCTTGACTTCTTCATGATTCCATCGAAACATGCTCTTACGAAGAGAACTTGGTCTTTGAAAACCACTTGTGAATATATTGATCTTCTTTGATCATCCTGGAACCTACAAAAAACTTAGCACTAATATACAATAAAACGTAATACTATCGAGAGAGGGAGAGAGAGAGAGGTGATCAATTTTTCTTCATATGATATATATGCAAAAAATTCACAAATAGTGACAATAAAACAAATCCAAGGAAGATAAATAAAAATAAAATGCACTTTTTACCTCTTGGAAAGTGATGTATTTTTTTACTTGTACTTGTTAGTGTTTCATTGATAACTTCTTCATTTGATATTTTATTTGAATGATTTAAAAACTAGGTTAAAGAAAATTCATATTAGAAACACGCTTTTAATGATTTGATGATTTTTCGAAGTCCAATTGCTACAAAAAAAATGACCATTTTTTATTGTTTCAAATTCTAATGAAAATAACTCCATGATGCAGAGTTCATAGAGATCTTTCCAATGACGCTTAAATCACTTCAAACGGATGTTGTATGAGAAAGTTATGCTCATCTAATGTTTTTAAGAAACAACCAACATGTTATTCAGGGGTGCCACATGCAAGCACCAGGGAGTGCCACGTGGACTATACAGACACTGACTAAGAAAATGACTAAGATGTTGAAGTGACATTTGAATTGGCTGTTGAATAAATCATGACGTGGTGGATGCCTATACGATGACATGTCACTGGGTAGGGTGGCATGGACTACTGACATTGCTAGGTGACTTGGCATGTTGCCATGGAAGAGTGATGTGGCAAGACATTGACATGGTAGGATGACTTGGCATCCTACCATGACAAAGTGATGCGACACGCTGTTGTACCACTAAGCACTGTTATGGCAGATGCATTGGCAGTGACTAGGAAATTGATAATGTGGCATATGACCTTGCATGATAGACACGTGGACCAATCGCTGGCTACAATGTGGGCCAATCTGGGCTACATGTGAAGTCTGAAATTGGCCAAAAACCTTTTTTTTTACCCATAATATAGGAAAAAAATAAAACTCTTCACCTACTCTTTACAAATTTCAACGTTTTACCATTGTGCTACAAGTCCAAGTTGTGTTAGTTATTGGAAAATGTTTTATTTAAAGTTAAAACAAAGTGTGTATTGGAATTTAAAATGAGTGGCAACCGATATTGATCCACGATCTCTGCTCGTCAAACCAAAACTCAAACCATTGTGCCACATGTCACAAGTGAATCGCCATCTGTAGATATTGGATATTTATTTAAGGTGAATTGTTCCACACGTAAGTGTTTACCAACATTGATTTGTTGAGCTATTGTGCCACATGTCATTTAAGGTGAATTGTTCCACACGTAAGTGTTTACCAACATTGATTTGTTGCGCTATTGTGCCACATGTCATTTAAGGTGAATTGTTCCACACGTAAGTGTTTACCAACATTGATTTGTTGAGCTATCGCTATAGAAATCGTGGTTTTGACTAGAGCGTAGAGCTGGACAAGATGTGCACCATGGGATATTTTTACGTGCAGGTACATTCAAGGTCGAAGCCCGAGACTGCAATTTAACTTGCACAATTCACCATCTTCGTGTTTTACCTGCGCGTTGCAACAAGCCGTTTTCGACCCCTGCTTTATTTTATGTTTTGTTCATTGTTGCGTTCGTTGGTTTTTATGAATGTTTGTTTGGTTTATTATCCTTTGTTCTTTTATTTGTGTTTCATTTTGCTTTTAGGATTTGTGTTTTGTTTCATTTTATTTCTTTATTGTATTTCGTTTTTATTTGTTTGATTTCAATCTTTTGTTGTTTTCTAGTTATTTATTTGATATAGTATTTTGTTTTATATGTAATGGGTGGTGGTTGTTTTTTATAAGATTTTTATTTTTTATTATATTATATTATATTTTTTTTGTTTAATTATTATTTTTAATAATAAAGAAAAATAAATTACTTTAGATTTTTTTATAAAAATTTAATTATTTTTTTTAATAATAAAATAATTTTTTTTTTTAAGTCATTTTAAGACAAATTTATTTGATTTGGAGATTAAAATTTAAGTAATTTTTTTTAGAATTAATAGTAAATTTGGATTTCCCAGTCATGTTTTTTTTTTTTATCTTTAACATCTATGAATCTTATGACAAATTAGATATTAAAAAGCTAACTTCTCCATTTTTTTCTTTTGATCTTCCAAGTCGCAACAAGGAGCGAGAAAAGAGCATACTCAAGAATATTGTAATTATTTATTCGTTTCAAATCTGCAATTTGAAAACTAAAGTAAGTAGAATTGAGCTCATATATCAAATTATTAGATCCCAAGACTCTACTTTTCCTCTTTCATAAGCATTCCTTCTATTGTACATCTTCTTGCCAATGGCTAGTTAACAAGGTAGTTCTTACCACACCACCAAATGAAAATTTCCGAGAAATGAATAAAATCAAACGTCAAAACAAAAACTCAAAAACGTCACCAAGCTTGATTTTATTTTTTTATTATCCTACTCTATTTTGAAAAAGAAAAAAAAGTTGTCAAGTATAGGAGTATTTCCAGTGAAGTCATTTATAGATCAATAGCTCTAGTGTGCTCATATCCAAATTTGAAAAATATACCTCAATGTCCACCAAGATATGCGAGACCAACTGTAAATTTGGATTTGGTGTGAGGATTTGCTGAAGAATGGAAAAATGTTGTAGCCTAGTCACTTTTTGGAATCAATCTTCAGTGTTGTCCTTTCTCTCTAAGAAATGCTTGAACATTTTTTTGTTGATATAGATCCCCTACCCATAAATAGATTACTATCGAAAATCTTATAGCATTAAAAGAAGAATAATTAAAAACTTGAATCTTAAACTAATTGCAAAATTGGAAAACACACCATTCTTGCAAGAGAAAAATAATTAAAAACTTGAATTTCAAATTAATTACATAATTGAAAACCACACCACACATGCAAGAAAGGAATAATAAAAAAGTTGAATTTTAAACTAATTGTAAAATCAAATTTATTGAAGTTTTTCCTCTAATGAATCTACCTCTAGAATGCACTCTAAAACAAATAAAATTAAACATATGCAACTAAAAATAAATGTAGCTAAAAATAAGATCCAATTCAACAACTAAGGTTATGAGAAACCTCACAATGTGATGCACGGGTTCTTACCTCTCGTCTTACCATTTATACCTTCCAAAGTTGCATAAATTAAAGAGAAACCTAGATTAAAAACTAAACCCTATGTACACTTCCCTGACAACAACGCCAAAAATGTCGGTCAATTTAATTGTGTTGTAAATTTTGTTACATTAAATTACCAGTGCACGCTTTTAAACATATGAAGTGCATGGAAAAATATGCAAGAATTCAGTTTTTATGTCTATTTAATACAAACTATCATGAAAGAAAATTTTAATCTAAGATAGTAATGGAAATGTAAACTAAGAAATCAATAGAAACCTTAATCTAAGAAAGCATTGCAAATTAATCTAGGAAAGCATATCAAATTTAATCTATGAAAGTAAGTAATTCTAATATATGAAACCATGGAAACTTAATCTATGAAAACATGGAATGTTAATCTATGAAAGCATGTAAATTTATTCTATGAAAGCATGAAATCTTAATCTATGGAAGCATGAAAATATTTAATATAGAAAGATTGTATATTTAATCTAGAAAGCATTTGAAATCTATTTTTATAAAAACATATAAAATTGTTCTAGAAGAACATGTAAACTTATTTTAGGAAAACATGTAAGTTTATTCTAAGAAAGTGATTAAAATCTAGACTACAAAGACCATTGAAATCTACATATATAAACAAATAAAGGAAAAGGTGAACATGCTTGGCAAAGGGGGGCCCTCCTACGTTTCAACAAGCATACTAGAAGTTGAAAATTAGAATAACATCATATATTAATTGAAACACGTTTGGAGCAACATAGCTACAAAGATAACTCTTCAAGCATTTTGATTACAAATTCTAATTTTTTTCTCCCTTTCTCTCCTCCCAATGGAGAAAACACTCATATTTATACAAAAACTAAGATAACTAATTAATAAATGTAGATCCACAAATGTCTCCTAGATCCACATATCTTCTCTTAGATCTACAAATATATCATGTGCTTATAACCATGTGTAAACATCTAGCAAGTAACATCTCTACATATTCTCTCACAAATCTCTAAATTATTTGATAACAAATCTTATCAAAACTTCCATGTTTCTTCTCCATGAAATATGCATGAATATTGATCTTAAATCTTCCTCAGAGCTTCAAGAGTTTGAAGAGGGAATTCGAATTTGAGGCTTAGTGGTTGAATATGACTTTGCTGGAATTTTCAAATATGACTACAAACATCACAAAACCCATCCAACTTCTAGATATAAGTGAATACACATTATTTTTATAATATTTAACCATAAATTCACTCAAAATACTAAAATAAATGCTTTGGAAAATGATAAGTCTAAACCCATGCATGATTATGAAAATGGTCTTAATGTAAGGTTATGGAACTTCAAAATATGGTAAATAATGAAGGACACAAAAAGAAAAGAAAGTGAAAAAAATGACATTTTGGAGAGCCAACACATTGAACACTCTTTTTTAATGTATCACCATTTTTTTTTTCTTTTGATATGGGTCTTCTCAGAAGTATGTATAGTGGATACCCATTCGATGTGGAATTTAATAATGCATCCAACGAGTGTCAACACTTGACATTTTAATAGACCTATAAGAGATAAGCCAAAAATACAATTAAAAAAATACTTTTCTTCTTTTCCCTCCAAAATATTTACCTATGAGGATGACATCACCATCTTGAATCATATTGGTTCTCTTAAATTTAATTTTATGAGTACATTTTTTTATTTATTTTAAGTCTCATTTTTTGATCTCAAAATTCCCCGAATACTACACTTTATATCAAAATCTAGAAACATGATCATCTATTTGTAAAACACATATTGTGCTCCAAAAATATATTAGAGAGAATTCCTTTCCAAACGCTTACGCTTGCATGGGGGACCAAAATTTGCAGAGAGATTTATAAAAATTCCTAACAAGTAGTTCTAATTAAAGCCACACTCTTCCCACGCTGCATCCATTGAATGCTTCAATTACTCTAGCATGAAAGTGACAAGGGTGTCATTAAGGTATGAGTGTTAGTGGTATAAATCTTCATCTTAACAATGGTGCATGCTAACACATGATTTAATTGAAGAGTTTGTCGCTATAAAAATAATATATATCATGGGAAAGGGGAGTGAAATATATTTATGCATATAACAACATCTTTCTTCTATTCTAATGGCCTTATTATTTTGGTTATCTATATAAGACTCAAGAATACTAGTAACAATAATTTACATCTTAATTTATGGTTATTTCTTTCCATTTGTTCTTAATTTTATATTTCTTATAAAATATTATTAAATAATAACAATATTCTTTCTCCTTTGATCATCCTAATTATAAATAAGGAAACTTTTGTATATAGCATATAGTTATGTATGCAACTTCATTGCACTAATTTTATATAATATGCTTCATTATATAGTTGTTCTTAACACTTGCATATTAAGAACATTTATAAACTCATAATGATTTTTTATTTATCTAATTATAATTTAGACCATGCTTCATTTAAAACACTTTGAATATAAAAAATATACCAAACAACTTAATCATGATGAAGTCTTTGTAATTTTTATTTTTATTTTTCAATTTTGTTGAAATGCCCAATTTTTTTCCATTTTATGTTCTCTCTTTTCCCCCTTTTCTCTTTTTTTTTTTTTTACCTTGTATTTAATTTAATTTATATGTTCATGATTAATACACTCTTTAGAATCATAAATCTCTCTATTTGGTCTATTTATATCTTATCTTGTTTAGTACATAATATCAATGTAATTTGTACTATGTCAAATAGTTAATAAGATTAGCATGCATTTTCTATTTCATGCACCACATTTAGTTTGTTTAATTATGTAAGTAGGTATGCTAGTTGAATATATCTACCAATTTATATAAAACCTCCATAGCACACATAATTTTTTTATAGTATACCAATGTCATAATATACACTTTTATATATTTATGCCATGTTGTTGGTACATCCATATGTGTATGAACACAATGGAATTTACAAGTTATTCCCTTAAAATGATGTCTGTGATAAGTGATTCCTCATTATGGAGAGGTAAAATCTAAAATCTAAACTCAAAATTTATGTTATTTTCATAAGTTAGTACTAGAAATTAATGAAGCATACACAAAAATTCATTTTAGTGAAAAAAATAGAAGATGTGTAAAAAACTTTGCACTAATGTAAATCTCATTTTTTATAAAAACAACACAATAAATCCATGAAAAACAACTTTAAGAGGAAATATACAAAAAATTCTAGTGCATTCCAAAAAGTTTCATTACACAATTGGGGAAAACACCACATTCATCATACTCTTGGAATTTCACTTTCTAATGAATAAGTATATCATACATTCTTGATAGAAAATGACATTATTTAGAAACACACACACACATATACTTACATAAATATATATATTCCATAATCCAATGGGTTAGGTCAACTTGTCGTTGTCAATGTTGTTGGGCATTTGACTTATTTTATGCTAGAAAATGCTTAAATTGGCTCCCATTGAATGAGCCACAATAGTATACACTAATTGGTTTAGTAGGGATGCCATCAATAAAGTTTGGAAGCATCTTTTCAATTTCATAATGAGGTTTCTTTCCCCCCACTCCCATACACATATCCTATAGAGTAGTTGAATTGTGTATCTTAGAGAGTAGTTGAATTACTTCTTGCCAATATTATTGGGCATTTGAATATTTCTATGTTTCAAGGTGCCTAATTTGAATCCCCTTAAATTAGCTACATTATTATACACTACAATGTTTGCTAGGAATTTAATCCCTTGGATTTTTATGTGAAGTTAGTCTTAAATAAATAAAAAAATACAAATACAAATACATGCATACACGTACATATATACATGTGAATTCTAAATATTTTTTAAGAAAACAAAATAAAATTTTTCCACATTTATACATGTTGTTTTTGTAAACTTGTTTTTGTCATACTAATAAGGTTAACCCAAAAAGACTTGAACTAAACACTTATTGAGATGGAACTAACCAAATTAATGTTGAAACAACACTAGAAGTAACGAATTAGGTTGACCATATAAACCATATGTAAAAAAAAAAAAAAACAACAACAACTTTTGTGCAGAGTTATTGAAACTTATACTCTACACCAAAGAGCGATTGTCCCAGTAAACTAATGTGACTGAAAGCATTGATATTACGTAAGCAACCGAACAGGCCAAAGACATTCAATTTCAAAGTCCCATTGGGCTTAGAAAAGGGATTGAAAATTGACACCCTTAGACGTAGAAAAGAGGATAAGACTGAAATGCTTGATATTAGATAAGAATGAAAATGCTTTCCACACATATCACCTTATCAATGTGTCAGTTGGTGATCACACATATCACCTTATCAATGTGTCAGTTGGTGATCACTTCATTTACAGTAGATTGATCACCGCTCTATGACTTTTTGGTATAAAATTCCAAGAGGTTTGAAAATTGTTACGCCTTTTTGTTTTCGACGAGTGAATAGATTGCGTTGAAATATCCACACACTTGCATTTTCGAACCACAAATCAAAGATATTCAGTAGTTATATAACATAACGCAGTATCAATCAATTTGAGTATGAAGCCCGATGTAACACTCTATTGCAGCAACAAATTTATAAAATTATAAGCATATAAAATTTCTTAAATAAATTTTGAAAAGTTTTAGCGAAAAAAACGGTATTGAAAATTAAAATTAATTCTTTATATGCATGAATGAATTAGTTTATAATATATTTTTATAAAATGAAAAGGAGGGATATATAATTTTTCACTTACAAATTTTATAGGGTGATTATCTTTGTACGGAGAGATGCTTTATAGTGGAGTATAAGGTAGATGTGTAGTCGAGTATAGGGTAGATGTATAGCAGTAGACGTTACAGTGGAGTATAGGGTAGATGTGTAGAAATAGACGTTAGATGTAAATATTTGTAATATTCCTTTTTATATTTTAAGAATAATCGTTTAGATAAAATAAAATCATAATATACATATGACATGACAACTATCTTAATCATTCTATCCCTTAGAAAATTGAGACAACTATCTTAAGAAGTTGTATGACTCTCCAGACACTATGGCTAGCACCTTAAACACTCATATTAAGGAGGATGTATTTTCTTTGTAAGACGTTGAGTCTGGGATTAATAAGCTTGCTAATGGGAAAGCTAAAGATATTGAAGGATAACAAGCTGAGATCTTTAAAATGGGAAGATCTATCCTCATTCCTCATCTCCCCAAGCTTTTAATTTGGATGTAAAGCATGACTTCCCTCAGCTTTGGACACAAAGCCTTATTTTGCCTATATTTAAAAATGGGGACAAAAGTGTTCCCTCTAACTACAGGGCCATTATGATTAGCCACATCCTAGTCAAGCTATATTGGCTCATTTTGGAAAAGAAGCTTAGTCTTTGGCTTGAAAGCCAAGGTAAAAGAGCTAAAGGGCAAGCTAGTTTTAGGAGACATCATTCGATTATCGACCATCTTGTCACTCTTAGAATCATTGCTGACGAATGCCGCAATAGTAAAGCCAGCTTCTTGTGTTGTTTTGTGGACTTTAGAAAAGCTTTCGACACCGTTCCTCGCGATAAGCTTTGGGAGAGACTTGAAGAGATCATGGTTCCTCTTGAACTTGAGGATTGTTGTGATCCACCTCTACGAGATTGTCACTACCAAGCTTAAGACCAACGAAGGGTGGTCTAAAGACATTAAATGCAATATCAGAGTTATGCAAGGGTGGTCCCTATCCCCTACCCTTTTCGGCATATGCATTGATAAGTTAGAGGAGTGTTTGGAAACTGTAGGATGCAAGGGCACTGAGCATGCTGGTGTAATAATTACTCTTCTCCTTTATGCTGATGATATCCTTCCTGCAAAAAGCCATGATGACCTAGACAAGCAACTTAAGACTCTTCATGTCTACTTCTCCAATATGAGCATGACAGTTAATACTGACAAGACTAAAGTCATGATCATTAATTCCAAAAATATCACCCATGGTAGTTTCGTATGTAATAACCATTGCTTAGAGCAGGTTTCTTCTTATAAATATCTTGGTATTGACTTTCCTCATCAACTCAATTGGAATTATAGCATCGAGAAAAGGATTATTGGAGGCTGGAAAGCTTATTATGAACTTCAAAACAATTGTATATTGGTCGATCTTTTCATTTGGAGTAAAAACAGGTTCCTCTTTCACACTCTCGTCACCCCTATTGTCTTATACGGATGTGAATTTTGGGGTTGCAGTATATCCAGAGAGTCATGGAGAAAGATTGAGATGTTCAAAAGAATTTCATAACCTACAACCTAATATCAAGGGAAATACTCTCTATCCTATCCTCTTGATCAAAGATGGTCTGTCCCCCATTGAAAGTACAACTATGTTTAGATATTTGATGTATAAGAAGAAGCTTTACAACATGGAATCAAAGAGTCTCCCCAAAATTGCTTCTAACCTTAGTCGAAACCCCCACCTTCGCCTCAAGCGTGGGTGACATAAGGATGCCTAGTCTTGGCTCAACTATTGGGGAATTAAGGAGGAGATCATTATGGGAAGCAAAGATAGTGTCAAAGATACTATTACCTCCAATTTTAAGGACAAGCTATGGGACGATAAGGAGCTGGAGGGTAAAAGGAAGCTAAGATACTATAAGTAGGTGATGAAACCAACCCTTGATAATGAGAATTATCTCTCTGTGTTGACCAACACTAAGAAAAAAATGAACATAGCTTGGATAAGAACTAATTATCATGAGCTAGGAAGTGAAACAAGGTGGTGGTCTATTGCCAAGACTCCCTGAAACGATAGAATCTATTCAATTTGCGATACTACGAAGGTGGAAGATGAAAAAACTTCCTTTTAGATTGCCCAACTCTTACTCACATCCGCTCTCAATTCTGTAACATCTGCCACACTTCCAATCTTCTTGACTTATTAAGCCAGCCCAACTATAGTGATCTTGGAGCACTTCTTTCCCTTCTCTTTGATCATAAAAACAAGATTTTGAAGAATCACAATTACATTATTTTTCTTTTCTTGAGGTCCGATAGGCTGCATTGGTCTTTGACTTATGTTAAATCTTGATTTTTTTTATAAATTTTTGTAAAATTATCAAAAATTAGCATATTAAAATTAATTTTCTTGAAATTAAAATTATTTTTTTAACTTTTTAAAATTCAAAAATCTTTTTTTTTTTTTATTGGCACAAATTATTGAAAATATTTTTTTATAGAATTTATTTTAGAATTGTCAAACAGAAAGATAATTTAAAAAATATAAATTTAAAAAAAAATATGTGAAAAAGACATCTGCCCCTATAATTATGAAGTGAAAAATCACAAATAAAAAGTTATTCAAAAAATTAAAAAATTAAAAAACCTTATATAACTAAGTGTCTACAAAATTAATTATTCAAACTGTTGACACCTAATCATGGGGATTGGGGGAATGTTTGTAAATAATGTAAATAATAAATAATGGAAAAGGAAGAGTCATCGGGAGGTGAAACCCAAGAGTCACTCCCTCATATATATAACTATGAACAATCTAAATGAATAAACACAATCACATTTGAGGAGTTACCTCCTAGCTTGACATGGTATCAAAGCTAGCCCTTTTTTAGTTTCCTCATGCTCTTGTAACTCCCTTCTACCATTTCTGTAGTCTATCATATTATTTTTCTTACATTAGTATTATTCCACTATGTTTTCCTGACATGGCATGCTGCAATTATTTCAGTTGAACGACCCTCTCTATCTCTATTGCATTCTCAACACTACTCCCAAACCTCCTACCTACCTAGGCCATCACCGCCTTGCCAATTCTTGTTACTCCGCCTACGGCAAGACACACTAAGGCCACCGGAGTCTCGACCTTCCCAGACTACTATTGCCTATTCCCCTTGCCAGCGCAACTTCAATATCATTAGCCTCGATTCGATTCTCTCCTCCTATGTGCCATGGCAATGCTCGGACAAACCTCCGTGTTACACAATCCAACATTCCTCATAGTTTATGTCTTCATTGTGGCTCCAACATGACTCTATTGACCACATTGGGGTCCACGAAGACCACAAAGCTGAAGCCGTGAGCAGTGCCCTCCCTCATCCAACTCCACACACAGAAAGAAGTTGTGAGCAGTGCTTCCAGCAGGCCTCCATACCACAGTGGAGGGTGGTGCAACGGAAGGGTACCAGAATAACGACGGAATGGTATGCGTTTTATGACTGTCGTAGCAATTTTTTTTATAAACTATGGTAATGTGCTATGCATTAATTCCTGCACAGTCGGCTCATACAGACCCTCCATATACAACGTTGTCTCTGTACATGGTTTACGTAGCCCTCGCACTCATACTACCATACTGTTTGCAATAGCTTAGCTATACTACTATACTGCTCTCCGTCCAGCGACATCCCATATACCTAGTGATTGGTATTACATTGGGGAATTGCGTTATTTTTGTTATATCCCTTTTTTGCATAGTATTTTTGTTATACCTCCCCACATACCCCATATACCCCCTACCCCATATACACCCTACACCAATATCACCTTCCCCAAATAACACCTTCCCCCAAATAACACCTCCCTCAAATATACCTCTACCATATATCAGAATTAGATTTTTTACCATTAGGAGTAAAATTTTGCAGCAAAAGTATTTTTTTTTCTACAGTACACAAATTTTACAATGCATTCATTGATATCTATTGTGGGAGTGGTTCTCACCAGGAAGGAGAACTATCTAGAATGGTCGTGGAAGATCAAACACACTCTCATTTTTAATGAGCTGTGGAAAGGAGTTTGTCTTGGAGAAGGAGACAAAGAACCAGAAAAGCCTACCTCAGACAAGGAATTCACCATTTGGGAAAATAAGAACAGCAAGGCCTATGCCTTGATTGCAGCATTTGTAAATGAAGAGGTGAGTCACCATATTTCACCATTTTCAAATGCTTTCGAAGCCTTACAAAAATTGAAGGAACTCTATGACTCACACTCTGCGCTTGAAGTTGTTCAACTCATGATTAAATTGTTCAACATTGAATTACAAAATGATGATCCTCTTGCTCTTACATCAAAATTAAAACTATTATGCATGATATCAAAGTCACTAATGTTGAACTAGACATTCCTCTGATAACTTTTGTCAAAGCACTTTATCCCACTTATTCAAGTTATCTTGAGTCATTGTAAGAAAATGGAAACCTCAAAGAAATTACCTTTGACTCCCTTGTGAATAAATTTGCTGAGAGAGAGAAAACTTTTGGGAAGAAGACAACTCCTCAGTCTTCTGAAGAGGTTGTGTGTCTTGCACATAGAGAGAAGAATCTTGCTCAAGACTCTTCCAAAGGAAGAGGTGGTAGAAGAGGAAGAGGAAGAAGAAATTTTAGAGGTAGGGGGGCATACACTCTCAAGGAGAAAAGTTTGATTTTCATTGCATACATTGCAATAGAGATGGATCACATGATGCATCCACATGCAATTTTCCTTGGGACATAATTGAGCAGGAAAGAAATCAACCCAAAGCTAAAACTAATGATAAAGAGAAAGGTAAAGCACTTGAATCCGCTTACTATGTTGTGGCACATTGTAATATTGGAGTAAATGAAAACTTGTTTAATGCTTCACTTTCTTCTTGGAAAAATGATTGGTTGCTTGATTCAGGAGAAACTTGCCACATGAATTTTAGAAGAGATTTTTTTTAAGAATTTACTGACAATGTTGATGGAGCAGTATACTTTGCAGAAAAAACAAAAGTCAAGCCATCAGGGCTTGGCACAATTAGGCTCAAATTGCCTGGTCTTCCAGACTTTCTTCTGCATCATGTTTTATATCTCCCATAGCTGAGGAGAAACTTATTGTCCTTGGTCCACATCCGCCAGCAAGGACACTCCATTCATATGTTTGATGGCAAGTTTGAGGTGAGAAAAGCATCAGATCACTCACTTGTCATGACAGGGATAAAAGAAGAAATACTTCCGAAGCTGTAAGGTACATCTGCTTGTGCACAAAATTTCTCATACAATTCTCATTATGATGAAGGTACATTCCCATCAAGTCTATTATGGCATGCTAGATTTGGAAACTTGAACTATGACAACCTTCGCTTGTTGAAGAAAAATGGTGTTACTCGTTTGCCTACAATTCCTAGGAAACTTAAGCAATGTGATGCTTGCATTCTAGGAAAGCATAGCAAACAATATTTTCATGATCCACATTCCAGAGCAAATAGAAAAATTGAACTCATTTATTCAGATTTATGCGGTCCAATGCCTGTTCCTTCTGCAAATGGAAATAAATATATGATGACATTTATTGATGACTACAACAGAATGTGTTGGTTTTTTTAATGCATAACAAATCTAATGCTTTTCAAACATTCAAGAACTCACACATGGATTGAAAATTATGCACAATCTCATATTGGTTCTATTCACACTAATAATGGAAAATAATACACTTCAAATGAATTTGAAAACTATCTTCACCAACATGGAATCAAACATCAAACAACTGTGCCTTATAATCCCCAACATAACAGAGTAGCTGAAAGAATGAATAGGACAATATTAAATCTGGTACGTTCCATGATGTTTTTCAAGAATGTAAAATTGATTTTTTTGTTGATGTAGTTCTATGTGTTGTATATGTAAAGAATAGATGTCCATCTAATGCTATTAGAAACAATAATCCTTATGAAATGTGGTATGGCCACATTCCTTCAGTAAAGCATCTCAGGGTCTTTGGTTCCACCCACTATGCCTTGATACCAAAAGTACATAGAAATAAACTTGGTGCAAGAAGTCATAAGTGTATCTTCTTGGGGTATTCAAATACCTCCAATGCATACCATCTCTATGATGAAGTTAATAAAAAGTTTTTTGTATCTAGAGATGTAATCTTTCTTGAATCTTCCAAAGCTGAAAATGTTTTTGAGCGGAAAATTGATCACTTGGATAGATTTAGAAATGCAAAATCATTTCAAGAATTTGATAATTAGATTCCACATCTTGAAGCGGGGATTCCTATACATGATCAACCTATGGAATCGTATTCTGAAGCACTCTCTCCCCCACATGAAACTCCAACCATTAATGATACTTTGAGTGATGTGATTAACAGAATTGGGAGACTCAATCTTGATTCAGTCCCAACTCAATAAACCAAGCAGTCTTAGAAAGGTCCCCCAAAGTGGCTGAAAAAGACACTTGAAAGTGTTCATCCTGATGAGGTTGGAAATACAGGAACAAGAAATTCAACTAGGAAAAATGAAGGGAATGTAGATGATTTTGATTCACCTATTGATATGGATGTTTCTTATGATTGTGAATTGAATTTGTCTACAGATTTGAACCAACTTCCTTCAAAGAAGCCACTTCTCATGATGAATGGAAAGAAGCGATGCAAAAGGAGTATGATACCATGATAAAGAATATCACTTGGAAGCTGGTTGATCCTCCATTGGGAACCAAACTAATTGGTTGCAAGTGGGTCTACAAGAACAAGTATAAAGTTGATGGCTGACTTGACAAACACAAAGCCAGGTTTGTGGCAAAAGGTTTTGCACAGAAGGAAGGGGTCGATTATGAGGAGACTTTTTCCCCACAACAAAATGGGCTACCATCCGGACACTCTTTGCCCTAGCAACTCAGAACAGTTGGAAAGTCCATCAAATGGATGTAAAAAATGCTTTCTTGAATAGATATCTAAAAGAGAATGTTTTTATGTCCCAGCCTGAAGGATTTACTGTGAAAGGACATGAACATAAAGTATGAAAACTAATGAAATCCTTGTATGGCCTCAAGCAAGCATCGCGAGCCTGGTATGAAAAGTTAACTGAAAATCTTCTGAAACTCAATTTCAAACATTATGATCTTGATGATGCAACTTTGTTTGTCAAGAAAGTTGGAAAAAAAATTGTATATCTTGTGGTATATGTAGATGATCTTTTGATGATAGAGAACAATGAGAGCTACATTGCATCCATAAGGAAGGAATTGAGGAAAGGTTTTGAAATGACTGATTTGGGCTATGTTCATTACTATCTTGGTATTGAAGTAACTCAAGATCTGAAGTCTATATTCCTTTCTCAAAAGAAGTACATTGGAGATCTATTGAACAAGTTTGGCATGACTGAGTGCAATCCTTTAACCACTCCAATGGAGCAAAACTTAAAGCTCACATTCGTTGAAGGAAAAGAGTTTGAAGATGCAACAAAGTATAGACAACTTGTAGGAAGTATCAACTACTTGACTACTACCAGACCAAACATTTCGTTTGCTGTTGGAATCCTCTCCAGGTTTATGCAAAAGCCTTGTGAGGGACATTGGTCTGTTGCAAAAAGAGTTCTAAAGTACTTGAAGGGAACTCAAGACTTTGGACTCAAGTATACACAGGTGGGCGACTTCAGCTTGATTGGATACTCTGATTCAGACTTTGATGCAAATAAAGAAACTGGGGTATCTACTTCTGGTTATGTTATGATTTTTGGATCAGGAGTTGTCTCCTAGAGATCATGCAAGCAATTAGTTCTAGTAGATTCCACAACAGATGCAGAATATGTGGTAGTAGTTGAGGCAACAAAAAAAATTGTGGCTCAGGAAAATTTTGGAAGATTTGCAGGTAAAACAAGTACATTCAACTCCACTCATTATTGACAACACCTTTGTAATAAAGTTGGCCAAGAACTCAAAGTTCCATGATCGAACGAAGCACATCAATACAAAATACCATCTGATTCAACATCATGTTGAGGCCAAGACAATCCATTTACGCCATTGTTCCACTAATGAGTAGACTGCAGACATCTTCACCAAAGTGCTTGGAAGAGAAAAACTTGAAAGATTCAGAACGATGCTTGGACTCACCAACATCCCTTTAGATTAAGAGAGGGAATGTTGACACATAATCATGGGGATTGGGTGAACATTTGTAAATAATGTAAATAACAAATAATAAAAAAAGTAGAGTCATCGGGAGGTGAAATCTAAGATTCACTCCCTCATATATATATATATATATATCTATGAACAGTCTAAATGAATAAACACAATCACATTTGAGAAATTACCTCATGGCCTAATACAAACTCACATGCGAAAATGAGTCGATTCAAATTCAGTAGCATATTCGGATTATCTTAAAATATAGCCGGCCAGGGGCATCTTATCGATCATTTGCGTGCGATTGACATCTACTAAGCACTGCTTGCAGGATCCGTACTTGGTTCCCAGAGTGAGTGACCTAAATAATCATAATATAGTTAAATTTTAATTTTTTGGTATTCTCTGTCCTAAATCCTAGTTTTGTGCTATTCAAGCTAAAGCCTTTCTCCATAGTTGATGTCGATAACAATTGTGGTCCACTCATGCGAGAGTCAGGCATGTGTACTAGTCGCCTTACCCAAAAATTGGTAAAAACAACAGCTCTAGACTCCACTCAATACATAACACAATCAAAAGTTATTTTGCTTTGGTTTTTCGATTTATTTCAATTTAATATAAGTGGTTGCGGAAAATATCACCAAGATTATTTAATAGCTTTAGTCTATGTACATAGTATATGGATAAAAGCTTCTCCCAAATCTGGAAGGATCATGAAGAGGTTAGGAGGAGCAATACAATTTCATTTCAAGAAACGGGAAAGTTGAAAGTGACCATAATAATATATGTTAAAATATTAAATTAGTAGTTTGTATTTCAGAATAAATTTCTCATTGATTGGATATCAACACACTTTTAATGTATCAAGTCAATATTTATAGTAATAATATTGTTATTATATATTATTCACTAATTATGTAAATGGGCATTATCCTCCGTGGATGGGATGACCGGTTAATAGCTTCCCCATCCGGGTTCGACCCTCAACGCATGTCAGCGTTGCTTCGCAGTTATTATAAACATCTCGCTTCTGTATATATATGTAAAAAATTGCGAAAATAAATTAATATATAGCTTGTTGGAAATAATACTAAGAGGGGGGGGGGTGAATCAGTATTATCTAATTCTCTTCAAAATATCTTCCAAATTATAATTTAATTTAATCTTCAGATGTTGACCATTAATTTGTATGTCAGTACCACATAATAATGAACAGGAACAAGAAAAACAGACAGTCACATCAAAGAACACCAGATATAAGGTGGAAACTCAATGTGGGTGAAAACCACCTGCTGCAATATGTCTCTATCTTCTTTCAATTATAAACTTCTTTTTACAATAATTTTGTACTGGTGCAGTCCTTTACCAGTACGTAGGCTGCAACCTGCAGAGAGCTACAACCCTCTCTCGTTTTCCAGACTCTCCTGGAAGGGAGCTACAACCCCCTTAGCTCTTGTACTAGCTGAGCTACTAGTATGTAGGGGCTCACCTACTGAAGGCTTCAACCTTCTCTTTTCTTCCAGGGACCACGTTTCATAAATTTTCAGACTGGATCCATGAACATCAAACAAACATCAAGTACATGTGCATCAACTGATCTCCTTTCCACAATCAACTACTGAAACAACCACTAGCTTCTTAGAATGCAGTAACCAGAAAACAATACCAGTAACCAGACACCAATTCTGAACCCAGAACACTGCAGTAATAGACAAAAGCAGCTAAAATAAGTTTCAAGAAAAGTCTGGAACTTCACCAATAGAAATCTACGGATATTCGCAATTTGTCTGTGTCGATCCTGCGGACCTCCGCACCTGCACCTATCTTTAGACTGCGCACCTTTGCAACTGAACCCATGTTTGTACTGCGCACCTTCGCAACTGAACCCATGTCTGTACTGTGCACCTCCGCACCTGCATCCGTATCTGAACTGCGTATCGCCGCACCTGCACCCATCTCTGAACTGCGTACTACTGCACCTGCACCCGTCTTTGAACTGCGTACTGCCGCACCTACACCCGTCTCTGAACTGCGTACCGCTGCACCTGAGCTGTGGTTCGCCTGCGGACCTCTGAGTAGAGCCAATTTATCAGTCCTCCAATATTCCCTAAACTGTCAGATCCACAAATCTGATCATGCGTCAAAATAGATCTTCCTTCTGATGCTCAGATCTCTCCTTGATTTAGCTATCACTCACCAACCGATCATAGAATTTTAGATCTTGATTTTCTTTAGATATTTCACACGCATGAGTACTCAGCCAAATGATCTCCTTTCCTTTTTATAGGCAAGCCCTTACTCAAACCATGGACCAAAACCATAGAAACCCAATACAAGGGACCCAAAACTGGGGATCAATACTTTAGAAACAAAACCACGGACCAAAAACATAGAATCAAAAGCGTCGGACTAAATATCATGGATCAATCATAAAATTTTCCCACATGTGCGCGTTTCTCTGCATGAAAGTGTGTGAATTTGGTGTCCGCACTTTTTGTTCGGAGAACCTGGGGTATGTTCGCACCTCTTGTTCGAAGCACCTGCGGGTTCGCAGCTTTTTTTCGGCGCACCTGCGGGTATCTCATTTTCTATCATTTTGAGAGCCTGAACTGTGATTTGCCACTTGAGTGAGTTGCCATCAAGGACAAAACTTATGCCATAGCGCCACACCTGTGTCATAATGCTAACAATCTCTCCCTTTGGACTTGATGGAAACCCTAAGATCCTCAAAGTCATTCTCCCCCTTTGTCATCAAGGGAAAAGGGTTATGCTCCCCCTGAGAACATGCTGAAAAGCTCTGATCTGCTGTGCTGATCATGCTCCCCCTGACTGTGGGCCAGATCTGCAAAAGAAATGTTCTTCAAGAAGGACCATAATCCACCATACATTATAACAGACCTTCCTATCACCAAAATACTCTATACATACATTCATCACCCTACCAAGTGGGGATCATCCATAAATTTACATATAACAACCAAGAACATTATATCATTCATCCCAGGCATAGTGGGGAAAACAAATAGGCCGTTACATGACCTTGACAAAAGAAATATAGAGACATAGAGACAAAACATTAGCAGCATTATTAAAATCAGCATCCATGTTCTTCTTCTGTACTTGCTCCTCCAAGATCTTCTGCCATAATGCCAACAATGCATGCTCCCCCTGAACCTGTGCCAAATGGTCCTCTGACCAATCCATGTATGCGTATACCCCATATGAAATTCGCGTACAACAGACAAGATTCAACAGCAGGATGATGCATCAACTACTCCTAGCTTTTGTCTGAGGTATTCAAATGCTTCCCTGGGCAATGGTTTGGTGAGAATATCAACAACTTGTTCCTTAGAGGGAACATACTCCAACTTGACCTTTTGTTCAAGCACTTGTTCCCGAAGAAAATGATATTTGATAGGTATATGCTTGGTCTTTGAATGCATGACTGGGTTCTTTGAGATGCTGATTGCACTTGTATTATCACATAGGATGGAGATAGGTGGAGTACAAGTGATTTGAAAATGCTGCAAAGTTTGCATCATCCAAAGAAGTTGTGTGCAACAAGATGTATCCGCCACATACTCTGCTTCAACTATAGATAATGCTATTGAACTTTGTTTCTTGCTGAACCAAGATACTAATCTGGAACCCATAAAGAATGCACCACCACTAGTGCTTTTTTTGTCATCCACGCTTCCGGCCCAATCTGCATCTGTATAAGCATGAAGTGTGAGATCTGTATCTCTAGGATACCATAAGCCATAGTTTTGAGTTCCTTGAAGATACTTGAAGATTCTCTTAACTGCCTGAAGATAAGCTTCCTTAGGATTTTCCTGAAATCTTCCAACTATT